>JAWWMP010000081.1:594131-620258 GCA_035047865.1 Dendrocincla tyrannina
CTGCCCCTGGATCCCTGGGAGTGTCCAAGGCCAGGTTGGAGCACCCTGGGCTGGTGGGAGGTGTCCCTGCCCATGGCTGGGGTTAGGAATGAGATGATCCTTAAGGTCCCTCCCAGCCCAAACCATTCTGTGATTCTATGAATTTCTTTTCCCTGCTGTGTGTTTTACTTGCTTCTAAACCTCTCCACTCCTTCTGCTGCCCAATATATTTTATTAACCCCCCTCTAAGGATTCCTCCTACAAAGAATCACTATTTGTCCTGTGGTTGTGTCCAGGTTTGGGACCAACTGCTTCAAGGAGCTTAAAAATCCCGGGACCTTCTGCCAGGCAGAAAATACCTGTGAGGGACAGATAAAATTTTATGTGGCTAAACACAAATAAACCTTCTCCTTTTTCCCTGAGCAAGAGCTACAACACACAACTTCATGTTCTTATTTGGTTTTTGCTGGACAAGAAGCCATAATAATTTAAAAAAAAATTAAAAACCCAAAGAAAGGGAAAAGAGAAAGGGAGAATATCTGAGCCATGTTTCGATTCACTTGGTTTATGTTTGTGCTTCTGCATTTTCCTTCTTCATGCCTGTTAGCTGGGAATATTTATATTCCAGACCTTGCCTGATGTTTTTTCACTTTCCTGTGTCCTGTTTTCTGAAGCAACTGAGTTCAGAGTGAAATAATTCAACTCCTTTTGTGCTCAGCTGGGCCAGATTTGTCTATCATGGCACGGAAAACGTTGTCTCCTCCTCTCATTTGGTAGCAAGGAGAGAGCAGGTTTCTATTTGGGCATTTTAAACTGGTTTCTGTTTTGTCTCAGTAAGAGTAAAGACCCTTTTCATCCAAATTAAATATCTCAGAGCTTTAATTGTCACTGTATACCACAAACTGATCAGTTTATTTTCAGTAATCTCTTTATTTTTCCCCCTCTCTGTAGATAAGACTGTTCCTTGAATATCCTAAAATCAAACTCATGATTTGATGCTCCGAAATTTGAAATGACTACAAGAAAATTAAACACAAAATGTGGTGCAGTTGTAAATGATCCCTATCGGAATACTGCTAATGGTTCTAGGGATATTTAGATTGGATACCTGGAAGAGTTTCTTCCTGGAAAGGGCTGTGCAGCCCTGGCACAGCTGCCCAGGGCAGGGGTGGAGTCCCCATCCCTGGAGGGATTTAAATCCATGTGGATGTGGCACTTGGGGACATGGGCACTGCTGAAGGATGGTTGGACTCGATGGCCTTAAAGGTCTTTTCCAACCTAAAAAATTCCAGAAGCAGCTTCCAGCCATATATATATATATATTCAATAATTTAATAATATTTAATAACAGTCAAAGAAAAAGGAAGAGTGAGAAATATTCTGTGCACTGATGTCACTCACCTGATACTTGAAAATAAGTAACTAAACAAGGGAAACAGAAATAAGACTATTTCCCTTTTTCCTTTGACCCAGCCGGGAAAACCCCAAATTTATAATGCTCAGGGTTCAGGTGTAGCCCTAAAGCTGCCACAAAGTGTTGGATTTGGAAAATATTTGGCTTGGATATCATGGATAACATCCAAACAACCTGGATATAAAGGAAACTCTCCAGAGACAGAGACAGTGCCCTGGCACTGATGTCCTTATGGTCCTGGGAGGGTCAGGAGGCACATCATGGAAGTCACTTTATGCCCAGAGCATCCTTGCCTGCAGTTCCATCACAGAATCATGGAATGGTTTGGGTTGGAAGGACCTTAAGGATCATCTGGTTCCAACTCAAAGATTAAACTTCCACTAGCCCAGGTTGCTCAGAGCTCCATCCTGCATCTATTAAATCCATTTATGAGCCCAGTCCGGTGCAGATATTCCTGTGGCAGCCCCTGGAGCTGATGAGGACACCAATGTGGGCCAACACTATTTTTTGGGGTGTAATTGCAGCCTCTTCTCTGTTGCCCCTCAGAGACAGAAATGTCTGGCAGTGAGGAATGGGAGCAGCCACTGGTGGGGAGGCAGAATCAGCCCTTCCTGTGGTCACGTCCCAACTTGCAGAGCATTTAAAGCTCCACTCTGCACTAAAAGGCTTTGCCAAAGCCAAGCTCAGGGCCAGTCAGGTGCCTCTGTGTCCAGGGAATGGGTTATTCACCAAAAATAAAACCCAAAAACCAAAAATGTGGAGGTTTGAGTGTGTACTTAAAACCTCTCTCCAAACATCCGGCACCAGAAAAATACGTCCAAGTCCTGCCCACAGAGGTTCAACAAACCAGATTTTCCACGACTGGGTTGGATCCCAAATATGAGAAACGTATGGGGAGCTGATGCTTCTATTTCCCTTGGAGGGGAGGGCGAAGGGGAATAAAAAACCCAAGCCCAGAACACACATATATCAAATAATCAGAATAATTACCAAATAAATACAAACCAGCCAGTTGGCAAACACAGGCACTCGAGAGAGATTTCCCACTAATACTGTCCAGGACCACTTGCTTAATGGTGTGTATTAAAAAGGAACCAAACAAGAAAGCTCAACTCATGTGACCCGCTGTGGTTGTGTTGCTGCAGAGAACAACTTCACATTTGCTTTGAATTATTCTCTGCGTGGTCTGGAAGGCCTTTTTTTTTATTATTATTATTTTTTTTTTTTTTGCATTGTTATTCTATGTGTTTCATATTGGTTTATGTTTCTTTCTCGGAATGTTTAATCCTCCTTTGTATCCTCCAGTCCTGGTCCAGCAGGACAGTAATGGGCTGCTGAATGGAGCTTTTTTTTATTCAATTTGGAGCTAATCAGCAAATGTTTCTCTGGCCAGCGTTGATGATCAAGCAGCATGTCCTGTGGCAGGGAATTATGGCTAAAATCCAGTGGTATGTGTTCTATGCCTCACACACACAAAGGGGGCACGCCCTGTCTGCACAGGCTTTTCCTCCTCCACAGCCCTCACATCTCCTCATTCAAATTTAATTTAAGAAGCAGCTAAAAAAAACCCAAAAAACCAGCATTTTTTTGTTATGCATTTTATATAAATGAGGGAAATGGGGGTGTTTTACAGCCTGAGCAGCTGCTTGCAGAGATTCACACGTCATGCCATTAAATGCAGCGGGTTTGAACTTCAGAATGGCTTTCCCTGCCTTATTCCCTTTGAGCACAGGAATGTTCCTGCTGCTCTCCAGGTGTCACAGATGATGAAATTTGGGGAATTCATGGAACTGACTCTTAGTTTGTACCACTCAGGGCAGATTGAGGCACAAATCAGAGTTCCTGAGCTTCCCAGTCCCTTCCTCTAGCCACTCAGCCACGTGGCTTCCCTATAATTCCTTCCCAACTAGTCAAAGTGCTTAAGAAGATAAGAATGGGAATAATTATCCTTTGCAGTTCCCTGTCCTTCTTCTACCAGTAAACTACAATAGACTATTTCAGGGAAAGTGTCTAAAATGTCAGAAACCAGCTCGTTTCATTCAGAGATCCACTCAGGACATGAAGCCACAGGACACATTTACAGCCAGGGGTGGCATTTCCCTTGCTATTGCATGTCTTTCCTAAAACTTTGCAACACCTTAACCCCAAAACAAAGACTTAAAGCCAAAATTTGGGGCAAAACACCAAGATTCCCTTGTAGCACTTTGCCATGGGCTTGTATTTCGTGAGTACAAGGGTGGTTGCTCGGGACTGCAGGAATGCCTTGCTTTGATTCTCCCTGAAAACCTTTTCCAACCAGGGACAGCCACCTGGACTGAAAAGAAACAAAAATAAAGGATCTGCTCATTAATTATCCTGGGTTTTGAGCTCTTGGTCCATCTCAGAAATCTGTTTTGGGTGTGATTCAGCTCCAGGTGTAAAGTCTACACATGGGTGTCGACCTGTGTAGTAGAAGCTCAATTCAGGTGCTCAAAGTATCTGGTGCCACGGGACAAGGTGGGGTTTGACCTCTTCTCCGAGACAGCCTGAGACAGGACAAGGAGAATTGGCCTCAGGATGCTCCAGGGGAAGTTCAGGTGGGATATTAGGGGAAATTCATCCCTGAGAGAGTGGTCAAGCATTGGCACAGGCTGCCAGGGCAAGTGATGGAGTCACCTCTTCTGGACCTGCTCAAAACACCAGTAGAGGTGGCACTTCATGACATGCTTTAGTGGGCATGGGGGTGTTTGGTTGGAGGTTGGATTTGATGATCTTGGAGCTCTTTTCCAACCTTATTGATTCTGTGATTTTGGATATCAGTTCCAGAAGGACACAGGACCCCAGGACCTCGTGTCTTACCTACCAACCCTCAGAGACCTGCTGTAGAGTATTCAGATGGCACCAGGCACCTAAATTTGGGAAGGAAATCCTGCCTTAATCCTAATATCAGAAAACTTGGGGAGCACAGGATCCAGAAAATCCATTTTGGTGAATTCCTTGGTGTATCAAGATGTCCCTTCACCACGAAAAGCTCAGCTTAGAAGAAACTGCTCGGCTGTCCAAGCCAGTTTCAAGGAACTGAGGATAAAATATTCTGCTGTTTTGAGGGTATTCTCAAAATAGAGAATACTCTCTCTGTTTGGGGGTTTTTCAATATTTGAATAAGGAAGCTGTTTCTGCTCAGAACTTCTGATCGCCACCCTTTTTTAGAGGCTTAGCAGTGGCTAATTAGGGAGGGTGGAGTGACAAGCAATTAAAATGATCTGTTACGAATCCAGGGGCACGAGCTCCAGCCTCTCACAGGAATTGTTCCTACAATTTTCCCAGATAACTCACCTAGGTCAGATCATAGATCACCTCAGCCATGGCTTGCAAACCTCCAAGGATGTGTATTCCAGAGCTTCTCCTGACTGATGTGTCCAAGGTTGGATGGGGTGACCTCCAGAGGTCCCTTCCAACCTTCCCCACTCCCTGTGATTCCGTGATCCTCTGGAATATTCTAGATTCTGGTGGTCTTTGCCTCTTTTCCAGCAGGAGTGAACTGGTGGCACTGGGATTTATTCCTGCCCTTGTGTCCAGCTTGGCACACACTGTTATCCCAAGGTCCTTCTCCTACTCAGCCCATCCCTTTCCAGCCTAAAACTGCACCTGGCACGAATTAAGCTCAGCTTTTCCAAAATCAGGAGGGTTTCTAATTGAACCTGAAGTTAAACTCTGAGACTGCATTTGTTCCTGTCTCTGTCTTACAACACCAGGTGCTTTCTGGTCCTCCAAATCCCCATGGGTTTCACCATGGAAAGAAAACTCTTCTTCCTTCCCACACGCCTCAGTCTTTTATGACCAAAGCCCTGCTTAAGTGCTTTTGAAAATTTGATCCTGGCTTCACATAAACCTGAGATCAGCCCTGATTTAATTCCAGGGCAGAGGGAAGGAAGAAATAATGGGACTGTGCCGTTTGGAAGGAGGGGGGTGGCTGGAGAAGAGGACAATTAAATGGGAATTATTTGGCTCTGTGGTTGCTCCCGGGGGACTGCTCTGATTACATAATCTAACTTAAACGTTGACCTTTATGTTGTCAGTGTAAAAACCAAACATATTAAACATGGCCTTGGGTTCCTGTACAAGATACTACAAATTGAGGAAGAGGGGGAGAGAGATGGAATAGTCTGGGGCCAAAGGAAAGACCTGATTGATAGATGAGGCCCTGGGGAGGGCAGGGTTAAAGTTCCCTGTCGTTCCTGAAGATCCCAGTGTTTCTACCTTAAAAAATAAGGGATAGGGGATATTTCTCATAGAAGTGTGGCTGATGCATGTAGCTTTCTCTTTTCCCTAACTTTCTGTTTTGAAAGACAAGGGGGGAAGAGAACCCCCCTCAGATTTTTCTGGGGCATCTTGCCAGACTTCTGTCATCACCAGGAAAATGGTTCCTTCAGCAGACACATCTGGGCAACTTCACGCCCATTCCTGATGTCAGCTGTCAAATCCTGTCCCAGATAGCAAGGGGAAGGGTTCCCCATTCCCAGAGGAAAAGAGGAAGGTTTAGTTCATTGGAAAGTGGGTGTATTAGGAGGGGAAGAGATAATTCCTTAGAGGCAACATCTTCAATGGCCCATCTCTTCGTAGCACTGGTGTCTCTGCCTTATTTTTCCACCTTCTGCCACAACTCCCTTTTCCTGTCTCTTTTTTTGTTCTTTGCCTGAAATCACATTCAAAAAAAAAATATATAATTTTACATATTTCTTGACCTCTCAGCATGATTATGTGTTCTGTGTCCAGACTGAGATGCAAGGGGACATACATATATAAATATAAACTGTGTAATGCATACAAACATATTTATATATGTATACATAGTGTTGTATAGCTTAAAAATATGTGTTTACAGGGTGTGTACGCTGTGTTTGTGCAGCTCTAAGAGGTGAAACACTCTGACTATGATGAAATATGAGTTGGGCATGTGATGGTTCATTCCCAGAGAGCTCCATCCTGCGTGAAGAAGGGTTGTCCCACTGGCACAGCCTCTGGACATCTACTATGCCCTGGATGGCCCCTGCCTGCCTCTTCCCTCCATGGGAGGTGATCCATCTCCTCCCACAAGGAGCCACAACCCCTCCTGGTCCTTGCTGGAGGGTCAGGAGCTCTTACCATGTGCTGTGAGGTGGCCAAGGGGTCCCTTCATCTCTCCCCTCCAGAATTTGGGTGTCCAGAGCTTGCTGTGGGCTCTGTCCCATCACGGGACGCCTTGAGCAGCACTGTGGGCCCTAATTGAAAAGGCATGTTGTTTTATAATCCCTTTTATTGGCATTGACTTCCCCCCGTGGAACAGCAGGATAATAACACAGCGTGTTCCCATTACATGGCAAAATGGATTTCCACTCAGCTTTTAGCCCTTGCCTCTTGTTTCAGAGGAAAAGAAAGAAATTATCAGCATCTTTTAAATGCCTATTAAAATAATATATGTCATCTTTGTCAGCAAACCACCCAGAGTGCACGGGGGCTGCTTTCCAAAGGCCGGCACTAAGTGCCAGATCTCCATGAAAATTCCAGCTGTCGAGGGCCACGTCTCCAACTCCTGCAAACCAGCACAGCTCTGTTGAGGTCAGCAAAGCCACAGCAGCCTCTGCCAGTTAAAAACCTGACCTTTGGAATTCCCTTTGCTGTTTCCATGGGGATTCGTGGGAAAAGAAGGGAGATGTCCTCAAGCCTGGAATGGCCCCTGGACATGCCAGGGTTGTACCCGTGATCCTCCCCATCCCAGCATCGTAGTAGTGGAGAAGAAGGCACATGAAGAGCAGCTGAGGGAGCTGAGGAGGCTCATCCTGGAGAAAAGGAAGCTCAGGGAAGAACTTTTTGCTCCCTACAACTTCCTGGAGGGAGGTTGTGGTGGGGTGAGGGTTGTCCTTTTCTCCCAGAAGAGGAGGAGAGGGAACAGCCTCAGGCTGTGCCAGGGTAGGGGAAGGTTGAACAGCAGGAGGAATTTGTGCCTGGAAAGGGTGGCCAGGCCTTGGCAGGGGCTGCCCAGGGAGGGTTGGAGTGCCCAGCCCTGGAGGTGCCCAAGGCAGGACTGGCACTCAGAGCTCTGGGCTGGGGCACAGGGTGGGCTCCGTGGGCTGGCAGGGCTTTTCCAGCCTGGATCTTGCTGGTGCCTGGGAACCACTGAGCACCTCTGCTGACTTCCCTCCCAATAACCCCTGAGATGCCCCAGAGCTGCCTGAAGCAGGTGTTGGAACTTGTCTTTGGACAGGACTGCACAGGAACTGTAAGACACTTAGTTTTTCTTCTTTTTTTTTCCAGATTCCAGAGACTTATTAAAGGAATTTCCACAGCCTAAAAACTTGCTCAACAGTGTGATTGGACGAGCCCTGGGCATTTCCCATGCAAGGGACAAGCTGGTCTACATCCACACCAATGGGCCAAGGAAAAAGGTAATCTGTGGTGCTGGAGGTGTGAGCAGCATGAGTCAGAAGGGAGCCAAGAAACTGCTAATCCTGGGAGTAACCCTCCTAGAGAAAATCACTGTTTCAATGTCACCTGAAAGCTGTGTGATAATCTTTTAAACAAGAATTAGTCTCCCTTCTTCCTGTTTCCCCGAATTTTCACGTGCTTTAACAAGTGTGTTAATGCAGGTGCTGTCCCTTTCTGTGTGTGGAAGCATGGATGGTTTTGTTTCAGGTAACTTGCTGTATCTGGCTTTTCTCAGCAGAAAGACACGTAGTCTGTACTTAAAAGTGTCCCACTACCTTAGAAAATTAAAATTTAAATGCTGTATTTCAGCCCTTAATTGCCTTAGATTTGATTGTAGATTCCAGTAGAACAAAGGCCAAAGCCTAAAATGTCCAATTGCAACCAGAAAAGAACAATTTGTTTGCAGTGGAGGGAGGCTTCTAGTAGTACTTAAGGACAAAACAAAATACAGACTCTTTTTTTGTTGTTAAATGAAGCAGAGGAATTTGAAGCAAACAGTTTTCCAGGTAGGTTGAGCTCTCAGTGAGTGGAGAGGCCCAGATCTGGATGTGTGCTGTGAACTGAGCAGGAATTGTTACCTCTCAGGTTCTCCGTGGGCAAGGCTTTGCTTCCCCCTGTCACAGCAGAGCTCCTTCCAGAGCTGAAAACCCTTCCCAGCCCAAGTTTCACTGTAACACACATTCCAGGAAAAGACTCAGTTCTGATGGATTAACATTTTCCAATAACATTCTGTCTAAATTTTCACAGAAGGTTTTTCTTGCCACATCCCTGAATTTTAGGGATACATTAGTAATGGTTACCTTAGAGTTCTTCATGATTTGTGTTTGTTTTTCTTGCTTTTCCAGTGCAGTTTCCTAAGTTAAGTTTTGGAATACCACAGCCAGTGCCTCATCCTTCAGTTTTGGAATACCACGGCCAATGCCTCATAGTTCTAGTTTGTGTAATCAGTTCTCATTCCTGCTGGCACTTAAATAGATTAAAATTGAGGATAACTTCAGATTAAAACAAAAAACTGAGCCAGAAAAACAAGAAAGGAGCTCATGGAGCAAGTGAGAGTTGGATCACAAAATCAAAAAACCCCAAACTAAAACCATCCCAGAAAGTGTGTGGGCCAAGGACAGGTGAGACAACGTGGAGAGCTCCTGGCTGGAAGGGAACAAGGGGGTTTTGTGAGCACCAAGTAAGTTGGCCTTCCTGAGACACCTTTTTTCCCAGCAGGTCTGTGCTTTTCCACGCAGAGCCCCAGGCAGAATGGGTAGGAATTTCCTGCAGGGAGCTGCGGTCCCACTGGCGGGTGGGCAGGCAGCCAGGGGCAGGCTGCTGGAGAGGCAGGAGCCTTTGCTCCAGCCTCGGAGCTGGGCTTTTCCCAGCGGAGCTAAAGGCCACCTTTCATCTGTGCTGCTGTGAAAAGAGGGGAGAATTCCTGAGGCATTTCCCTCTTGGAGCCTTCCAGCGTCTGCAGGGCCCGGAGCAGATGGTTGGGAGCAATTCTTTTGAAGAGGGCAGGGTTCAGCTTTCAGCATTCTTTGCCTCTGCAGGTTTTTAGCTCCCATCCAGGAGGAGCTTTGGTGGGACTGTGGTTGTGTTGGGCTGGAGCTGGATCCTCCCATGCCCGATGGAGCTGCCTGGGGAGCTGAGGCAACCTGCTGGGGGTTACATTACAATGAGGAAGCAGTTATGGAGATTTCCTTGCTGGAAGCCTGCTGGAGAGGGCATGTTGCTGTGGGGCACAGTCTGGTGTGCTGCAGTGAGCATAGGAACAGTCTCTGAAATGGAATTGCTCCTGGAATGAGCTCCTGACCTTTATTCCTCAGGGCTGACACGCTGTGACTTCACTGCCTGGCAGCACCTCAGCCTGGCTCAGCCCTGCACTCCTGTGGGATGGGGGCACCTCTGTGCCCTGCTCAGGCTTTTCCTCCAGTGCTCCTGGAATGGCACTTGCCACGGAGGGACCATCAGAACCCTTCGGTCACAGTTTTCTCTCTCTGTATTTCTCTTCTTTGCCTGGAGTTCAGGCGTGGCTGGAGTGGGTGTGCTCCCAGGGCAGGGGAGAGCTCGCTGTGTGCTGCCTCACTTTGCTGCTTGTGTCTGCTTTTCAGAAAGTGACTCTGCACATCAAGTGGCCCAAGAACGTGGAGGTGGAGGGCTATGGGACCAAGAAGATCGATGCGGAGCGGCAGGCGGCCGCTGCAGCCTGCCAGCTCTTCAAGGTGAGCCTGGAGACACAAACCCTGGGGTGGGCATGGGAGTTCAGACTTCTGTCTCACCTGTTCTCTTAGTTGGCCTTTCAGTCAGGGGTACAGCCTGAAGTGTTGAGTCTGAATCTTGAGCTTAAAATCCCACTTGATTCAGCCAGGCATGAACTCACAAAATCCTTGGAGTGCCACTCTTTGTTCCTGTGTCCTGGACCTTAGTTAGGTTCTTATTCTCAGCATCTGCAGTGAACAGAGTTCCTTCAGGTGTGTTTCTCTTGCTGTTCACTATCTCTCACCTCTGCCAGCCAACCTGGGGGTGTCTGCACTCACAGGACCTTCAGAGCCTCCTGTTTCCTCTTCATCAAAGCTGCAGTGTGGCAATTACACGTTCTGTTTTACTGTTAAAGTTACACTGGTTTGCCACTTCTTTATGGGTGGAAATGGTCCATGTGTCCACAGCCAGGATCAAACAGGTGCAGTAAAGTTACAGAGATCACTCTTGTTGGTGTTTTATAGCTGAGAATAAGATGCAGTTTTGTCTCCAGCTGTGCCACTGGCTGTGCTCTGTCACCTTGAGAAGCGAGTTTGATTTTGAGTTTCCCTTGGATCTGTGGAGTAGGAACAATGATGTCTTCCTGCTCAGGAGCCTGGAGAAGATGCTGTGGATTCTCTGACAATGAGAGAGCTTTTGGTTTGCTTGCAGATCAAGAATTAGCATTAGGAAATAACCAGCCTTCAGATGTTCAGAATGGCAGCATAAAAACTCAGTTTCTTTAGCTGGCCCTGTGCTTAGGCTTGCTTTCTTAATCCTGGGATTGGCAAAACTTGTTTCACTCTCTCACATTGAGTTAATATTCACTGTGAATGCACTTTGTTTTCATCCTCACTAGGCAAGCATTGTTCCCTGCTTTCTTTGAGAGCCTGCAAGTTTTCAAAGGGAAAAAAGTATCCTCCTGACACTTAGCCATTTCCAAAATCTGGGGGAAAATAGGAAGTGTGCTTAAGATTAGAACTTAAACCCCAGCACCCTGAAACCATAGATTGGTTGAAACCACTTTAACTGGTGCTTTGCCATCTAAACCTGGAACCCGACAGAAGATCCTCATGATGGGAGGCCTTGTGTAATCACAGTCATGGAAAGGGCTACAAATGCTGCTTTAAAAAGTCATCACTTCAAGAAAATTAAGAGTGTCTAATTGGTGCAGGGTGTTTGAACACAGAGCCTTGGAATAGAGCAGCCAGCCAGGTGAATTTTTGCAGTCTTAGGCACAAACAATACAGGTTTTTATAGTACAGGGCCATTGAGAGACCTGAAGCTGTAATTTTGATTTACTAAAATTAAAGGCAGGACTTCCATTGCAGCAGTCTGGTCTGTGCTGCTCCCTGGACATCTCTGGAGCTTTGTGGAAGGTTCAGTCCCAAATGGTGGTGGTGGGAGAGTTCTTAATTACTGCTGGCCTGGATCAGACACTGCGGGGTCAGGGGGGGTTTAATGCTGCTTGTTCCAATAACTGTTCCTGGGAATGGAGGGGGGTGAGCCATTCCCTGAATCCCAGCCTGTGTTATCCCACACTGTACTCGCTCAGATGAGCCTTTCCAGAAGGATGCATTTCGTGCCCCTGGGGTGGTTTGAAAACTTGAGAATGCTCAATAGAGCTGAGAGTTTGTAAAATCCCAATAAATCTGGGCCCACCCTGAGGTGCCGTGGGGCTCAGAGCCGTGCCCTGGGAAGGGAGGGCAGGGCCAAATTCCCTTTGGTAAGAAATAGTGGTGGGAGAAGTTTGAAGTCCCCGACAGCCCCGTCTCTTGCTCTCTGTGTCCGTGGGCAGTGATGGGATGGCTGTGTGTGTCTGTCCTGCAGGGCTGGGGGTTGCTGGGCCCCCGGAACGAGCTCTTTGACGCTGCCAAGTACCGGCTCCTGGCGGACCAGCTGGGCTGTCCCGACGAGCGCTGGTGCTCCGAGGGCAAGTGGCGCTCCAAGTCCGGCCCCTCCCTCGCCGACCTGTCCACCTGCTGGCGGCGCATGGAGCCCGACGACTCCATCCAGCCCATGGAGCAGGGCAGGATGCCCAAAGCCATGAGGAGAGAAGAGCTGGAGGAAGGGGAGCTGGAGGAAGGAGAGCTGGAGGAAGGGGAGCTGGAGGAGGAAGCGATCGACGTCTCGGATTACCTGCCCATGGCACACCAGGATGCCCGGACCCCGGGCAGGGATGCAAGGTGGGTGTGTCCTGGGAGCTGCTCAGCCAGGGCAGAGGAGGGAGGGTTTTCCCTGTAGCTGATCCACCCCTGCAGTTCCTCACAGCTGGGCTGCAGCCCCCCATGCTCCTGCTGGGGCCCATAGATGGGCCAAAGCAGTAGAGGAGCAGCCTAGTTTTGTACCTGGCTGCCATCCAGGGGATGTACAGGCTTCTTCCCTGGAGCTCTGCCCTTTGGAGAGACTGGTGGCAGTCTTGTTACCTGCCTTACTCTTCTGTGCCTAAAGAGGTTTCTGTTCCCAGAAATGATATATGTGCACATAGGCCTGGTTTTGACCACCCCAGTTTGAGGGCAGTGTTAAACCTGCTTCTTTCCATAACCATAGTTGCTTACTGGACTTCATATTTTATGAGCACAAATCTTGGATTTTTAATAGGCAACAGGAACAAGATCTCTAAGGACACAGTGGTGGTTATTTGTAGGGATGCTCTTTGGATCCACAATTAATTATTTATGGAATCTGTTCTGATCTGTTGGTGCTGCCTGGTTTGCAGCCTCAGTGTAAAGGTTTGATTGGAAGCAGATGGCTTTGCTGGGCTGGGTGGTTGTTCTGTGGCTGACAGGTTTTAGCAGCAAGGTACAACTTGACTCTGCAGTGACCAGGGCTGTCTGTGCTTTAACTGCCCAGTTTCAGAGCTCAGTAGCACCTGGAGTGAGGTAGGTCTGAGCACACGGGGGGATTTGTACCTCACCTGTTCTCATCTCCCATCCAGCCGGGGAGGGAGCTCCATTGAAATGACAGACGACAACACTGCCATCCGTGCCCTGACACAGTTCCCTCTGCCCAAAAACCTCCTGGCCCAAGTCATCCAGATTGCAACCTCTTCCTCTACAGTCAAGGTAAGGTGCTGTCTGACCCCTGCCAGGGATGAAGCTCAAAGGCTCCCACTGGAATCACTTTGGGTGCTTTGTTTGGGCAGCAGAACTGGGGAGAGGAAGGGAGTTAAAACTAGGCCTAGAAAAATCAGTCTGAAGAGCAAGGAAAAGACTTTGTGTTGAGAATGGAGGGAATGTCATAATAGGGCCATGAGGAATGCTGTTCCTTGAGGCCAGGGCACTGGAGGAGCTGCTGTTTGAATGAAGGAGATCATTTTCCCCTCTATCTGCCACAAAGCACAGGTCTGTGTTACTGGGAGCAGTGTGTAATTTCTGAGCTGATGGAATCTTCCCAGTCTCCAGGCATCCCCCTCCTTGGTCTGTGCCACTCACCTCCTGCCCAGAGCTCGTGGGTTCAGCAAACAGGAACTGTGCTCCACCCCAGAGGCTCTCAGGGCTGTTCCCCACGCAGCTGCCTGCTCTCACTCCTGCTTAGCCAGTGCCTTGTGAGCTGGGGGGGAAGTCAGGGCAGTAAATTCCTAGTGCTCTGTTAAATCTGACACAAAGAACAAAATCCCAGCAAGAAACCTGTAGTGAAGGGCCATAAAGGACAGGCTGAGGGCACTTGGCTTGTTCAACTGGAGCACAGACTGAGAGGAAACTCACTGGGGTCTGCAGCTCCTCCTGAGGGGCAGGCACTGATCTCTGCATCTTGTGACCAGTGCCAGGACCTAAGGGAGTGGCTGGGGCTGTGCCAGGGAGGGGTTAGGCTGGATCTCAGGACAAGGTTCTTCCCCCAGAGGGAACAGGCTCCCCAGGGCAGTGGGCACAGCCCCAAGGCTGCCAGAGCTCAAGGAGCATTTGGACAACACTCTCACGACAGGGTGGGATTGTTGGGGTGTCTGTGCAGGGCCAGGGGTTGGATGGGTGACCTCCAGGTCCCTCCCAGCCGAGGGTGCTCCACGGGGTGTGTGGTGTCTGTGCTTGCAGGAGTACATGCAGTTCCGCACGGTGGGCACCAAGACCAAGATCTGCAAGCTGACGCTGCGCTGGCCCTGCCCCATGACCTTCGCTGCCAAGGGCCGGCGCAAGGTGGAGGCAGAGAACAAGGCGGCAGCGCTGGCCTGCCAGAAGCTGAAGGTGAGTGAGTCAGTGAGTGCACCTGGCTCCTGCATCCCAGCCATGTGTCCATGCATACGGGCTCCTCCCACCTGGCTCACTGTATTTGAGCCTAATGGGGTGATGCCTGAAGCTTCCTGAGCTCTGACTTTGCTTAAAAATATAATGCTTAATGAACTAATGCTCAGGAAACATGTACTTCCGAACCTTGGGGATCACAGCATGCCAGAACCATAGCAAGGGAGTGAACAGGAGAGTTCTGTCAGGTATACTCATGGCTGCTGTTCCTCCAGTGGGTCTGTTGGAGACCTTCTCCTGAGGGTGGGGTTGGGGGCAGGTGGTTGGTTCTGGTGTGTCTTCTTCTCCAGAGCGGAAGCGGGATTATATCTGGATTCTTGCTCTGGCAAGAAAACCAGGAAGGGATGGATTTGGGATGGCAAGGAGTTGGCCTGTCCCAACATGAGGGATCCATGTGCTCTGCATCCCAGCACTTGGTGTGAGCAGTCTTGTGCCTGACAGCGTTGTTTGCCTGTTCCTTGCAGAGCCTTGGGTTGGTGGACAAGAACAACAACCCCCTGAGCCACGCCATGTACAACATGACTTCCCTGCGGGAGCTGGGTGAGAACCAGAGGAAGCCCTGCCACATCAAGGTCCCCGAGGCCACCCTGCGCAAGATCGAGAACTACCTGAACCACGTGAGCACCTTTGATCACATCCACCTGTGGGAACTGCAGTCTTTGAAAGCTTCATGGCAGAGTTCAGGGAATTCATGGCTTGATTGCTGCCACAAAACCTCATCAATGTTTGCTCTCCTTTGGGAGACAGACACCCTTTCTGGGCACTGGGCCTTCCCTGTGTGACTCTAAGGCTGAGTCCAAAAGTTGGGATTGATTAGAAGTTCAGCAACTTTTAATCCTGTGAACATCTGGGCCAGTGCTTTGGTTTGTGTCCTAGACAATTCCTGACCTGTTGTTGCTCCTTTTAGTTCTTCCTGTGGGATGTGGGGCATCTGTTTCTTCTTTAGCCAAGACAGAAAATTTCTGGCTTAGGCAAACACTTATGTTTTATGTAAGTTATGTGTCTGGGCTTCCTGAGGGAGAGAGGGGTGGTGGTGTAACTTGATAGTTTCCAAAAGTTGTCTTGGAGAGACTGTTGCATTGGAGAGCTTAAGTTACTGGTTTGTGTTTGTCAGTTCAGGCATCAGCTCTAGTACCCCTCCTAAAACAGGGAAGGCAGAGAGGAAAACAGAGGGAGCTGCCCAAGTTAATGCTCACTTTAAATATCCTCAGTTCAGAATGTAAACGAATTGTTGCCTCAAATCTGAGGAGATCTTGGCAGAGCTTGGTGGTCATGGCAAAGCTCCACGATCATGGCAAATCCAGGCTGGCCCAGCCTGTTCCAGGCACCTGTTTCATTTTGTCCTTCTCAGGCCTGGTACTGACCTCTCTGTCCTTGCCAACTTTCTCCATCTCTCGCAGTATCCCGTGGACATCAGGGAGTCCAGGCCCCGGATTGCTGATGACATGATGAACCTGACCAAGGAATCTGGTGCGATAAGTGACGCCATCACGGGGAAGACGTACATCCCCATGCTGGAAGCAGAGGAAGTGCGCCTTAGCCAGAACCTCCTGGCCCTCTGGAAAAGGAGAGGAGCCTCCTGGCAGGAGAGCCACCCGCTGCCAGTAGATCCCCACAAGGACACCATCCTGTCAGCCATCGAGCAGAACCCTGTGGTGGTAATAGCAGGGGACACGGGCTGTGGGAAGACCACGCGGATCCCACAGCTCCTGCTGGAACACTACATCCTGGAGGGCCGCGGCGCCCGCTGCAACGTGGTGATCACCCAGCCCCGCCGCATCAGCGCCATCTCCGTGGCCCAGCGCGTGGCGCAGGAGCTGGGGCCCAACATGAGGAAGAACGTGGGCTACCAGGTGCGGCTGGAGAGCAAACCCCCTGCCCGGGGAGGGGCCCTGCTCTTCTGCACCGTGGGCATCCTGCTCAGGAAGCTGCAGGGCAACCCCAGCCTGGAGGGCGTCAGCCACGTCGTGGTGGACGAGGTGCACGAGCGAGACGTCAACACCGACTTCCTGCTCATCCTGCTCAAAGGCATCCAGAAACTGAACCCCGACCTGCGCCTGGTCCTCATGAGCGCCACGGGGGACAACCAGCGCTTCTCCCACTACTTTGGGGACTGCCCTGTGGTCAAGGTGCCAGGCTTCATGTACCCCGTGAAGGAATACTACCTGGAGGAGATCCTGGCCAAGCTGGGCCGGCACCGACACCGGCACTACGAGATCAAGGTGGGTGAGCAGCTGTTTGCCTTGGACGGGGCACTGACTCCTCGTGTGTCATCAGGGGAGTTTGGGCCTGGAACTGGTCCTGCTTCCCTGAGCTGTTGGACACTGTTTGCTTAGCTTTAATTCCACAGCAGCTCCTGTAAAGTGAAGTCAGCTTAGTAGAATCCCAGAGTATTTTGATTAAATCATGGATAAAGATGGCTTCAGTTTGGGGTCAGGCTACTTTTGTCCCCCTTTAATGTGAAGTTTGATGTTTGAGTAGGCTGAGAGCTTGTTGTATGTGCATAGACACAGACTGGAAGGTTTGCATACTCTGTGCAAGCCTATCCAAGACTGGGATGGTTGTGGCTTCCAGCCCTGTTACCTCAGTGCTCATGTCCTGCATGACTGAATTCCTTGGTTGCTGCTTTTTGCAACCAGTCCAACTGTTCCCTTGGAAAATGCCCTCTAGACATGCACTCTGTGCTGTGAGTAATCTTACACCAGTGGTGGGTCATGGAGTCAGAGTCACTGAGCTTGGCTGGGATCTCCAGACAGTTTCTGGTCCAACCTGCTGGTCTGGAAGCTGTCAGCCCATTTCTCCAGCCTGGAGAGATCCCTCCCTGTGGCTGAGCAACTGTCTGGAGTATCAGCCACTTGTCCCAGTCCTGGATCATCAGCAAACTGGCTTGGGGTCTCCCATTGCCTTCAGGACATTCTTCCTGGTTCTGATGTGCTGGGATTTTACCTGAGTTTTATGAGTTTCTCTGACAATCTGTTCCAAATCACCAAGAGGTACAAGAGCTGCTGTTTGGTGTCTGGTGGATTTGCAGTCCCAGGTACATGTGGCACAGTTTTGTCCCAGAAATCTCATGTGAATTCTGTTGCTTGTGAGGTGCTGTTCAGCAGGGGTGCACAAATCTCAGCTTCCAGATCCGGAGAATGGGAAGGGACAGTGTGTTCTCACTGCACAGCAGAGGAAGCTGCCAGCAGTTGTGACCAGAGCAGGTTCCAGGTGGAGCCAAAACCAGGCTCCTGAGGTTCCTGGCTCCCAAGTGCTGGGCAGGCTGGCCAAGTCCAGGCATTTGCTGTCTGCAGGAGATGCTCTGGAGGCTGTGCCTTTGCTCTCTGCAACACTTCCCTCACTCACTCACGTGTCCTGTTTTACCCAGCAATCCGATGATGAGTGTGTGCTGGATCTTGACCTGATCACCGACCTCGTGCTCCAGATCGATGCCCATGGAGAGCCAGGTGGGTTCTGCTTTGCCCCTGGCTCTTTCCTTTTGCTGGGGAGATAAAAGTGAACCTTGCAGAGACCCCACGATGCTGAGCCTCCTTTGAATTCCTGTTGAATTCAAGGCCTTCTTGAATTCCTGTTGAATTCAAGGCCTTCTTGAATTCCTGTTGGTCCGAGTCGTCTCAAGCAGTGTGGTGTGAGGGAATTCTGAGTCTTTGGCTAAGGATATCGGAGTCCTCGGTGTCCTGGGCAGCTTTTTCTGGGGATGCAGAGCAGGACTTGTCTGTGCTCCAGCACTTGCAGCCTTTTGCTGCACAGTTACCTTTGTGTATTGGAGCCCCATCCCTGTTAAATATCTTTGCCTGGAAGGGGATGTTTTTGGGAAGAGGCAGGACTCTCAGATGACTTGTAAGGGTGCTAAGTGTTTCAAAGCATGTAGGTATCTGCTCTCAAACTACAGGCAGCCTGGCTGCTTTCTGCCTTGAAAACCTGTGTCTCCAGCTGGGGAAAAGTGCCTGGAGTTTGAGGTTGCATGTTCCTAACTCTTGGTGTGTTCCAGGCGGGATCCTCTGCTTCCTTCCTGGCTGGCAGGAGATCAAAGGGGTGCAGCAGCGGCTGCTGGAGATGCTGGGCTCCCAGAACAGCCGGTACCTCGTCCTGCCAGGTGAGAGGGCAGGGCCAGCCCCTGCTTCCCAGGCTTCCCAGGATCCAGGCCAGTCTGGGGCAGTCGAGCCCCTTCAGCTCTGCACTCTGGGACAGAGCTCCTTGCTTTGATGTACCTGTGGTGTAACTGTGTGTGGCGAGCATGAGTAACTCCTCCGAGCAGAGGCTGAGTAACTCCTTACTTGTGATCAAAGAAAGTGGCTTCCCGTTTGCCTCCAGCAAGTGGGAATTAGGCCAGTGGGGAACAGCTCAGTTCTGCATTGCTGTAGCTGCCTGCTGAGCCTGCACAGAAAAGATCCTCAGGACCTGTTTCGTTAGATGCAAAAGGACTTTGGAGCTCAGCTTTGATTAGTGACTTTAACATTCCTTATCGAAGGAGGAAGTTTCTAACAAAAGGCAGTTTTGCCCTGCGGGGCTGTTGAGGGTTTTGGCACTTTGGTGTTTGTTTTGTAGCAGCCACCCCTATTCAGTGTCCAACCTGGCCGGGCAGGAGCAGAGCCTTGAGCAGCTCAGCTGTTCATGAATGCAGGTGTTTTCTTGTGGAAACTGCCTGTTCTCCTGCTCTCCTGCCATCCTCTGCACTGCTGGGAATTTCTCTGCCTCACTGAGCTCTAACAGGGCCAGCCTGTGAGACAGCAGAGCCACAGGCCCTTGCTGAGAACCACTGCTGCCCAGGTGGGAGTGAGGACACCCTGTTCCCCTCCCCAGGGGACTTGGGAGGAGGACGAGCTGCAGAACTGGGCTGTGGGAGGGAGTGGGACTTCTGGGATGCTCTGGAGGTGGCACCAGGCACAGGGACAGGAGGTGAGCAGAGCTCCTGCTGCTGAGCCAGAGGTTGAAGCAGCTGAAATGAGGCCTTCCCAGATGATGTGTGGAAGATCTTTCCTGGGGCCTGGCTGGCAGGAAGCTGCTGCCAATGAACATTAGTGGAGCTCCCATTTCTGTCCCACGTTTCTGGAACCAGGAAGGGATGGTACAAGAAGAATCTGCCCACCAGCACAGCTGGGCAGGACTGACTCTGGTTTGATTTCCCAGTGCACTCCAACATCCCCATGATGGACCAGCAGAACATCTTCCAGAGGCCTCCTCCCGGCGTCAGGAAGATCGTCCTGGCCACCAACATCGCCGAGACCTCCATCACCATCAATGACATCGTGCACGTGGTGGACAGTGGCACGCACAAGGAGGAGCGCTACGACCTCAAGACCAAGGTACTGCTGCCCTCGTGCCCCGAGGGCATTGGGGACACCCCACGGCTCAGGGGTGTTCCAGAGCAGCATTTGAGGTGCCATTCATGGGATGGTGGAGCTGCTTCCTTCCCATCTGGCTCTTGGGGCACGGGTGCTGTGCCCGTTTGGGGACAATGACTTGCCACCAGTGTTTGCCATGGTCAAGCTGTGTGCCAGGCTCCCCACAGGCAAAATTTTGGTGTCTTCAAAGAAACTAAAGGCAAATCCTACTCCCTTCCCAGCTCTTGACACCATGGAACATCTGTAGCTTTTCTGTTTGCCTTTTTCCATGATTCCATCAAAAACCTCTTGCTGGCCTACGCAGGATTGCCCTGACCTGTTAAATGCTGCTCAAGTCTGCAGCTCTCCTGACTCAAATCCCTTAGTTTCCTTAGTTATCCCTTAATTCCTCAGCTTCCCAAAGGGGTTTACTGCCCTTGGGCCCTATTTGTGGCAGCACTGAACCCTGTAAAGGCTCTTGCCTTCACCTTGTTGTGAAGGTGGACAGACAACTGTGTTGCTGCTGCTCTTGGAAAAAGGAATTCTGGCAACATCCCACTGCCCCTGTTCTAGAACATCATCTCCCAGGGCCAAGTGGCCGTTTAAACCCAACCCTTTGATATTTGCCCCATTTTGTCCCAGTTCAGAACGCAGAGCCCAAGGCAGGGCTGGTGTGGGGGCCCCAGGGAGCCCTATGATGGGGACCAGGGCAGGTGTCCAGCAGGTGGCATCTGGGTCCCATCCATGCCCTGACAGAGACCAGCACTGCAAGAGGCAGGAGAGTGGGAAAGGCTTCCTGGCCCTTTGGGATCATTGATCAGCCTTGAGGAGGTCTGGGGGTGGAAAGGTGCAAAGAGACTTTGGACAAGGAGTGCCAGGACAATGGGGGGATGGCTTCCCACTGCCAGAGGGCAGGGTTAGGTGGGATATTGGGAAGGAATTGCTGGCTGGGAGGGTGGGCAGGCCCTGGCACAGGGTGCCCAGACCAGCTGTGGCTGCCCCTGGATCCCTGGGAGTGTCCAAGGCCAGGTTGGATGGGGTTTGGAGCAACCTGGGCTGGTGGGAGCTGTCCCTGCCCATGGCAGGGGGTGGCACTGGATGGGATTTAAGATCCCTTCCAGCCCATCCCAGTGTGGGATTCTGTGATGCGAGCAGGCCAGAGCCCTGAGAGCGTTGCTGCCTGATCCTCTCCCCAGGTGTCGTGCCTGGAGACGGTGTGGGTGTCCAAGTCGAACGTGGTGCAGCGGCGTGGCCGTGCCGGCCGCTGCCAGTCGGGCTTTGCCTACCACCTCTTCCCTCGCAGCCGCCTGGACAAGATGCCAACCTACCAGGTGCCAGAGATCCTGCGCACCCCCCTGGAGAACCTGGTGGTGCAGGCCAAGATCCACATGCCGGAGAAAACGGTGAGCACAGCACGGGGCTGTGCCAGCCAGAGCCCAGCGCCAGCCCCGGGGACACGAGTAGGAAGAGGCCAGCAGGCTGAGTTCTTGCCTTCCCAAACACGGGGCTGTTGGGGGAAGTTCGGACCAGGAAATGTGTGGATCCCTTAGATGACAGTCTGTCTAGAAGACTGAAGGAATGGAGAGGGCTGAGCTCATATCCCTGGAAGGATATGGTGAAAGAGGGAACGGTGTTGCAGTCTGGGGCCCTGGGGCAGGACAGTGAGCTCCTAAGGGCTCTCCCACATACCTGTAGGGGAAACTTGCCCATTTTTAACCTTTTCCCTCCCCCCTGCTCTGTTGCAGGCAGTTGAATTTCTCTCCAAGGCTCTGGACAGCCCTGACATCAAAGCTGTGGATGAAGCAGTGATCTTGCTGCAGGAGATCGGTGAGATAATGCCGTGTCCTGGAAACATGTTTGCTGTCTAAACACGGGAAGTGAGCTGGCACGGGATCCGGTGGGGCAGGATTGTCCCTGGACAGGGATGGCAGTTCATAGGGACTTGCCAAACCACACACCTTGTGCTGTTCTATTTCCCAACCTGCTTTGCTCAAAAAGTGGGGAGAACTTTTCCAAGGTTAAAAAAATAAAGGGCAGGGGGTGACAGAAGGAAGGGGAGTGGTGATCTGGAGTTCAGAGCTGGGGTGACAGAAGGAAGGGGAGTGGTGATCTGGAGTTCAGAGCTGGGGCCTTGCTGAGTGTCACGTGCCTGTGACAGCCATTTTTTCGGCCTCAGCTCAGACCTGGGGGGTTCTGGGTGCTTATTGCAGGCCCCTGTCCTTGGTCACCCCAAATCTCCCAGGCCCTGTGGGTGGGCTCTCCTGGCAGCTCCCAAAGCTGCTGCTTTGGCCAGTGGGAGCTGATGGCCCTCCCACCCCGTGGCTCTGTTGCAGGGGTGCTGGACCAGCGGGAGGCCCTCACCACCCTGGGCAAGCGGCTGGCCCAGATCTCCACGGACCCCCGGCTGGCCAAGGCCATCGTGCTGGCCTCCATCTACCGCTGCCTGCACCCCCTGCTCGTCATCGTGTCCTGCCTCACGCGGGACCCCTTCAGCAGCAGCCTGCAGAACCGCGCCGAGGTGGACAAGGTGAGTGAGGGCCCTCCCGGGCGGTGGGGACAGGGGGAAGGGGCTGGCGTGGCTCACGTGTGTCCCTGTCCCAGGCCAAGGCCGTGCTGAGCCGGGAGAGCGGCAGTGACCACCTGGCCTTCGTGAGGGCCGTGGCGGGCTGGGAGGAGGTGCTGCGGCGCAGGGACAGCCGCGCCAGGGACAACTACCTGCAGGACTACTACCTGTACGGGCCCAGCCTGCGCTTCATCAACGGTGAGTCCTGGGCTCCTGCTCCCCCTGCCCCCCAGAAAGGCTGGGGCACCGGGAAGGGTGTGGGGCAGAGATGGGCTGCACGGGGCAGCGTCTGGCTTTGGCACGGGATGGATCTCCTGTCCCAGCGCCAAGGGTGCTGCTGCCCTGCTGAGGTTACTCGTTCCATGGGATGAAGGAGAGGATGAATCTCATCCCTGGGGCTGTCTCCTCCCTCCAGGCCTTGTCAAGCAGTTCTCTGAGAACCTTTACGAAGCCTTCCTGGTGTCTTCCCCGTCTGACTGTACCATGCCCTCCTCCGTGTGTAACCAGTACAGTGAAGAGGAGGAGCTCGTCAAGGGAGTCCTCATGGCTGGGCTCTACCCCAACCTCATCCAGGTACTGGCTCTGCTGTCACCCTCCTGGGCTTGCTGGTCACAGCTGGTGGCACAGGGAAGCGCTGATGTGCCAGAGCTGCTTGTGCTCTCTTGGGGATGTGTGTGTCCAAGCCAGGCTTCCCACCCTGTGCTCCTGCTCCCGGGCTGTCCCTGGAGCCCACTCATGAGGAGTGGCCACCTTGGCCTGTGCAGGTCCAGGCTTGGGTTCTCGTTACTTGGTCTGGGAACTGTCGGGGTGGCTTCTCCTGTTTGCTACGTGAGGTGGCATCTTCCTCCTCCTGCTTGCTTCCCCTTGCCCAGCGTTGGGTAACTGCCCAGTCTGGTCACCCCCTAACCCAGCAGAGCTTCTGGGAGCAGAGGAACGTCCACCCCTGCTGTGGGTGGGCACAGCCTGCTGGTTGTGCAGGCGTTTGAGATTCTCCTCCCGTTCCAGGTGAGACAGGGCAAAGTGACGCGCCAGGGGAAGTTCAAACCCAACAGCTACGCCTACCGGACAAAGGCCGGCACCGTCCTGCTGCACAAGTCAACCATCAACAGGTGGGTGAGCGTGGGGGTTGGAGCTGCACTGCACACACCGCTCACACCACACCCCCCACACCCCAGCGGGCCGTGCCCAGCACCCCGGGGCACTGCCAGCCCCAGAGCCCGCCGTGGTGACAGAGCTGTGCCCCTGCAGGGAGGCGTCCAAGCTGTACAGCCGCTGGCTCACCTACTTCATGGCCGTGAAGTCCAACGGGGGCGTGTTCGTGCGGGACTCGTCCCAGGTGCACCCGCTGGCCGTGCTGCTCATGACCGACACCGACATCCACGTGCGAGGTGAGTGCTGCGCCCCGGCCCCGCGGGGGCTGCGGGGGCCCGGCTCTGCTGCCCCCCACGCCTTCCCTGCTCGCCCAGCTCATGCACTGCGCCGGGCTTGGCTGTGGTGGGGCTGTGGAGGTGCCGCTCCGTGAGCTGTTCTGAGCTGTAGCTCTGCAGGGAGACAGGGAAGGCGACCCCCCTGCGGGCTGAGCCTGCAGGCCGGTGTGCCTGGATCATCCCGGGGGAAGGAGGAGCTGGGCTGGCACGATCCCACTTCTCCTGGGGCTGTGTCCCTTTGGCCCATGGGGCTTTGGCAGTGCTGCAGTCAGTCTCCAGCCCTCGAGCTCAGTTGGGCTGTGCCATCAGTCACCTCCTGTGGGAAAGGGGGAGGATGCCTGTGTGTGGTCAGAGTGCTGCCCAGCTGTTGTGGGAGCTGTTGGCTGGCTGGCTCCTTACTGGTCTGAACTGCGTGTGGGACGGAGCCGTATCCCAGCCGTGTCCCAGTGGGACAGCCCCGAGCCCAGCCCAGCCCCGAGCCCGGCCCAGCCGCGCTCTCCCCTCACGCCGCTCTCTCCCCAAGATGACGGCTGGCGAGCGACCGTGTCCCTGACGGACAGCGACCTCCTGGTGCTGGAGGGGGACTCCTACACCATCCGCCTGCTGCGCGACTTCCGCGTGTCGCTCTCCAAGATGGTGGAGACGTGCCTGTGCTACGAGATGGCCGCGATCCCCGGGGACCTGCACCACCAGCACAGCCAACTGCTCGACATCCTGGTGGATCTGCTCAAGGGCCCTCCCGGCAGCTTCGGCTCGTAGGCGGAGCTGGAGGCTCCTGTGGGGACTTGTAATTTGTATAAAGATGTTCACAAATGTTTATTTAAATAAAGTTCTATTTATCCCTTGTGAAGTCATCTCTCTCCATCCTAGAAGATTAATGTTGTCTGAATCTCCTGCTGTCGGCTCCGTGCATGGTCACCGCGTGGGAAGAGCAGCGGGAATGGACTGGGAGTGCCGATGGACCCGAGCTCCGTGGACGCCCGCTCACGCCATCCCTGAGGGGAACGAGGACACGGCTGTGGGGGCTGCCCGTGCCCCCTCCCCACGGGGCTGGAGCCGCTCTCCTGCCACAGCTCCCACCACGAGGACGGACAGCTCGGCTGTGCCAGGCCGAGCCTGGCTCCGGGGCTCCCCGCCCTGCACCTGCCCCGAAGGCGCCGGATGGAGGTGACATTCCATGGGGATCTCCGAGCCTGCCAGCGGGGCCCCGCCAGCCCTGTCGTGGCGTCATGAGTGTGAGATGTGACTCGTCCTTCCCACCCTGCCTGTACTTCTCGTCCTCTTGCGTTGTTCCTCTGGTTTTTTTTAAACTTCCTGTTCTCCCCACGTCGAGGAGCCGACCCCTGTGACCCGTGGAACAGGACGAGATTGTAGGTGCCAGCGCCGCTCCCGCGGGACGCTGGGGCACGGGCACAGCCCCTTTGTTTTCTACGAACAGGGACCATATTTGTGTGGAGGGAGGATTGCGACAGGCACAGCACTCAAGGAGGAATCTGGAGTTTAATCCCAGCTTTGCCTTGGACTCTCTGTCCGCTGAAGACAGTGACCTACCTCACAGGGCTGTTGTGAGGCTTCGCTGGTGTTCGTACCGGGAGGGACTCGGGGCGCGAGGGCTGTGCCCCCGGCCCGCGGGGCCTGCCCTCATTCCTTTTTATTCCCCTTTCTTATGCTCTTTGTACCTGCAGCAGAGGCGAGGGCTGAGGGCTCTGAGGGCCCCGAGGCCCCGGCCGGGCGCCGCTGTCCCTGCCCCGGGGCCACCCTTTGGTTCTCCCAGTTCTCTGATTTAATTTACTGCTCATGGGCTTTAAGGCACTGTGGCCTGTGCCAGCACAAGGGGCCCTCGGAGTCCTGCAGCCTGGGGTCACTCAAAACTTCTCATCTTCATTTCACTTGCTTGAGGTTGTCACTATTATTTGACCAGTGTTTGTTTCTTTTGGCCTGTATAATGGGCAGTATGGTTTTCCCTTCCAGCAGGTTTAAAAAAAAGAAAAAAAAGACAAAAAAAAAAAAAAGACTAAGCTATTGTCTAAATGGTTCCGAACTAGTGTGATATTGGGATACTTCCGTGGCTGTTATGTGATACTGGATCTTTTTACAACATAGATTAAAGACAATAAAAAGGGATAGAGTAGGAACTGCCTCCGTCCTCTTCATTGTTTTTTGCTGTTTATTCTTCTACTGCAAAGTCTGGAATTTTGGGCTTTTCTTTGGCTCCTTGTCTGCCTGGAGAGGTGCAGAGAGGTGCGGAGCTGCCGTGGTGTGCAGGGCTGGGGAAATGTGTGGGAAGGGACCTGGCTCTGTTAGACCCACTGTCAGTGACAGTCTGGGGAGCTGAGGGATCATCGTGGGGCCACAGACACCCCCAAACTTCCATCATTTTCATGGGAGTGGTCATGTGTCCCAGTGCTGCTGGTGCCAGGGGAACCAGCCCCGAGTGTCCCAGTGCTGCTGGTGCCAGGGGAACCAGCCCAGAGTGTCCCAGTGCTGCTGGTGCCAGGGGAACCAGCCC
>JAWWMP010000081.1:671024-684398 GCA_035047865.1 Dendrocincla tyrannina
GCCGCCCCGCGGCTCTGCGTGGGTCTCATGTAGCCCCTGAGCGGCCCCGCTGCTCTCGCTCGCTCTCGCTTTGCCTCCTGCACAGCGCTGGCTTCACACTGCCCTGCTTTGGCTTCGGTTGGGCCTTGAGATGCCTTCTCTTTGGGTGTGTCTCGGGATTCCTCTTTGACTGTGCCTTGAGTTTCCTCTTCTTTGGTTGTGTCTTGAGTTTCTTTTTCTTTGGTTATTTCTTGAGACTCCTTTTCTTTAGTTATTTCTTGAGACTCCTTTTCTTTGGCTGTGTCTTGAGACTCTTTTTCTTTGGCTGTGTCTTGAGTTTCTTTTTCTTTATTCATGTCTTGAGTTTCTCTTTCTTTATTCATGTCTTGAGATTCTTTTTCTTTGGTTGTTTCCTGAGATTCCTTTTCTTTGTTTTTTTCCTGAGATTCCTTTTCTTTAGTTGTTTCCTGAGGTTCCTTTTCTTTGGTTGTTTCCTGAGATTTCTTTTCTTTGATTATTTCCTGACGTTCCTTTTCTTTGGTTGTTTCCCGAGATTCCTTTTCTTTGATTATTTCCTGAGGTTCCTTCTCTTTGGTTGTTTCCTGAGATCCCTTTCCTTTGGTTGTACCCTGAGGTCCAACCTCAGCCTTCAATGGCAGAGTGTCCCCCAGGAGAGCCTTGCCACCAGGAGCATGCTCCTCCTCTGCAGGCTGGCAGTGACCTTTGTTATCTCTAGGACTGACCTGGGCTGTTTGGGCAGCTGTGACATTTAAACCAGCAGCCTCAGCCACACTCCCTGGGTGTTGGAGTGAGCTCTGCTCGCCCCTCTTGCCCCCACCCAGCTCAGCCTCTCCAGCTTTACCCTCCAAGGAAGCCTTGGCAGTGTTGTGCTTCCTATCAGTGGTTTGTATTTCTTTACCATCCACCTTTTCCACATCCTTCTTTGACTCAGCATCCTCTTTGGCTGCAGGAGCCAATGGAAGAGGCTTGCCTGCCCCAGTGCCACCCTGGGAATTGGCCTCTCTGCTTTGCTCATCTTTCTTTTCCTCCTTTCCAGGTTCTTTGTGCCCCAGCTCAATGGGCTGCTCACATTTCTGGGTCTGTGTCTCCTCCTTAGCACCAGATCCAGGCTCTTTGCTGCTTTTCTCTGCCACTGCTTCAGGGGGAGGAGGGGGAGGAAGCCCCCCAGGCCCTGCAGCCCCATCCCTCTGCTTTGGGAAGCCTGAGGAAGCATCTCCCACGTTCCCAGGGCCAGATCCTGTGCTCTGAGCTAAGGACTTGAAGTCACTTTCTTTATTATTCCAGAGCCTTTGAGGGCCAGTGGGGAAGTTTTTAATATTTCTGTTTTCATCTACAAAATCTGTGTCTTCCACCCTGTACTCCAGCTCAGGGCCCAGGGGAGGCAGAGCTTCACCCCTGCCTGGTTTTGCCTCTGGAAGAACAGGCTGCTTGGAGGCACTTTTAGCCTTTTTACTGCTTCCATCATAACCCCTCTTTTTAGATCTCTCAGTAACTGGGGCCAAAGTGGGATCTGCCACCCCTGGATGCTCTGGGAGAGGATTTGTATCCTTGCTGGAAGGACTGGGACCTTCAGGTTTGTTCCTTATCTCCAGGTCACAAGGAGGGAATGTCCCTGCTCCTGCTTTCTGCTCCAGCACAAGCAGCTGCTGCGGGTCAGGCTCCAGCTTTTTGCACTTCTCTTTGCCCCCTGTGTGTGATTTCTGTGGTTCCAGAGGCAAAGCAGGAGCCTGTTTCTTGACAGGATCACTCCGGTCTTCCAGCAGTGTCTCTGGAGTCCCAGAATCAGCCCCTTTGCTTTTCTCAGGCTGAGTTTGGTTAACATGTCCCACTTCAGGGACATCATCTGGGCCCAGCTCAGGACTATCCTCAGCCTTTTTGCCTTTCCCATCTCTAGTTCTGCTCTTAGCCCTGTCCATCCCCACCTCCCTGATGGGACTGTGTGTCCCTGCCCTGTGCTCTGGGAGAGGTTGGGATCTACCTGGATCCTTCCCTTTATTCACGGGCCCAGATTCTTTAGCATTGCCCATTCCTGGCTCTGATGTCTCTGGTTTATGCCCTGCCAGGACTGGCTGATGGGAGGAACTTGCACTGCCAGTCTGGATTTCAGGCTTTCCCAGCACCCCCGTTGGATTCCCTCTTTCCACACCAGACACCTCTCTATCCAAGGACGATTCCTTCCTGCTTCCAGCCACTCTGTCCTGGCCTCTTTCCCCCCCAGCCCCCAGGAAAGCTGCCTGCCCCGAATGACTTCTGTCAGGTTGTTTCCTTCTCCCATCACTGCTCCTCTTCCTGGGTTTCTCTGCCACCAGTGTCCCACTGGAGCCGAGCCCAGGGCATTCTCCAGCCTCTTTGCCTTTACTACCCAAACCCACCGGTTTTGTCTGGCTGGTGGTGTCACCCAGAGCAGGGTGTTTGGCTTCCTCTTTCCTGCTCTCCAGCAGCAAAGGCTGGGATAAAGCCCCCAGATCAGCTTTTTCATCTTTCCCAACATTTTCTTTTGGCTTCTCTGGTACCTCCTCAGTTGGCCTTTGCATTTCAGCTGTCCCTTCCTGCAAACACCCAGCAGGGACACAACCTCCCTCTCTGCCCTTATCACTGACTTCCCCGCCTTTCTCAGGTTGCTCAGGAAAACCACCTGGGTCCATCCTATTCTCAGGGAAAGGCTGCTGGAAGAAACTTCTTTCCCCCCTCTTACTCCTTCCATCACTCCCCCTTTTCTTGGGCTTGTCTGCAGGCCAGGCATGTGCAGAGCTGCCCAAGGGGTGTCCTCTGGCAGGAAAACCTCGTCCCCTGTCGGGGTAGGCTGTTTCTCTGCCAGCCTCATCCATCCTCCCTCCATCAGGGGATTTGCTCCCATCCTCTGAGAGCACCATGTGCTCAGGGAAGCTGCTTTTCATTCTTTTGCCTTTCCCTTCTCCGCGCTTCTTCCTAGGCCTGTCCATCCCATGTGTAAAGCTGGGATCTTTTCCAGACTGCTGCTCTAAAGCAAAGGATCCTTTCCCTTTGTGTGGGTCCAGGCAATCTGCTGCCAGCCCCGTGCCCAGTGCCTCGGCAGGGCTGGGATGTTTGGGAGCACTGGGAATGCCCTCAGTCCTTCCATCCTGCAGAGCAGGGACCTGCCCGGGCTCTGGTGGGGCCGAGGGTGCCCCAGGCCCCTCAGCAGTCCCTGCTGGGCCCTTCAGCCCTCCCTCCAGCACTGCTTTAGTCTCAGCAGCTGCCTTTGGCTCTGCAGGAAGTTTGTCCTCAGTCCCAGCCTCTCTGAGGGATTCACTCTCAGTCCCTTTGCTTTTTCCCCCGTTTTCCTTGGCTGCTGCTTCCAGAGGGGAAGGTTGATGGACAGTGTCACCGAGTGTTTCCCACCTCGGGGATGTGGCTTTGGGCTCCTTGGTTTCAGCAGAGAGGGGCGATTCCATGGGTTTGGACTGTAAAGGAGTTTCTGCTTTGCTCACATTGACCATGTTGGCACATTTGGACTCCTTATCCTCCATCCTCTCATTTTGATCCAGAAAATCTCTTTCCAGAGGCTTGGGGGGTCCCTTTGCTGGGACAGATCCCCCCTCCTCAGTCTTGCCCACCTGCTCCAAGGGCACCTCTTTGCTCTTGCCATTACATTGCAGCCTGCAGCTGTCCCCTCTCACTCCCTCTGCTTTCACGCCATCCCCAGGTCTGGCATCCAGCCCTCTGGATTTCTGGGCCTGCTGTGCTGGTGCTGGCCCTGAGGAGGCCCTTTGCTCATCCAGGATGTGCCTCCCAGGCGTTCCTTTAGCATCCTTTGGCATCTCCAGAGCTCTGCTCCCACCGGCAGCTCCCGGTGCTCCGGGCCCCACACCTGGACTTTGCAATTCCCCACCGAGGGGAGAATCCCTGGCAGCTCTGGGGGCTGCCCTGTTTCCCTCCCAGAACTCCATGGCTCTTGGCAGCTGGTTTCTCTTCTGCTTTGGTTTCTTCTTCTTTTTCCTCCCGACGGCCCCTTCGAGGTCCCAGCTCTCCCGCGGCGGGTCCCCGGGGCTGTGCCCTCCCTCGGCGGGGGCTCTGGCTGGCTGCTGCTGGGGGAGCCCCCCGGGGGGGGTGGCTGCAGCCCCCCAGCCACGCTGCTCTGGGGGCTGGGGGCTCTTCTGCCCGGGGACACCCAGCGGCTGCTCCTCTGGCCCGGCTGGGGGAGGCACCGCGGCCGCCTTTGCTCTGCCAAACCCGCGGCCGCCCGCTTTGGGAGCTTGCCTGACTTGTGCACTGGGAAGACCTGGAACACAGGAAGCCTCCTCAAACATCAAAGCCACTATTTGCTCGATTAAAGAAGTCATAAATAAACTACTGATGTGACTCTAGCCATCTCAATGGGCCGTACATCACAGGTGCTGGGTCCCCCAGCACTGATACCACACCGAAGGCACCTCAGCAGGGCTGGGCACACACTGACCCCCAGCACCTCATTAATTACTGCCAATACATCCTCAATGCTATGGAAAAGGAAGTCCTGCCAGAAGCTCTTGCCCCACCAAAAAGCACCAGTTCCTGTAAGGACATGCTACAGCTTTTTAAAAATGCATTAAGGATCCACTTTGTCTGAGCAAGACAAGATTAAGAGAGAGACTTTTTATATCTCCAGCTGGCATCCTTCCAGACTGGGAAAACAGAAGTTCAGTGGAAAGATGGGAAGAGATGGAGGGGATGAGAGCCAAGTTTCCCCCAGCACCAGGGTGGGAGCAGTGGGAGGCAGAACCTCTGTCCCAAAGTCACCTGCTGTGCCCCTGCAGGGCTCCCTTAGCTCCAAAGCCACTGAGTTTTAGGAGAGCATCAGTCATTTGTCACTCAGCCCTGGCCCACAAATCCACCTCCACGACCAGTGTGGCACCACCAGCTCCTGGAGAGGCAGGAAAACAGTGACACCTTCCCTTGGTAATCACACACCTCAATTTGGAAGGAGGTCCTCGCTGGGAATATCATGTAAGGATTACTGGTCCTTTTAACATCAAAATAAAAAGACATGGTGAGCTTTTCATCCTCCAGCACAGAAGCTGTGAGCCAGTCCCAGTGATAAAGTACTTGGAGCACACAGAACTGGGGTTTCAGTGGGGATAGGGAGGGGAAAAGAGCCTTTCAGAGGGCAGGACCAGAGGGAAGTGCAAGGCCAGCGCCCAGGAAATTCAGCAAACCACACCAGAGAGATTCCTGCTTGCTCAGGTGGCCCCACAGCCAGGAGGGAAAGGTGAGCAGTTCACAGAGGAGACAATTTCCATGGACAATGGAGTCACCACTTGTGTCCTACCTGTGGGCTCCGGCAGGGCCTTCCCTGGCTGAGGCTCCACGTGCTGGACGTGGTTGTGCTCAGGCTCCTCCTTGAGTGCCTCCACAACCACAGCAGGGACAGACTTCTCTGGGACGTCTTTATTTTGTAGTGCAACCTCTTCTTTTGCTTCTGCTGGGGCTGCAACATGAAGAAGGGGAACAGGGAGCTTCAGGTCTCGGCCATTCAGGGAGGCTGCACTTACAAAGCAGCCCCTGGGAAGGGGACAGGGCTGATTTTATGTTTAACAGGAATGAAGGTTCTAAGACACCGTTTCTACCATGTATTATCTCCCCACAGCCTGAACTGAGGCAGCAATTTTGTATTTTGCAGACATGCCAAGGTGGAGGTAAAACATGAAGCAGAGACTGTTTCAGGCTTAAGCACAGGGTGAGGGTTTGTTTGGTTTTTTGTCCTCTTTGTAATCAACCTAATTCAGACTGTCCCAGCTTCCCTGTGCAATTCAGGTCCAGAATAAACTCCATTATCAGTCTGGAGCCCCTGGCTGACGCTGAGCATCTGGAATTCCTCTCCACCTCACAATCCATTCCTGCAGACACTCCAGCAGCCCTTGCTATGGGTAATTACACCACATTTCCATTTAGAAGCTGTGTAATTACATGGGAGAACAGTGCTCCCTGTAATTAATGCTATCTACATTTTAAATAGAAAGGAAAATGATGACAGACACTGGGACAACAGCTACGGATGAGGAAGAGAAAGACAAGTGATAAGAAGGGAATTTCAGATGTTAAGGCTGACATGGATTTGTAACAGCCCCGTGTCCACACACACTAAAAACATGGTTGAAACTCAACTTTTGCTGCTTTTTTTCACTAAGGGCAAGGAAAAGCAGTGCCTGTGATGGGGCAGAGGAAGCTGAGAGCCAAGTTCTGTCCTGGGGTTTGCATTTCCCACCTGCTGGTTGTGGAAGGTGGTTGGTCTGCCCGGGAAGGGGCTCCTTGCAGGGGCTGGGAGGGGGTTTGGTGTCCGTGGTGTTCTCTAAATGATCCCCACGAACTTCAGGGGCTTTGGATTCTTGTTCCACTTTTGCTGATGCTTCTGTGAAGAATAAAAAGTTCACATTTTAACTTTAGATTGGATATAACAAGACAAAAATCACTTACCCACTTAATTCTTATTTTCCACAAGAAACAAGTTTTCCCCCACTTCGAAAACAGCACAAATCCGAATTTTAGGACCTTTCCCCCTTCCTGTATTGCCTTGTATTTTCTCTTTCATTCCCCCACCTAGGCCTCTTAGTCACTACATCCCAGTAGGGTTTTTTGGTTAAAACTTCTCTCTTGAGATTTAGTCTCATCATTAAACTAAAGATATTAGAAAGGAAGAGAGAAGACACCTCACTCCCACCCTCTGCAATCAGTCCACACGTGCTGTCTCTGCTCAGGATTGTTTGTTCTATTTCAGTAGGAGAAATATCATTCTGGAGGCAATTTCCCCTCCAAAAGGACAGTGGGATGGTGTTCCTGGGGAAGTCCAAGCAGCACAACAAAACCTGTCACCCCCAACATGGAAAAACAAACCTGGCACCTCAGCACTTCAACAGCCACAGCCATCCCAAGGGAAGGTCCCAAACCAGTCTCTTCAGAAACTGTTTCCAAGGAGCTGTGTTAGAGACCTCCGTGTCCTACAGGATTCTGGAGATCTCACTGGGAGCTGAGGACGGTGGTGACACCAAAATAGGCACTAACAGGGAGGAGCCAAGAGGTCTCTGTGGCTGCCCTAAACCCCACACAGAAGGGCCAGCAAAAACTACACCAAAGCAGTCAGAAAGCCCAGGTTTACCTGCCCTAAGTGAAACCCCCAGGGGGCCCTTCCTGTGCTCCTGCCAGCACAGCTGAGATCAAATGCAGGAGGTGCTTTATGCACAGCAAAGCAACGCTTGAACTCGGGGATCTTGGAGGGCTTTTCCCCCCGAATTATCCCGTGGCTCTGGGATTTTGGGCACAGACTCACCAGCAGCAGACTTGTCGAAGGGAGACTTGTCTTCCTTAAGGGCAGCCCCAGATGTCAGCAGCTCTGCCGGCACAGCAGGCTGGGGGTCAGCTGCAGGGACAGGCTGAGCTCCTGCAGGGGCAGCCACAGAATCCACGGTGGGAAGAGGCTTGGCTTCTGCTGCAGGAGCAAACCCAGAATCCATGGCATGGTGGTGGTTGACTTCTGCTGCTGGGGCAAACTCAGAGCCCAGAACATGGTCAGATTTCTTATCTGCTGCTGGAGCAAATCCCAAATCCGTGGCATGGTGGTGGTTGACTTCTGCTGCTGGGGCAAACTCTGCCTCTGCTGCCGGGGCAAACCCCAAATCCACAGCATGGGGAGGTTTATTATCTGCTGCTGGGGCAAACCCCAAATCCACGGCATGGTGGGACTCCATCCCCGCTGCTGGGGCAAATCCCAAATCCAAGGCGTGGTGAGGTTCTGCATCTGCTGCTGGGGCAAATCCCAAATCCACGGCATAGTGGGACTCCATACCTTCTGCTGGAGCAAATCCCAAATCTGTGGCATGGTGGGACTCCAGACCTGCTGCTGGGGCAAATCCCAAATCCATATCATGGTGGGATTCCACACCTTCTGCTGGGGCAAATCCCAACTCCATATCATGGTGGGACTCCAGCCCTGCTGCTGGGGCAAATCCCAACTCCATATCATGGTGGGACTTCAGCCCTGCTGCTGGGGCAAAGCCCAAATCCATGGCATGGTGGGATTCCAGCCCTGCTGCTGGGGCAAAGCCCAACTCCATGGCATGGTGGGATTCCAGCCCTGCTGCTGGGGCAAAGCCCAAATCCATGGCATGGTGGGAATCCCCACCTGGTGCGGGGCTGAAGCCGAGCTCTGTCCCCGGGCCAGACGTGTTGCTGACAGCTTTGGGAGACTTGGCTTCGGGGGCAGGAGAAGGCCCACCATCCATGGCCTGGAAAGGGTTGGCTGCTGCTGGAGGTGCAAAGGCAGCACCCAGCCCTGGGGCAGGGTTGGTGTCTCCTGCAGGGACAGAGCCAGGTTTCTCTGCAGGAACGGCCGTGGCCTCGGGGGCTGCACCTGCCACAGAAACACGGGCAGTCAGTGGGAGCACAGCTGGAAACACCTGCCCTGCTGTTCAGGCCTCTGGGTCTCTCCTCGTGCCTCCCAGCACTCCCCAGTCCCCCAGCCCAGTGCACTCCAGTGTCCCAGTGCTCCTGGCACTCCCAGTGCTTCTCCCAGCCATGTGTGTACCCCTGACTGCAGAGGGCCATCCATGTGCTCCCCAGAGGCAGCAGCCAGCAATGGATGGGTGTTGTTTGCAGCCTCTCTGATGCTGCGGGGCTGGCAAAGGGCCAGAGCTGCTGGATCCAGTGCCAGGAACACATTCCAGCACAACAGGCAGCAATCACAGCCAGGGGCTTTGCACAGAATCCCAGAATGGGCTGGAAGGGACATTAAAGCCCATCCAGTGTCACCCCTGCCATGGGCAGGGACACCTCCCACCAGCCCAGGGTGCTCCAAGCCCCATCCAGCCTGGCCTTGGACACTCCCAGGGATCCAGGGGCAGCCACAGCTGCTCTGGGCAGCCCGTTTTTCCCTCTACAGTAGGACACAGAAAATGTGGAGTCACCTTTGTGAGCCCAGCTGGGAATTCCAGCAGCAGAAAAAGCCCTGGGACACTCCAGAGCCACACAGACTGCATTTTAACATGGGCTGTGCTGTCAGTGGGGGCTCTGGTGCTGCAGCTTTAGGGACTCCCCACACAAAAGTCAAACTATGAATCCCCAAATCCCTCCAATCCCTCATGACCAAACTGGCCTCCTTCATTTTCCACGTAATACCTCCTAAAACACTGAGCTGGTAATTCCAAACCAACATTTGTCACTTCACAGCACAAACCTCTGCAAATTAAGCTGTTATTTTCCTAAAATCCCCTTAAAGGAGGCTTTTCAGTCGGTCTTTGTTTAACCTTTCTTGTCTAGAGGGAACTCTGCACAACTTCTCTGTGCCAGGAGCACTGGATTTCTCTTCTGCAGCTCCCAGTTTGCAGAGCCCCCAGCCCTGCCCATCCTCCCTGCCCTGCAGCACCACGACCTGAACAGCTCCCACCTATTGCTGAGCAGATGCTGCACAAAGATAAAACTGCTGGTGATTTCTTTGAGTCACATCTAAAAATACCCTCCCCAACCAAAGGAAAATGTATTAAATGTAAGTAAGATACTCAAACTGTATTATATGTAAATAAGATACTCAAACTGAAGTCGGAAACAGATAAGAGAAATGGAAAAAAATCCCTTTTAAAATGGTACTTAAGGATCCATTTAGATAAAATGAGTATTCCAGTCAACCAACCCAAGAAGACCCATCATGCACCAGCCCTCCTTTGGGTTTGCCTTTGCCGTGGTTTTTTCAAGTGACATTGTGATCTTCTCCAAAATAAAATCTCAAGATTGTGACTTTACAGATCAATAAGACTGTAAATAAATAAATCTTAAAAGCACTATGGGTGTTCCCTGGTGGATTATGGGAATTGGTGGAATACAGCATTAGGAAACTGGACAACAACTGGCCCTACCAGTCTGATTGTCTACATAAATACCTTGAAAACCTTTTCTTTTTAAAGAGAGCTTTAAAACAGAGAGGTTTGAAGGTATTTCTGCATAGGTCAGGCTCATGGTGGATGTGGCACTTGGGACATGGTCAGTGCTGGAGGAACACTGGGACTTGATCCTAGAGGGCTTCCCCAACCTTAATTCTGTGATTCCATGTCACAGTCATGTCCTTGACACACCTCAGTGTTCCCCTGGAGCTGAAATGTGGAGACAGGAAAGGATCATGGCAGTTCCTGGGCTGGGACACGGGAGCTGGCGAGGCAGAGTTGCTGCTTCTCCCCAGCACTCCCCAGGGATCCCAACCCTTCGGTCACGGCAGGATTTGTCAATCCCTCAGAAGAGGCAATTCCTGCTGTTTCCCCCCCTGCGAGAGGCTCTGGGAGGGCGCAGAGGCAGCGCAAGGGGCAGGCTTTGGGGAGCTCACTCACCTCGTGTTCCCTGGGCAGCTGTGGGCTCTGCTGGGGATGCTGTGCCGGGTGCCACGGCCGGGGGGCTCTCGGGCAGGCTCGTCCTGATGGCTTCTGCTGCTGGGGGGGGCACTGCCAAACACAACAAGGCGGGTTAAGCACCTGGCAGGGTCCCAGCACACAGGGTCCTCTCCTGGGACGTGAGTCCCCCTGCCCAGGGGCTCTCTGGGGGCTCAACTCCCCCCTTCAGCCTCCCCTCAGGGCACAGAAATCCACAGTCGCCCTTTCTTGCCCCTTCTCAGGAAATTCATTTGTGCAACACCCAGGAAAACACCGAGGGGATGCTGAGGGAAGGAGGACAGGTGGAGTGCTTTGTTACAAAGCCTCCAGACCCACCCTGAGCCCCAGGAGGAGCCACCAGCTCCAGAAACACCAGCACCAGTGCTCAAGTGCTCTCTTCGCAGCTTTTCATCAAAATCAGCAATAAAAATCCCATTATGGATCAAATTTTGTAATACACACATATCCCCAGTGGAATAATGTCCCAGTGGAGCTCCAAAGATTTAGCTGTGACCAGAAACTTAATCACAGAACCCCAGAATGGTTTGGGATGGAAGGGCCCTTCAAGCCCATCCAGTGCCACCCCTGCCATGGGCAGGGACACCTCCCACCAGCCCAGGGTGCTCCAACCTGGCCTTGGACACTCCCAGGGACCCAGGGGCAGCCACAGCTTCTCTGGGCACCCTGTACCAGGGCCTGCCCACCCTCCCAGCCACCAATTCCTTCCCAACAGCCCAGCTAACCCTGCCCTCTGGCAGTGGGAAGCCATTCCCAGTTCCTCAAAAATGCATTTCCAGTCTAAACTGATTTGAGAAGCACAAAACAATGTTTTCCTTGGGCAGCTCCCCCTTGGCTCTGTTACAGCCTCGTGCCCCCTCAGAAGGCAGACAAGGAGAGAGGCTGTTTCTGCTGCTCAGAAACCCCCTTCAGCTCCTGCAGATCGAGTCAGAACTGTTCTTACCTGGTGGCTCAACAAAGAACGAGGCATCTGGTCCTTTCATGTCCTGCTGAGCTCCCATCCAATACCCTTCAGGACCTGTGGCAAACAAGCACAGCCCAGCCCTGAGCCCAAGAGTGCTTTCCCTTTTCCAGCTGAAGGCCTTGACTGCTGCTTTGGAGCCCATTCTCAGGTACATTTCAGCTGAGAGAGGCACCAGAAATCATGTTCTCCTGTGTCTAGTGCCACTGAAAGCTTCCAGCAGAGAAGGGTTGGAACCAGCACTGACCCAGAGAAGGGTTTATTCCCTCAGTTGTTCTGGGTAAGTGGCTCTGGGTGGCCCTGCTTGGGCAGGGGGGTTGGACAAGGCGACCTCCACAAGTCTCCTTCCAACCTCAGCCATTCTGGGATCTCCTGATACACAATCCAAACATGGTTTGGGCTGGAAGGGTCTTTGAACAGATCATCAGTCCCATGGACAGGTTCACCTGCCACCAGACCAGGTTGCTCACACCACCTTTGGAACGCTCACACTGAACCAACTGCCAAGAGGAAACTTCCTAATCTTGACTCATTTTATGGATCAACTCCCCCTCCAAGACTCTTTAGGACTCCTAAACTGAGATTTTCCAGCTGCAAACACTCCAAACCCACCCAGACATGCAGTAGGAGCAAAACATCTGCTTCCTACCTGCTTTGTCCTGCAGGAATCCTGTGCCAGAATCCAGGCCCATGAAGGCTGACGGGTCCAGAGCCTCTGCAGGAGAATACATGGGCCCCAAGAAAGGCTGCTCAGGTACCATCATAGGGCCATGTGGTGCTAAGGGAATAAAGGCCTTTGTTAATCACCAGCCCCAGAGGCTTCTCTCCTGAATTCACATCTACACAGCACTTGGACAATGGGCTCTTCTGCTCACAAGCAGTTCAGACAAAGTTTGTATCAAACCTGTTACTTCTGCCTTACAAACCATAAATTCTGTATTTTTACAGAGCTTTTCATCAGGGTGTAAGACACTAAACACAGGCAATTTACTTCCCTTTGGCCTTCTGCTTCTTATGAATTCCTGCACATAATCACTCAATAATCCAATATTAATATAAAAATGCAATAGTTCAAAACCCAAAGAACACTTTGTGGAAACAGTTTAGGTCTATTTGGTTTTTAGTCATGAAAACAAAAGCACAAAAAAGGCCTGTGAACTTAGGGACATAATAATTCTCAGCACAAGAAAGTCCACAGAGCAAGTTCCACAGCTTAAGCATCAGGGGGAAATGCTGAGGAGGGAAGGGAGAGGGGACTCACCCAGGATGTCTCTGGAAGCATCAGCATGGCCCGGGAAGAGCGGCACGTTCCTCATGTCAGTGGGGAAGGATAAATCGGGCAGGTTGTCCCCTCTGTGCATGTTGAAGGGCTCTGAGGAGACACAGCAAGGTTGGTGTCACCACCCAGGGGCAGGACACGGCCCAGAACATCAGAACAGAGGCTGCAGGTGCACCTGAGCCCACCACTGCACCTCCCAGGGAAAGCTGCTCTCGGGACTGGTTACCAGGAACAAACTGCTGTGCAATTCCAGCTTCCACCCCCAGAGACACACAGCTCCCAGGGAAGGCTGACTGAAGGTGAGACCACAGCTGCTCGTGGAGAACCTGCCTCCTCCTCTGCAGGAGGAATCACCTGCTTGTGCCCCGATGGACACACCCAGTTCACCTGAGTCAGGCACAGCAGCCAAGCTCGGCTCAGCTAAATCCAGAACATGGAAAGGTGCAGAACTTACATGCCCTCCTTCCCAGGAACAGTTTCCCAGTATGAACTGGGGTGATGGGCCAGTATCTTACCCCAGTCACAAGGCAGAGGGGAAGAGAACACATTTCCCACTGTCCCAGGCAGATGCCCCAGTCCTGGAAGTGTCCAAGGCCAGGTTGGATGGGGCTTGGAGCAACCTGGGCTAGTGGAAGGTGTCCCTTCCAGGGCAAGGGGGTGGCACTGGATGAGCTTTAAGGTTCCTGTCATCCCTGTCCTCTGGCAGTGGGAAGCCATTCCCTGTGTCCTGTCCCTCCAGGCCTTGTCCCCAGTCCCTCTCCAGCTCTCCTGGA
>JAWWMP010000081.1:796970-807670 GCA_035047865.1 Dendrocincla tyrannina
CTCCCCACCCTCCCAGCCAGCAATTCCTTCCCAATATCCCATCCAGCCCTGCCCTCTGGCACTGGGAAGCCATTCCCGTGTCCTGCCCCTTCACGCCTTGTCCCAGATCCCTCTCCAGCTCTCCTTTAGGCACTGGAAGGGACTCCAAGGCCACATCCTCTCTGGGTGACCTGTTTTGCACAGCCCTTTGTTCTTTGAAGTCTGTGACTTAAATGAAGTTGAATATGCTCATTTGAGTTTCCCTGGATACCAGGATGTTGGACTGTGAGTGTCTCACATCCTCCCCTGGAACCACCTCTGTGCTGGACACACAGGCCCCACCCTTGTGCTTAAGGAGGGCAGGACATTCCCCCTTTGAGGGGAAAAGGCACTTTATGAACCAAGGGTGAGCTTGGTGTCCAAGATGCAGGCAGTGGGAGGGTGTGACAGGATCCCAGAGGGGCACTGGGCACCTCAGGAGTAACATATCCACAAGGCCTTGGATAAAACTCAGCCCCACACAGTGCCAAGTGACCCCAGACTGCAACTTCAGAGCCCTTACGGTGCCAACATACCTTGATGTGCCCCCCTTCATACTCATAGGGGTATCTACAGTCAATTATCACACACTGCTTGATGAAGCTCTCAAACTTTCCAGTCAGCACAGACACAATCTGAGGAAAAAAAACCAAAACAAAACTCAAAACCCAGAGTTCAGTTGTTTCAAGACATCTTTGTGCTGTTCCCCAACCCCCAGTAAAGAATTTTTCTGCCTCTCCTTGGAGCACTTACCATTTCTGAGTCAATATATTTTAAATCTTGATGTTTCCCATCAACAGTGGCAAATAAATAACTCTGTAAGACAGACAGGATGGAGAAAATTCCAGATGTGAGTCACAGCATCCAGCAGTTCACCCTCTGACAGATACCTTGCTGACAGGAATCTCTTCAGGAGTTAAAGCTAAGAATTTCAAAATCAGGGACAGAATTGAATTCTTGGCTCCTACACTAGAGGGATTTTGTAGGTCTTCGACCACAAATTAATCACTTTGTGTCCAACCTGTGCCATTCCCTTCTCACCAACAGCCTCTCCTCTTTGTTTGAGGATCACAGAATGGTTAAGGTTGGAAAAGACCTCCAAGATCATCAAATCCAAATAAGCAAGATTTATGTAGGAACAGAAAGGCCTCCATAAAGAAAGGGCTTTACTGGGCTGGTGTGAGACATCCCCACCAGGAGAGGCCACTGCAACACTCCAGTCAACACTTGGCCATGGGAAGCCTTGAGTTACCTTGGAGAAGTCCCCGATCAGGTCCCTCTGGTCACTGTCCAAAATGCTCTCGATCTCTGCTGTGGAGGGTTGGCTCCTCACCACCTTCAGGCTCTGGAGGGAACAGGTCAGAGATCAGCACTGACAGCAGACACATCCCATTCCCTACCTCCCATCACAGAGAACTCCGAGTTTACTCCTAAGCCCTGAATTCCAACTGCTTCCCTGCTGGATGAGGGCAAAGCTCAGGTTCAGGACTGTGCAAGGACTGCCCCTGCTCCCCAAATCTCTGCACACTCACAGAGAACTGTCAGCAACACACCCAAAAAAGCTCCCACTGACCTCCATAAACCAGCCACCAAGATTAGATCCCCCCTAAGCAATTCCCTGTGGAGCTCCAAATCCCTGGATGCTGAGCCACCAACCATCGAGTCCTCAGAAGTTCCAGGCAGGCTTTTCCTCTTCTTGCTTTTCCCTGGGGAATTCTCTTCCTGGCATCTCTCCATCCTTTTCTGTGTGGTTCTTCCTGCAGAGCTGGACGTGGAGGAAGAGCCAAACAACCTGCACCGTTTGGCCTGTGAGGAAGGAGAGGGGTTGAGTTGTCCAGCAAAGGCTTAGCTGGGAAAATAAACAACCCTCAGGCTTTCAGATTAGGAGAGATTTTGCCTTATTTAAGACACCTCCCCTGCACAGTAACTGCAGGATGGTAATTTGAAGTATTCAGGCTTTGCATTTCCAGTAACCATGTTGCTGGGGGGACTGGGGCAGCTTGGAGCATCATGAGCAAGACGAAGTGCTCTACACCAATTAGCAGCCAATCTATCAGCACATCAAGGAGCTTTTTACTGGAGTCTAAATTCCCTTTTCAGTCTCTTATCAGGGGATCAGCATTCCAGGTGAGCCAGTGCAGAGTGAATCCCAGATATGTCAACAAGGCTCTGACAGGGGAAGCCAAGATCCTCTCACATTTATGGAGTGCAAAGAGAAATGTAATGCCTGTAAACGCTGCACACTGACAAGGCCTTGCAGGTAAACAGCTCCAGAGAGAATCCCGCAGGGGGCTCTGCCATGGCTGTGCTGTTGCTGTCCTCAGTTAGGGACACAGGGGACAGAGGGATCACTGCCCAGCAGGCCCCGGGCCCAGGGCTGGGTCACTCACCCGACTCTCCGCCCTCCTCATGACGAGCGGCGCGGTCCAGAGACTCGCCACGGCAGGTGGCATCTCCTCGTCGTTCTGGGAGGAAAAGGAAGGTCATTCCACCTAATTCACCACGGGCACAGGCTGTGGATACACGGCCCGGGCAAACATTCCAGCTGCATCCAGCTGTCAGAGCAGCCTTGGGAATTTAACCCCGTTATCAGTCCAATTGTCAATGAAGTGACAGAACCGATCTGGGACATGCTGCAGTTACACCAGTTCAGTGACAGATTAACAGTGATCATCCTCCAGAGCTCTAAGTATTTCAAATTCAGTTGGGAACAGTCTTCTATTTAAGGGGCTCCCAAGCAAATACCACCTCTGAGTTTTTCAGCAAGCTTCTAGAGAAGAACACCAACTGTTCCAGTAATTCTCTCTCGTAATGCAGTTCTCCAACTAAAAATAATTCCCTCGTTCACACCCCAAACAAATCCCACTGTCTGCACCAGGAAAGAGCAGTTACAAGATAGAGATAGCAGTGTGAGTTGAAAAAGATGATGATAACTAATATCCTAGTGGGAGGTGTCCCTGCCCATGGCAGGGGCACTGGAACTGGATGGTTTTTAAGGTCCCTTCCAACCCAAACCAGTCCAGGATCCTGGGATTCCCTGAGACCCAACTTGTTGCAGTTTTCCTGAGCACACTGCCTGCTGCCAGAGCTGCTTTGGGGACTTCCATCCCATTCCCTCTGCACATACCTTCAAATCCTGGTCATCCAAGAGCTCCAGGAAGCCATCATCATCCTCACTTTCCGAGGAGGTCACCGAGTGCTGCTGCAGGAAGGCTGGCCTGTAGCTCTCCCGTTCACCCAAGGGTGTTTCATCCATGGCAATCTGAAAGAAGAGAGTTTTCAGTTTAAAAAACACCTCTTCTCTTCCCTGCAGGATGCTGTAAGCCCAAGGGTGATGCCATGGCCTTCCTGCACTACAGGGAACACAGTGGCCATTCCTTCACATGGAGCAAACAGGACAGAGAGGAATCAGGATGAGGGGCTGCCAGATCCAGGGGGCAGAGACAAGACTTGGCCCCCAGTCCTGTGTCCGGGCAAGGACCCATGATGATTTCTCAGTTGCTTTTTCTAAACAACAGGACATGAATAAGGTGACATCTTCCCCCTGGGTGTCACATCTGGACACCAAATGCAGTCTGTTCTGCCCAGCTGGGGTTGTTGTTACAAATGCAGCAGCCTCAGAGAAGCATCAACTTCACTGACAGTGAAATTACTTCCAATTCCACACCAATGCCCACACCCCCTGCAGTTCCTGCAGCACAACCTCAGCCCTGCACTGACTCATCTTGCCCAGAACAATCATCCACATTTCAAATTTCTGACCATCTCATGAGCCAGAGGTGAGAAAAATTTTCTTATCTGGCAGATAAATATGTTTTTCTATTTGGCACCTGAGCACTGGTGATTAACAGCACTGCCTTTGAACCCTGATGCAATTTTATTTCCACCCACAGAGTGGGCAGCAGAGAATTAGGTGAGAATTAGTTGGAAAGAACTTACAATCTGAGCTGGAGATGAATTCTGCCTCGCTCCAGGGACAGCCCTTCCATCACGGAAGCAACGAGAAGCTGGTTTGGTTGGCTTCTTAAACTCAAAGGACTCCTGAATTAAAAAGGAGCAAAATGATCAATTCACCACAGGTACAAACTGTGGAAGTTTATCCTCATTTTATGATTTTATCATTTTATCCTTCTGGGGTCTTTTTAAAACTACCTGACATTTTGGATTTAAGCTCCCTGCTGCCAACAGGAACAGTCTGAAGGTGAATATTTGCAAGTTAAAGATGTTACAAGGATGTTTCATTTAACATAATCCAAAATTTATGCTCCTGACATCACCTACAGGCTGAAGGCTTTTCTACTCCTATCAGCCAACTTCTCTGTAAAATACATCCTTTTGAAGGCAGCCAAGGCTGGGCCCTCTCCTGCAGACCTGTCAGTCCCACCCACAGGATTCCCACTGGCCAGGGCAGGCCAAAGGCCACGATTCCATGAGGAATCCACAGCAGCAGTGGGAAGAGATGGGCTGATCTACCTGAACAGCTTCCTGGAGGCAGCCCTTGGAATTCTCTAAAGCAAGCAGAGGGAATACCTCCTCCCTTGCCCCAGCCAAAAAAGGAGCCAGGTTAGTGGCAGAGCTGCACATCCAAAGTCTTCCCTATTTTTATTAACCTCTAATCACTTACATTCTCCTTATTGTCATCTTGTTCCAATGGCTGAAAAGCATCAGTGTCCAGAGAGTCGTACTGGTTTCTCTTCAGGGCAGGGCTGGAGCCCAGCAGGTTCTGCTGCAATGGTCACACAGAAATGCCAGTTCAGCATCACACAACAAGCACACTTTGAGCACAAAAGGGGTTAGTAAGGACTGCAAAGTCTCTGACTACGAATTTGTGCAAACCCTGGGCAGAAATCTAATGCTGACATCTCAGCACAAGTCCCAGAATGCTTCAACTGCAGCAGTGACAGAACCACAGCAAGGAAATGTCACGGTAACTTAAGAGTGAGATTTAGAATTTACAAGCTGCAGTTTTGACAGTTTGCATTAAGCACCCTCAGCAACTGGTCTTGAAGCCAGAAAATTAACAAGTTAGGGAATGTATTCAACTAAAACCATCTAAATCCTTTAACATTTTCAGAACATCAATGCCACTCCCACTTACTGGCAGGGAATGTATTCTCCTGAAAGGTATTCGGAGGCTGCAATGGAAAAGAACAGACATTGATTTCAACACTTTGTTTTCAAAGACATGAATAAAACCCACTCCCTCAACTCCATAAGCTACAACAGACACTAAGAATTTAAAATAGAATTATACTCACTTCAGTCTGCTGGATTTGAGGATTGCTTTCTCAAACCTAAAATCAGAAGAGATGCACATTAAAAAAACAGCCATATATTTAAGGTTTATGGTAAGCAGAGGGCAACACCAAATTCCAGGATGGTTTGGGTTGGAAGGGATCTTAAGGATCATCCAGTCCCACTCCCTTGCCACAGGCAGGGACACCTCCCACTAGCCCAGGTTGCTCCCACCTGGCCTTGGACACTTCCAGGGAAGGGGCAGCCACAGCTTCTCTGGACAACCTGCTTCTTAATGACACTTGTCCCTCCCAAACCTATTTATAGCCAGTTTATCCCATCCTAATGTCTGAAACACTCAAAGACTCCTTCTCCCTTCCTTTCCTTAAATTCTTTCCAGCAGTGTTCAGGCAAGAAGTGAGGCTGAAGGAGAAAGAGCCTGGTGAATCCAGGACCAAGGGCATCTGTCCCCACCCCAGAGAACAGATTAGGGAAAAGAATAATCTGATTGGGAGTGGCAAGTTCAAAGCTCAGAGCAACTGCCTGGCATCAGTTGTAGTTGACAAGGCAGCTGGTGATGGGTCAAAGGTTGGACCTGATGATCTCAGAGGTCTTTTCCAGCTTAAATGACTCTGGGATTCTGTGATCATTTAAGGCACAGCAAAGCATCAATTAAGAGTTGACAATTGCAATTTAGATGCACCTCAGTGCAGCCTCAGGTGTGTGGTACAACACCTTAGCTCAGAGCCCACACCCCAGTGCTCTGGGACACAGGCAGGGCCATGCCCAGCACCTGCAGCTGTGCAGCACACGGAGAGGCTCAGGAGGGAAGAGCCCACTGCACAGCAAAGGAAAAGCCTCATCAAGCCACCTTTGTTACTCATGCAAGGAGCCCCAAGGCAGGTCTAACACACGGTTACATACGAGTCGTCCATGGTGTCGTTTGAGGTCGCAGGGCCGGGCGAATCCAAAGCCAAACCTGCAGAGGACAGACAGAATCCCTGGTGATCAGTACCCAGGAAACCCACATGGAAAGTCCCATCTGTAGCCTGACCTCTGAATCAGTTACAGACACCCTGTAAGGCTGGGTTTGGACATGGATAAAGCAGGAGTCATCAAAAGAAGCCCCCCCAGCCCTGCCCAGACTGTCACAGGGAACACTCTTGGCTCATTCTCTCCCACACACCTTAATGAACAATTTAGTCCTTTAGGCTGGTGGGGGTTTTTTTTAAGCCACGTTTTTAGTTACATCTCTTCCCAGGAAGAAATTTTGGGCTCATTCCAAAAAATAAGTCATCAAAAGGCCCTTCTTAATGTACTGGAAAGAACAGGAAGCACTTCATAAGCACAAGTGGAACACTGCAGCCCCACAGCATTTCAGTACACACAAATCCAAAGTTACTCAGACTCAGATTCCTGAGAGCTACACAGAGCGAGGATTTAATAAGGTTGGTTATTCTATCTTGCTCTGTGGTTTGTGAGCTGGACTTGCCTCTTAGAAGTTCATAAAGTTCTTTTTTAGGCTAAGAATGCCTTCAAAGTGGGGCATAAATTCAGCTAGAAACACTGATTTCCCAGGGTTTCTCTGGGTCTACAATTTATGGGGTTTAAGAGCTTGTTTCACTTTCCCTGATATAACTTCTCATCTGAAAATAAAAGGACATTTTTCTAGGCAAGAATCAGAACTGAAGTGTTTCAGATAAACTATCAGCTCTTGTTAACAAAAACACCAGAGCACAAGGCACACCCACTCAGTTGGGGCAGGCTGGCACAGTTTGGGCTTGAAGAGAGAAAGCAGGTGGTGAGGACTCGCCTTCACCACCTCCCGAGGGGCAGGAGCTCCAAGGGATCCCAGGAGGGAGGGATCAAACACCTCCTCCCTGTTTTCCACAGCAACATGCAGGAGCCACCCCAGAGCAGGGGGACTGCAGACAGAGACAGCTCTCTCTCCAAACCCTGGGAGCTGTGGAAGCCATGGAGAAACACACTGCTTGTCAGTCCTTAGCTGGGAGAGCCAGACCTGAGTCTGTGGATTCCGACGACTCGGATCTCTGCAATCCATTCTTGCTTCCCACATCCTGCTCCGTGTTTTCACGCTGGCTGTAAAGGGAGTTTGGGATTTGGGTTAAAAGATCATTGAAGCACAAGCATGCAACATAGGAGTGCCTGGTGTTCATCAGCTGGAACCTTCACCACCAGCCAAGGGAGGGGATTCCCACATGGAAAACCTGCAGAACAGCGGCCTGGGCTGTGGGTGCTGCCAAGAACAGGGACAGTGTCACCACTGGGTCAGATCCAGCACCTACAGGGACTGAGGCTTCATGGTTTGGGTTTGAAAATACTACAAATTTGGCTTCTGAGACAGGGAGAGTGCCATTTAACACAGTGAGGATCCTGGCTGCCTTTCTGGTCTCCTCACACCAACTCAGGGGGACTCAGAAAGTTCTTTCAGAGCCTGTCCTGAGCTTGTGCCCTCACAAATGAAGGTTTTAATACCTCAGTGACAGATTTGCCATGAAACTTCAGGTTATTGGGGCCTGGTATCACATTAGCACCTCCCAAACCACACTCCAGGGAATTCTGTCAGGCCAGCTGGAAGTGCAACTTCTCTTTGGCAGCCACTCCTCTAATTCAGGTTGTGCACAGGAAAAAATGCAAACCTCCTAATTCAAACCGACTTTGATAAGGGGTTACCTCCCAAATTGTATCCACTAAATCTCAGCACTGAGAGATGAGAAAATCATACGGAGCCTCACTTAAATAAAGGAAAAGCTACATGAGTGAATCTCCAGAACTCAGTTAATTAAACTGGTAACCAGGGCTGCAAACTTAAATGACTAATAATTGACGTGGAGGGCACTGCCAATGGCTTACAGGAACCCCAGGAATCTGAAGGAGGGAAGGATCCTAAAGCAGGGGATTGCAGAAATGAGAAGGAAAAATCAACCAAAAAACCCCAGGAGGGTCATCTAGACCAGACTGGAGCAGGGCCAAACAGGAGGGAAATTGGGGGAATAATGGGATGAAAGGAGGCAAGAGACCAGGAAGACCAAAACTGGATGGAGCAGCTGCACGGCTGGAGTTCTGGGAATACAAGAGGAGGAGGAAGGTGCAGGAACAGGGGGAGGGAGGAAGGACAGAGCTGAGACGGTGCAGAAAAGGCAGGAGGAATGGACACAAAGGTACTGGTGGGAGAGGGGGGAAGGCCAGGGAAGGGCTGAGGAGGGAGGTGGATGCCCAGAGCAGAGCCAGGGGTGGGATGGAGGAGCGGGAAGGCGGCCCAGGGCGTGGATCCATGCGGGATGGGGGAGGTGGAGGCAGCAGGGATGGGGGGCGGGGGTGCCAAGGCAGTGTGGAAGTTTGCGAGGCGGGGGGGATGAAACTCCTGGAGGCCACTGGGGGTGGGGAGAAACAGCGCTGCAGGCCGCGCTTTGGGGGGCAGGGCTGGGAAAGGGCACTGGAGAGACCCCCGAGGCCTCCACTCGGCGTGGGGGTGAAAGAGGAGACCCACGAGGCCTCACTGACTTTGGGGGCGTGGGGGGAAGGTGGATGAGCTCCCCGGGGAGAGGGGAGCATAGGGAAGGAGCCGAATTCCTCGAGGCCCTGCAGCTGGGATTTGGGGGGTGGTGGGGGTAAAAGACACCCCTGATGGGGGCTTTTTTCTTTTTTGGAGAGTGGGGTGGGGACGGGCAGAGGCAAAAGACATTGGGAGGATTTGGGGGAGGGTTGGGGGGGGATGTTAAATCCTTCGGAGGGGATGGAAAAGACATCCCTGAGGGTCTCGGGGGGGGTGGTGGAAAAGACACTCCTAAGGGTTTAAGGGGGTGCAAAAGACACCCCTGAGGGTTTGCTCTTTGGGGAGCGAAGGGCTGGGGAGGCGGGAAGCTCCACAAGGGCTTCACTGCGGGGGAGGGAACCGGGAGTGGGCGGGGGGGAAGAAACGGAAGGGAAACGACTGCTGGAGGCCTTGGGGTGTTTCGCAGATGGGGGAGCCCCCCAGGCCTCGGGCCGGGCAGAGCAGGCCCCGGCGGGCCCGTGTGGCGCGGGGGAAGCAGGAAGGAGCGGGGCATAAACCCTGGAGCCTCCCTGTTTTTGGGGAGGGGGTCACGCCAGAGCAGGAGCAGGGGGTGTCCCCAGGCAGGGCCTGCCCTCCGGAGGGCCCCCACTCACCCGCGGCCCAGCTGCTCCATGGTGAGGCGGAGGTCGGACACGGGCGACAGCTCGTCCTGGAAGAGCGCCTTGACGACGGCGGGCGCTGCTGGGGAGGCGGGTGCGAGCAGCAGGAGGCGGCGGCGGTGCCGGTGCGGCCCGGCGGGTTCCATCGCGACAGCGGCGACAGCGGGCACCCCGAGAGAGCGAGCGAGCGAGCGGCCTGCGCGTCCGTCCGTCACTGCCCGCCAGCCGCGGCGCTTTGGCCCCAGCCGGTACCCGTCGGCCGCTCCGAAGCTGGCGCCAAACCGCGACCCGGCCAATCGGCGCGCGGCGCGCGGCGGGGGGCGGGCTGTTTTTTTTCAAACCCCCCCTCCCACCGCGCGCGCCCCGGCCAGTAAGGAACGGCGGCGCGCCGCCGGGGCCCCGCCCACCGCGGCGCTGCGCCAATGGGAGAGCGAGCGGGGGCGGCGGGACTACATTTCCCGGCGACGCCGAGGCGCGGGGACGCGGCGGCGCCGCGCGCGCTGCCTCATGGGAAATGGAGTCCCCACCGGCTCGCAAGACCGCCGCCATGTTTACGGCTACGCCTCGCGCGCGTCATGATGGGAAATGTAGTCTGTCCCCCGCCCGCCATGTTTGCGGCGGTCTCCCCCTCAGCAGGGCCGTGAGGGGAAGAGGAGGGATGAGTGGGGAAAACGAGGGGAAACGGGGAAAATGAGTGTGGTGTTTAGCCAAGTGTTGCTGTTTGCCTTAAAAATGGGCACACACAGGGGTTTACAGCAGATCCATTGTCTCGACCTGCCATGGGACTGAGGGGAAGGGGGAAAAATCTGGGGAAAATGAGGGGAAAAGTGAGTGTGATGTTTAACCAAGTGTTGCTATTTGTTTTAATAATGGACATACACACAGAGCTTTACGGCTGACCCATTGCCTTGACCTGCCCTGGGACTGAGGGGAAGGGGGAAAAATCTGGAAAAAATGAGGGGGAAAATGGCAAAAGTGACTGTATTATTTACCCGAGGACAAAAAGTGACTGTAGTATTTACCCAAGTGTTGCTCTTTGCATTAAAAATGGACACACACAGAGCTTTACTGCTGACCCATTGCCCTGGCTTGCTGTGGCCTGCCCTGGGACTGAGGGGAAGGGGGAAAAATCTGAGGGAAATGAGGAAAAAAGGGTAAAAGTGCCTGTGGTATGATATAAGAAAGTCATTTATGCCTATATTAGAATTTATGAATTGCCTAACATTTAACAGGATGTATGCGAAGATGCTTTTGGTCACGTAGGCTAAAAG
>JAWWMP010000081.1:937965-949188 GCA_035047865.1 Dendrocincla tyrannina
CTGGGAAGCTGCATCCAGGTGGAATCTCCTGAAATGTGGAAACAAAAGTATCTAAAGCTTAAAAATCGGGATATTTCGTAGCCTGGGAGCGCAGGGACAGCACAGCAAGGCAGCATTTTGGCCTCAATTGACTCTGCCTGTTGAACTCCATCTCTTTTTCTCAAAGTGAGAATTAAATGGTCGAAGGACTTTCGGTTTGGTCGCCCATGAGTCGGTTAAAAAGCCTCAGCCCAAAGCCCAGGGGAGGTTTTGTTCCAAACGGGAAGTGCCTGAGGAATCGATTTGTGCAGGACAGCTCCGGGTGCCAAAGGCAGAGCTGGGGTGTCCATTTCTCTTTGATCACCATGAAAAATTCAGCAGGTGAAAGAAAATACTGTTAAAAGCCCAAACCCCCAATTCCTCCAAGTTCATCTCGTGTTCCTCCCGCAGGGCAAACCCGAGGCGGTGCCACGAGCTGGTTTTATCAAAGGCCCCGTGTTCAAAGGCGTCGCTTCGAGTCGCTTCTTGCCCAAAGGCACCAAGACCAAGGTCAACCTTGAGGAGCAGGGAAGGCAAAAAGTGTCTTTCAGCTTCAGTTTAACCAAGAAAACTTTACCTAATCGATTCCTGAGCGGACTCGGAAATGAGAAACAAAATGAAGCTCCTGCCCCTCCAGCGCTTCCCCTTCCTGCTGATTTTAACCCCAAAACCAAAACGGACCTGGGCGACGCCGCCGGCTCAGCCGAGGAACCTTCGCCTCCGAAACCGAAGGTAGAACTGGGGAAGATTCATTTTAAAAAACACTTGCTGAGTGTCACAGCGAAGCCAGCGCCGGCTCCGGCACCGCCTCAGCTGCCACCGGGAGCGGAGCCGATGGCCTTGGCCGTGGAATTCCCACCCACGCCGCCGCCTCCACCGCCTCCCCCTCCACCACCGGCACCGGGCCCCACGGCGCTGCCGCAGCCCGCGATGACGCCCATGTCCACCCTGCTGCTGTCACCACCTGTGGAAGCCGAAGTCCTGGCACCGAAGGAGCCGAGCCACGTGGCGCCCAAGGAGGCCTCGGAGCCCGAGGCCAAGCAGGACGTGGGATCACGCGGAGCGGAGGAACGTGTCGCCCAGAACGTGCCTGAGCAGCCGGAAATGACTCCGCAGAAGGAAGATTCCCATATTGGGAAAGAGGAGGAGGTTTCCGACGGCTCCAAGGGCGCTCCTGCGTGCTCCCGCAGGCAGGGGACAAAGAGGAAGTTCTCCCAGTCCGACGGCGCGCCGCAGGGCTCCGAGTCCGACGAGGATTCGGTGAGGACCTCGTCCAGCCAGCGCTCGCACGAGCTGAAGGTCTCCAGCACGGAGAAGGAGCGAGATCCCCGGCGGAGCTCGGCGTCCCTGCGAGGAGACGACCCGGGGAAGTCGTCATCGCGCTCCAAGTCAGACAGGGACGAGAAGTACTCGAGCTACTCGAAGTCGGAGCGAGACTCGCGGTACTCGTCGTCCCGCTCGCGCTCCGACAGGGACAGGAGGCGGAGCCGGTCCCATTCCCGCTCCCGCTCCGAGCGCAGCTCCCGCACCAGCTCCTCCTACTCGAGGTCGGAGCGCTCGCATTACTACGAGTCCGACCGGCGGTACCACCGGAGCTCCCCCTACAGGGAGAGGTCCAGGTACTCCCGCTCCTACGCGGACAGGGCACGGGAGAGCTCGGACTCGGAGGATGAGTACAGGAGGACACATTCCAGGTCGAGCGACTCCCGGCGGACGTCCTCCCACTCCTCCTCCTCCTACAGAGACTCGAGATCTTCGTACTCCAAGTCGGACAGGGACAGCAAAGCAGAGTCGTCTCATGCCGACGTGGAGAGGAGAGGAAGGTCCTCGTCGTCGAAAGTGGATCGAGATTCCAAACGGACTTCCGAAAGTGAAGTATCCAAAAGGTGCTCTCCCCTCGATGAACTGGGCTATCGGAAGGGGTCCTCCCATTCCAAGCCCGACAGTAATGTGAATTCCTCCCGCTATAAATCCACCCCTTCCAAGACCCCCGCGCCAAAGCCTGATAAATTTAAGAGTTCTTTCTGTTGTACAGAATTGCTCGAGGAAACGAAGCCACAGTGTAATTCTCTAGATTTAGAGAGCGCGTGTCCGAAGAGCAATGAGATCAGGGTGTCCATTGCCAAAAGGCCAGAAAGGGAAAAGACACTTTCTCCGTTAGATCAGCCCAACGAGTCTCCTGCTTTGCTGAAGGCGGACAAGTCGACAGCGGGTTTTGCTGACTCGAAATGTGGGGAACCCACAGGAAGCGAATGCCACGACAGTGTTAAGGAACCTGAACCGTCACTAAAGGTAAAGCACGATCTGTTAAGAACATGTTCCCCCATGGAGTTGAGCGTCAACGGCTCCCCGGAGGGTTGTGATGACGTTCTGGCAACTTCCAGTGCCTCCAAACCAGAGGATGTTCCCGCATCCTCTGATGACGGCCCGTGCCGGTCGGAAGCGTCTCCTGTCGTGAAGACAAGCCCGTCGCATCCGTTGCCATCCAATGGGTTTGAGAGCGCAGATGTGTCCCGGGAGCGGGAGCCGGATGATTCCTGGGTACAGTCCAGCGAGTGCAACAGCCTGTTCTGGGAGGGGGAGGCTCCGGTGCCGCCGCAGGAGGAGGAGGAGGCCGCCCCTTTCCCCGTCGTGAATGTAGATGCCACTAGCCCTGCCCTTGGGAGGGTGGATGATGAGGCGGCTCCGTGTGACAAAACCAAAGAACCCGTTTTTTGCTACATTTCCGACGATGCCGCCCCAGCTTTGTACCACTCGGAAGTGGAGATCGAAGCGGAGCCAGCGGATTTGAAAGTTCCACCCGAGGCTTTTCTGGACGTGCAGGTGGAGCCGCAGACGGTGACGTGCGGCTACGAGAGCGCGGAGGATCCCCTGTCCAGGTCTGCCTGCGAGGATGAGCATGGCCATCCTTCCCATAATGTCAGCCTGGCAGTGGAGAGCTCCAGCAGGGATTCCTCCCAGGATGGCTGTTCCCAGCGGCTCGTGTCAGACTATCCCGTGCCGGAGGAAAGTGTCTCTTCCAAATGGGACGTGCCACCACCGCCTGGGCACCAGGAGCTGCTCCAGCATTCGGAAGCTGAAGAGATGCTGGAGTCGGATGCTCAGTACGTTGACTTTGGTTCATCCAAAAGCAAGCAGGCGTTCCAAGATGAACATTCCTACTATTCGGAAGTGCCGCTGGAGCAGCGCAGCAGGCAGGTCGTGGAGGAAAGCGCCGTTTCCACGGAGGGAGCTGAACTGGAGGAGCTGAGGGTTCAGAGTCCCGGCATGTCGGCCGAGAGGGACGAGGGAAACGAGCCCTTGGTGGCTTCGGCTGTTCCAGACGTCCTGTATCCCTCTTCCGATGTCGTCATCACGGCAGAGGACACGGAGACGCTGACTCAGGCCCCGACGTGTGACAGCAGTGGCAACGCTGTGGAATTCATTCCTGCCGGGCACGACGATTACTCCGACACGGGCGAGAGCGACAGCGAGGGCGGCAGCGACGACAGCGACACGGACGACTCGGATTCCGACGACGGCACGCCACGGAAGCGGCTGCAATCCGTCGTGGTGGTTCCCAAGAACTCCACCATAGCCCTGGAGGAGAACAGCCTGTGCTCCTCCCGGAGCAGCCACGGCAACCGGCGCTTCTCCGACCACTGGGACGACGAGCGGCCGGAGCCCAGCAGGCCCTACTACGAGGAGAGGTTGGAGAGCAAAGGCGGCTCCCAGGTGGAGAGCAGGACTTCTCCCAGAGGGATGGAGAAGAGCCTGGCGACTTCCACGGAGCTGAGCAGGAAGGAGGCGGAGGAGCTGCGGGCGGACCCGTGCCAGGCGCAGAGTGATGGCGTGGACAGCACGAGCCAGGCGGATCTGATGGCGGATTCCCGCGGCAAAGCCGGCGCCGAGGAGAGGATGATGCTGGCGGGGATGGTGGCCATGGGAAGGCCCGTGGGCCGGCCGGATGAGCAGCCGTTTTGTCTTCCGGAGAGTTTTGAAGGCGGCGACGCATCCCGGCACCAGATGAGCTCCTCCAAGCCGGACAGTCGGCAGGGCCAGGGCGGGCTCAACCAGTCTGGCCTCGGCGACTATTCCAGACTGGATGGTTTCCACACGCCGGAGGAGATGAACGCCCTGGGCTGGGACTACCCCCAGACGGAGAAGCCCAGCAGCACGTACCAGCAGCCAGACAGCAGCTTCGGCATGTACTCGGGGTACGTTTACCAGCCGGGCTCCGGAGCCTACGGCGCCTCCCAGAATTACTGGCAAGGCAATGGTTACTGGGACGCAAGATCTGCCAGCAGACCCTCCGTGGTCAGCTATGAACGGATCCAGGGGCAGGTGCCGGATTCCCTGACGGAAGACCACGAGGAGTACGAAGAGGACGAGCATTGGGATGGCGAGTGCAAGCCGCGCTTTCCCAGCCCCTCCAGCAGGTCCCAGCTGGCCGCGCAGAAGGACAAAGGCTCGGTGCAGGCACACGAGATCAGCAGCAATTCCACCAAGGAGCCGGGGCCTGGCGCCGAGAAGAAGGAGGAGGTGAAGGCGCTGGAAAAGAACGACGCCAAGGAACGAGGGCCACCAAAGAAAAGGCGGCCGGAGGTGGAGAGCGACTCGGAGAGCGACGTGGACTCGCGGGAGAAGAGGAAGGGGAAGGTGGAGGCGGAGCAGGCGGAGCCGCCGCCGCAGGATTCCTCCATGGTGGGCCGGCCGTGCATCATGGACGACTTCCGAGACCCCCAGCGCTGGAAGGAGTTTGCCAAGCAGGGGAAGATGCCGTGCTACTTCGACCTCATCGAGGAGAACGTCTACCTGACGGAGAGGTAACGGGTTCTTTCATCCTTGGGTTTCTTCCTGGAGCAGTTTTGGGATTTTAGCTTCCATTTGTTTCCGTGATAGTTGGTTTTTTATGGCCAAGTTGGCATAATTTGGAGGGAGGGGGAGGGATTTTGCATTCCCTACGTCTGGCGAATGTAGGGGAGACAACACTGGGCAAGTTCTCCTAAAGAGGATCCCCCAGTTGGGCCCAGACACTCCCAGGTGATGGGGAGCTCTGGAAAACGGGAGGGTGTGAGCGGAAGGTTGGTGGGTTGATGGATTGTTTCATTCACATCCTGCCTGTTCAGTGTCCCAAACACCTACTCCCTCTCTGATGGCATGGAATTCTGTCCAGGTGTGGGAAAGCTTTTGGACACACAGCACCTGTTTCCAGAGGTTTTGTTCCTTCCATGTCATTTTTTGTCACCCGAGATGAGTTTTTTGGACTTTTAAGAACCACAGTTTGAAATCTCACTTTCTTTTTTTTTAATGCCTTTTTTTGCTTTTTTGGGATCCACGCTCCAAAGCATTCCCAGATCAGCTCATGGAACTAAAATATTAATTGGGGGTGCCTTTCATGCCCTACTTTTCTTGTAACTCTCATTTTCTCTGTTTCATCACAAAACAGGTTGAAGTCACTAAACCCCCCTAATTCCCTTTATTAAAACAACACCATTTAAAAACTGAGCTCCAAATAACTGTGGGCATTGAGGAGAGGGGGAAAAACTTAAATACCCTGGCAATTCCTTTTGGGAAGTCATTTTGTGACCCCCAAAGGTCTCACCTGCCCCTCAAAACAAGCCGAGTGTCCTCGGTTACCCCTGTACCTTCTGTGGTTATCTCAAGGTCATCATCCCATTGCTGGAGGAGAAATTCATATCCTCCAGTAAGGACCGAGGAGGAATTTCTCCCCCTGGCTGCTGTCTCACCTTGGCTTCCCGTGACTTGCCTTGTGTAGGAAGAAGAACAAATCCCACCGGGACATCAAGCGGATGCTGTGCGAGTGCCCGCCCCTGTCCAAGGAGGAGCGGGCGCAGGGCGAGGTGGCCTGTGGAGAGGATTGTCTCAACCGCCTGCTCATGATCGAGTGGTGAGGGGGGTTCCGTGGGCTGGGGATCCCTAAAGGGAACCAGGAGTTCCTGGGAAGTGGCACTGCTGGCGTTGGAGGTGGCCCAGCACTGCCCAGGGGAGCTGTGGCTGCCCCGTCCCTGGGAGTGTCCAAGGCCAGTGGACAACCTGGGCTAGTGGAAGGTGTCCCTGTCTGTGGCAGGGGGTTGGAGCTGGATGGTCCTTTAAAGTCCCTTCCAACCCCAAGCATTCCATGACTCCATGATTTCAGTCTTGAGGTGACCTGCAGGAGCTCAGGCCTCCCAACCTCCGGCATCTCCTCTTCCCAGAGCCTCCCCAGCCTGGGGCTGTTGGCTCCTCTTCCCTTCTGGAAGGGTTGGTGCTCCATGGGAGGCCAGGAACAGGAGTTTGGTGGGATTCCACCTGGGCACGAGGATTGTCACCAGCTGGGGGGGAAGGGTTGGAATTGTGTTCTGGAATCCCACCCTTTGTTTTTATCTCATAGCCCAAACGGGGAATATCTTGGAGGAGGAACCCCCAAAACGTGGGGAGAAGATCCCAGTTCATCCCATTTTGATGGTCTGACGTGGAAGTACAGTGGGATGAGCATTCCAAAAATTCCAGAAATGAGTTATCTCCATTTGAATTGACACTCACATGGTCACGCTTTTTACAGCAGAACACATTCCAAGGTTTCCCCGGGAATTCATGACAATTCCTGGGCATCTTTCCCATCTGAGCCATTCCTGTTGTGGCCGTTGTCCCGCTGGGAATTGACTTTCTCCCTTTCCTTCCCCCAGCTCTTCCCGGTGCCCCAACGGCGACTACTGCTCCAACAGGCGCTTCCAGAAGAAGCAGCACGCGGATGTGGAGGTGATCCTCACCGAGAAGAAGGGCTGGGGCCTCCGAGCTGCCAAAGACCTGCCATCGTAAGCGCTTCCTTTGCTCCCTCCTGAAGGGACAAGCACGGCCTGTGGGTTCTTGGTTCCACTGGCAGAAGGTTTGCTGAGGTTCTTCCAGCTTCTCCTTGTCCCTCCTGGGTGTCCTTCTTCGTCATCCACCTCTTTGATCTCCCACTCCAGTGTTGCTCTTCCCGGTTTTCCAGCAGCCTTCCCATGGAATTCCCATGGGATTGGTCTGTCTCCACCTTCCCTGTCCTTCTCCGTGGTGTCAGAGGAGCACACGCTCCAGTCGGGTCTGTTCTCCTCTGTTGGCTCTTTTGTATTTATTGGTGTTTCTTCCCTACCAAAGTGGTGCTTTTCCCTCTTGCAGCAACACTTTTGTCCTGGAATACTGTGGAGAAGTGCTGGATCACAAGGAATTCAAGGCTCGGGTGAAGGAATATGCCCGGAACAAGAACATCCACTACTATTTCATGGCCCTGAAGAACGATGAGGTGAGACAGGGATTGCTGGGCTTGGCCTTGGGAAGGTCTTCCTGGGCTTCAGGGGCAGCACCACCTCCTTGGGATCCATGGAGCCACGTCCTGAATCCATTAGATGTGTTTTCCTAAGGAAAGGAATTACCTCTGCCTTATTTTCTTAACCCATTGCTCAGTTCTAACCTGTTCCAACAAAATTCCAGCAGCTCAGCTCTATCCCAGTGTCCTTAGGGAGGACAAAAGGTCATTCTAAAGGAAAGGATGGAACTGTGTCCTTAGGGAGATGCTCCAAGCCCAACCCAGCCTTCTTGGTGCCCAAGTCCACCAGGAAACCACATGTCCTCTTCAATTTAACCCCATTAAATTGGGATATTTTTGGGTGCCAAAGTCCCTGGGGGCAGGATTGTCATTGGAATATCTATGGATGGGATATTCCTAATTATTTGTCCTCACTTCAGCTCTGGGGGATGTGGAGCTGCTCCTTGGGCCCTCCCTGGCTGAGAACAGTGTGGAAAAGCAGGAATTTACTCTCATGTTCTGCTTGGCAGGACTTTTTGGATCTGGGCAGTTTGGGATTAAAGGAGCTAAAAATGTTCTTTTTTTCCACCTCTTTTCCCCCCTGTTTTTTTCCTCTTTTCCCCCCTGTTTTTTTCCCCTCACTGTTATTTCCTCTTTGCCTTTTCCCCCCTCCTGGTTTTTTCCTCTTCCCCCTCCCCGTTTTTCCCCTCTTTTTTCCCCCCATTTTTCCTCTTTTTTCCCCCAATAAGCAATTTTGGGTTCATTCTCTGATAACAGAGGACCCAAAGGGGTGTTTCCGGTCATGAAATGAACCTGTGGGGGGGTTTTTGTAGCTGGGATCAATCCAGGACATGACTTTCCCCTTGGAGTATGATGCATGTGGCAGAAATCTTCCCAAAATCTCTTATGCTGCATATCCAGGGGTCAGGAACGTTAAAAATCTGGGATTGCCATCCTCCTGGAGAACTCTGCAAGGCAAACTAAGAACCATGTTCCTCAGTGCTCCTTTTGGGGGGCATTAAATCCTCATAAAATCCCAATAAACCCCATTCTCCAGCCCAAATAAAGAGCAGCCAGAAGTGATTGTCCCTCCATGGGGTGTGTTTGTAGCTGTTCCACTTCCTTTTCCCGGGAATGAGCCTGTTTCCCTGGATTTCTTCTTCCTTCCCAGATAATCGATGCCACCCAGAAGGGAAACTGCTCGCGCTTCATGAACCACAGCTGTGAGCCCAACTGTGAGACTCAGAAGGTAAAGACCTGCATCGTCCCTGTTCCCCCCTCTCCATTTTGGGATCCCTGGGCTGTTCAGGGAGTGGGTTATCAGTGTGGTGGGGATTGGGGTGGTCAGGGGGAGGCAGATCCTGCCCTTGGGGCTGGGCTGACTCTGGCAATGCCATCTCTCCGCAGTGGACGGTGAACGGGCAGCTCCGCGTGGGGTTTTTCACCACCAAGCTGGTGCCGTCGGGCTCCGAGCTCACCTTCGATTACCAGTTCCAGAGATACGGGTACGACCCTGCCCCGGGACAGCTCCCAGGGAATTCCCTGCCCTGCCTCTCCCTCTGGGTAACCAGGGCCAGCCAAGCTCCAGACTCTGCAGTGTTCCTCAGCAATTCCTCTTCTCCCCCTGCCAGCCCTGTCTGGTGGTTTCCCAATGCCTGAGGAGCTGTCAAACCCTCTGGGATAACACATCCCATTTTCCTGGCCTGGGATTTGCCTAGACCTGAGCCTAATAGTCCTGTTTGACTGTTTTTCCACCTGTATGGTGGAGTAAAGCTTAAGGATCATCCCTTCCTTTTCTCTCTGGATCCTCCTTCAGGTCCTTCCTGGAAGGAGGAAAATCAGAAAGGAATTTTTAGTTGTGTTTTAAAACAATTCCTCCTTCCTGGAAGATCCTGGAGTTGAGCTTTCCTTGGTCTTTCTTCTTGGGCTGTTCCTCCAGGGGATTCTCTTCTCCCAAGGAGTTGTGGAATGTAGTTTAAAATGGGTGGTTACTCCAAGTAGGAATTGCAGAAATTTGGGAGAAATACTGCCTGAAGAGAGTTTTTAAATTAAGATTTATAATGATTAATATATAGATAATATATTAATATATTTTATATTTATATAGTTAATTTAATTCTATTTATGCTTATTCTATTTATTACCCATGGCTGTATATCCATGTCAAAAGAATTCCATGTGAATGTTGCTGCTTCCCTGAATCCTCAGCTCATTCTTTATTCTCTGTATTTTATGGAGTTCTGAGCTACAAAATGCTCCAAAATGGAAGCCTTTTCCATGGATACACAATCCTGGTTATCGATTCCTTGGGAAAAGGAAGATGTTGATTTCCATGTGGGAGAAGAAGTTTTCAGACCCACCAGCTCCACCTTTTCCTTTGTGGTTCTTGGACCTTGGCCTGGAAGTGCCCCAGGCTGGGAAAACCTGGGATCACGGGAATTATTTAAGGAATAAAGGCTGGATTTGACTTTCCAGTGGCCTGAAAGGCTCTTCCATCCCCATTTCTCCCTGAAACACGGGTGGAAAACCCTCTGGGGCTGGAATTGGGCTGGGATTGAAGAGGGTTTTGTGTCCCCCCAGCAAAGAGGCCCAGAAATGTTTCTGTGGCTCCTCCAACTGCCGGGGCTTCCTGGGGGGTGAGAACAGGGTGAGCATCCGCGCCGCCGGCGGCAAGATGAAGAAGGAGCGCTCCCGGAAAAAGGACTCGGTGAGTCACCATCTCCTGGGGCTGCTGGGCTTGGGAACCCTTCCCAGATCATCCAGTCCAGCCTGTCCCCAAGTGCCACGTCCACACGGCTGGTAAATCCCACCAGGAGTGGGGAGGCCCTTCTGGACAGCCCTTGCCATGGGGGATTTTCCCGTTATCCCTGGCGCAGCCTGAGGCCGTTTGCTCCGTCCTGTCACCTGGTCCCTGGGCCAGCAGGACTCCTGAGGACCTCGGGGGTCAGGCTTCTCCATGGATGTGCCAGCAGAGCTTGGACTGGAGGATCTTGGAGGTCTTTTCTGACTTTGAGGGTTTTATTGCATGAGGCTCCTCAGTATTTGGAGGTTTTCTTGGGTCTTTAGTGAATCCATAAACTTGGAGAGTTAAATCCATAAACTTGGAGGTTTTCTTGGGTCTTTAGTGAATCCATAAACTTGGAGAGTTAAATCCATAAACTTGGAGGTTTTCTTGGATCTTTAGTGAAATCCATAAACATGGAGGTTTTCTTGGATCTTTAGTTGAATCCATAAACTCAGAGGTTTTCTTGGATCTTTAGTTGAATCCATAAACTTGGAGGTTTTCTTGGATCTTTAGTGAAATCCATATCTTGGCTCTTTAGTGAAATCTGTATTTCCTTTCACTGGGTTATTTATCCCAAAGTCCCACCAGAGAGGCTTCCACAGGTCCAGGATCTGCTCATCCATCACTAAAATCCACAAAATTCCACGTGGCTTTAAAACTTTGGGTTGTTTTCTGTGATTTTTAACCACCAATGGAGGATGAACAGGGAGTGAGGGAAGCCAAGAAATAAATTATTATTCTTATGATTACATTTAATTTTAATATGTAAATATATAAATGTAAGAGATAAGTATAACACAAGCATAACACATAAATATATACTATATTACTATAATTATAAATTAACACTATATTACTATAAATAAATATATAGTTGCATATTATTATGTATTATGTAAATAGAAGTTGTTTTAAAACACTAATTAGGGACTAAATAATGAAAAATGTCCACATGGAAGGGGATTTTCCTCTGGTTCTAAAGATTATAAATCTATTCTAGATTATCTATAAATTAATGTAGATTCAGAAAGAATTTACACAGTTAATAGAGGTTATAGAGAAGTAAATTTTAGTTGAAATTAAAGATAATTTGTAATGAATTGATACAATTCCTAAGGATTAGAAAGAAGTGAATTTGAGCTGCAGTTCAAGG
>JAWWMP010000081.1:978332-988552 GCA_035047865.1 Dendrocincla tyrannina
GGGAGGCGCTTGGGGGTGTTTTGGGGTGGTGTTTTTTGGGGGGCGCTTTGGGAGGGTGTTTCTGGAGGGAGAGTTTTTGGAGGGGGAGTTTTGGGGGTGTTTTTGGGAGGTTCTTGGGGAGGGTGGGGGTGTTCTTGAGTACTCACTGTGCGTGTCTTCAGGCTCACAGGGCTGGGGGACACCGGGGGGACACGGGGGACACTCCCCACCCTGCCCTGGCACCTGCGGGAACAGGGGGGGGTCCTGCCTCGGTTTCCCCTTAATTTGCTCCAGGACCCCCCGAATTCCCACCGTGACCCTCCCCAACCCTAAAACATGGAAAGGGAGCTTGGGGGGCCAGGATGGGGGATTAGTGGGGAGAGGGACAGGACGTGCTCGGGGGTTAAAATAGGAAGGGCAGGAGGAGGGATTGAGGAATAATAAAAATAAAAAATAAATAAATAATAACAATAAAGGAAAATAAAGTGAAAAATCAAATGAAAAGAGTAAAAAGAAAAGGAAATAAATAGTAAATAAAAATGAGTGTGAGTTAAGACAACGGCATGGAAAGAACTTAAACGAAATGGAGATAAAGGGAAAATCTGAAATGAAATGAAAGGAAGGAAAATAACAGGAAATAAAGGAAAATAAACCAGAATAAAATACAGGAAAATAAGCTATAATCAAATGAAATAAAATGGAGAATACAAATAAAATACAAAGAAGATAAAATGCAATAAAAGAGGGTAAAAATAAAAAGGAAAATGAAATAAGGTAAAAATGGAAAATAAAAGTAAAATTAAAACCTGGCAAAAATGAAAAGGAATATGAAATAAAGTTTAAAAGGAAAATAAAAATAAAATAAAATTAAAGCTGAAAGAAAAGAAAAAAATAACATAGAAAATGAAGGAAAATGGGATAAAGGAAAAGAAAAGGGACTGAACCGAACGGACCCAAAGCGAAGGGAACCAACCCCAAAAAGCTACAACAAAAGCCACGGAGGGACCCGGAGTGTCCCGGCCCGGGGGCAGCGGGAACAGCGCCCGGCCCAGCCCAGTCCCGGTCCCATCCCAGTCCCATCCCATCCCAGTGCCGGTCCAACCTCAGTCCCATCCCAGTCCCGGTTCCATCCCAGTCCCATCCCATCCCAGTCACACCCCAGTCCCAGTGCCGGTCCCATCCCATCCCATTCCAGTCCCAGTCCCGGTTCCACCCCAGTCCCATCCCATTCCAGTCCCAGTCCCGGTTCCATCCCAGTCCCATCCCACTCCAGTCGCGGTTCCATCCCATCCCAGACCAATTGCACTCCCAGTCCCACCGCAGTCCCGGTCCCATCCCAGTCCCACCCCATCCCATCCCAGACCCATCCCAGTCCCACCACAGTCCCGGTCCAACCTCAGCCCCAGTCCCACCCCAGTCCCAGTCCCGTCCCGCACCGGGCTCAGCACCACCACCAGCAGCACCAGGACCCGCCGCATGGCCGGGCCGAGCCGAGCGGGGCCGGACCACTCCGACCCCTCCGAGGGGCTCCGGCTCCTCCCGGTCCCGCTTCGACCCTGCCCGCTCCCAGTTCGGGCCCGTTCAGTCCCAGTTCAGTCCCAGTTCGGTCGCGTTCGGTCCCGGCTTGGCTTCTCTGAGTCCTTGTTCGGTCCCGTTCGGAACCGGTTCGGTCCCAGTTCAGTCACAGTTCGGTCCCGTTCGGTCCAGTTCAGCCCCTGCTCGATCCCAGGTCAGTCCCACTTCAGCCCAGTTCGGTCCCAGTTCAGTCCCCACTTGGTCCCCGTCCAGCCCAGCTCAGTCCCAGTCCAGCCCAGCTCAGTCCCAGTCCGGCCCAGCTCAGTCCCAGTCCGGCCCCGCTCGGTCCCAGTCCAGCCCAGTCCGGCCCCGCTCGGTCCCAGTTCAGTCCCAGTTCGGTCCCAGTTCGGCCCCGGGCAGTCCCAGTTCGGTCCCAGTCCAGCCCAGTCCGGCCCCGCTCGGTCCCAGTTCGGCCCCAGTCCAGCCCAGTCCGCCCCGCTCGGTCCCAGTTCAGTCCCAGTCCGGCCCCGCTCGGCCCCAGTCCAGCCCAATCCGCCCCGCTAGGTCCCAGTTCGGTCCCAGTTCGGCCCCAGTTCGGCCCCAGTCCGCCCCGCTCTCTCTCCCCGTCCCGCCTGGCCCGGGCCGGGATGGGCGTGGCTCCCTCGGGCCGGGCCGGGCGGGGCGCGTCGCCATTGGCTGAGCGCGGATGGGGGCGTGGCCCGCCCCTAAGCCCCGCCCCTCCCACCTTCGTGAGCACCGGTTCGAGTCCCGCACGGGGCGGGTCCCAATTGGGACCATAATGGGCCGAACTGGGACCGGCGGCATCGCGGCACTGTGGCACCCCCCGCGGCCCCGTCCCGCGAGGCAAATAGTCTTGGAAGCGGGGGAAGCAACTTTATTGACCCCGGCTGGGCGTGGGGTCTCAGCATGGGTGCAGCATATTGGGGTGGGTGGTGGGTCTGGGGGTGGGTGCAGGTGCAGGACCTTGGGGTGGGTGCAGCATCCCAGGAGGATGCAGACCTTGGGGTGGGTGCAGGACCCTGACACGGGTGTGGGACCCCGGTGAGGGTACAGGGTCTCCTGGGTGCAGGGTCTTGTCATGGGTGTGGGGTCATGGTGTGGGCACGGGGGTCTCGTGGTTGTGGGGTCTTGGTGTGGGTTAAGGGTCTCACTGTGGGTGTGGGGTCTTAGTGAGGGTGCAGGGTCTTATGGGTGCGGGGTCTGAGCGTGGTTGTGGGGTCTCATTGGTGCAGGGTCTCCATGCAGGGTCTCACTGTGGTTGTGGGGTCTCGGTGCAGGGTCTCCATGCAGGGTCTCAGTGTGGTTGTGGGGTCTCAGTGCAGGGTCTCCATGCAGGGTCTCAGTGTGGTTGTGGGGTCTCGGTGCAGGGTCTCCATGCAGGGTCTCGGTGTGGTTTGTGGGGTCTCATGGGTGCGGGTTTCGGTGTGGTTTGTGGGGTCTCATGGGTGCAGGGTCTTGGTGTAGGCACAGCCCCCTGGCACCTCTCACCACCCACGGGTGGGGTGCCAGAGCTCCACCACCTTCCCGCAGGCATGGACGAAGTACACGGGGTGCATGGCAGCCGTGGCACAGGCCTGGGGTGAAGGGGACACTCAGCAGGACACGGGAGGACACAGGAGGACACTGGGGACAGTGGGGATCCGGCAGGGCCAGATACTCACGTGGTAGGGGATGAGAGCCAAGGTGCTTCCCACCGGGAACCGCTTGAAGTCCAGCTGCCCATCCACGGCCTCCACCTGCCCGTGCTCCTGGGTCAGCCCCACCAGCCTGGGGGCACACGGTGTCACCTCCCCGCCACCTCCCTGTCCCCGTGTCCCCCCCTAACCCCACGGGGGTCACCTGAGCTGGGGGTGCCCCTCGACGGCGGCGCAGCCCGGGGGTCCCTGGTCGCGGCCGTGCAGGCTCAGGGCTGCCCACCCACAGTCCACCAGCAGCTGCCTGCGGTGGGGGTAGTGCCCGATGACCCTGGTGAGGACACGGATGGCCACCTCCTCGGGCCGGCACGAGCCCAGCTGGGTCTGCTGCAGGTCTGCGGGGCGAGCAGAAAGAGCCTGGGTCATCTCGGGGGGCGTCCCACCCCTGGGGGGTCCCCCCGGGCAGGGGGTCCCAGCCCACTCACCATAGAAGAGGTAGTTGCCGGGGTGCACCTCGGTGAGCTGGGCCATCTCTGGCACCGGGTGGCTGCAGGACGGCGTGGAGCCGATGGTGGCCTGGGGACACGGGATCCCCGCCTGCCGCAGCCTGGGGGCACACGGGGGGGGCGCCCTCTGAGTGGTCACGGGGGGACATCATCCCCAGGGGCCGGGGAGAGGGACCACAGGTGGGTCCTTCACCCCTGGGCCCCGTGGGGAACAAGACTAGTGGTGGGTCTGTCACCCTTGGGTGCCACTGGAGCAGCACCAGGGTGCTGGTGGCTCAGGGAGACACCAGGGTATGCCAGGGAGTCCCCCAGATGTGCCAAGGAGCCCCCCAACACTCAAGGGAGCCATCCAGATGTGGCAGAGCCCCCCCCCAGTATGCCAGACAGAGCCCAAGGAGGTACTGGGGAGCCACCCAGATATGCCCAGATGCCACCCAGATATGTCAGAGCACCCCTTTTGATGTGCCTGGCACCACCCCCAGCTGTGCCCAAGCATCCCCAGATGTGCCAGAGATCCATTCACCCATACGAGTTGCAGATCCTCCTCAGATGCTTTAAAGCATTTCCAGATGTGCCTTGGAGCACCCAGATGTGCTGGGAACCCCCCCAGATGTGCTGGAGACCCCTCCAGGTGGTTCTGTGAGCCCTCAGATGGGCTGGAGACCTCCCCAAGATGTGTGAAAGTGCCACCAGATGTGACTGGGGGGGCTCCAATTGTGCCCGGGATCCATCCAGATGTGCCCAGGACCCCCTCAAATGTACCAGGTCATCCCCAGATGTTTCAGAGTTCCGCCTCAGATGGGCCAGGACACCCCCAGATGTGCTCAGGACCACCCCAGACCTGCCTGAGGGCCCCCCATATGAGCTGGACAACTGCCCAGATGTGTTAAAACTTCCCCAGATGTTCCAGGGACTCGCCCCAAGTGTGTCAGAGCACCCTCAGATGTGCACAGGAACCTCCAGATGTGCTCCAGCACCCCTCTAACAATGCCAGAGCCCCCCCCAGACACACCCGGGACTCTTTCCAGATGTTCCCAGATGTGCCAGAGCACCCTCAGATATGCCTGGGACCCCTCCTGGACACTCCTGCAGCCCCAGATGTGGCAGAGCACCCACCAGCTGCGCTTGGGATTGGCCTCAGATCCAGCCTGGGATCCCTTCCAGCTGTTCCCAGCTGTGCCACAGCAGCTCCCAGCTTTGGGAAAGGGGGAATTTAACGGGGAGAGCTCATATTTTGCCACCCCAAACCGGTGCCACGGCGGACTGGGAGGGGATGGGGGCTCCCAGGACGTGTCCCCAGGTGGGAACATCCCTATGCCTGGAGGATGGAGATCCCTGACCCCCCCTCCCCACTTTCCCAGCAGGAACCATCCGGCAGCAATTCCCTCCTGGACTGGCAACCCCGCTGGGATAAAAGGGTGACGAGGAGGAGGAGGAGGGAGGGGACAATGCCACAGGTCACATCAAAGCCACATCAAAGGTGACATCAAAGGTGATGGAGCCTCCAACACCCCCCCTTGCCCCCCGGGGGGGGGTTTGAGGCTCTGTTTATGGGGGTCATTTACATTTACAACCATCCACTGGCATTGGGGGGGGGTGACAGGGACGTGCCATCCCCAGCCTGACCCTTCCTCTCCCAAAATCCCATCCAGGGGGGTGCACTCACTTGGCCACGAAGCTGAGCACGGCGTTGGTGGTGTCCCTGGCGATGGCCTGGATGGCCGGGGTGTCCCTGCAGCCGTAGGTGTTCCCGCAGTGGGCGTAGACCCCCACCAGTGTCACCACCTCGGGGGACCCCTGGGCGATGGAGCGGGCCAGGGCCAGCGCCTCGGGGTCCGTGGGCCGTATTCCAGCTGTTCCAGGGGGGACACGATGGTGGGAAGGGGTTTGGGGACATGGTGGGGATGGGGATTGGTGGGATGTCACCCCCATGGAGCGTCCTGGCACTGGGAAGGGTTGGGAATGGGGTTGGGATGGATTAAAGGGCCCATTGTTGGGGTTTGGGCAACCTCTGCCCTATGGGACAGCCTGGAAAAATGACCCTGGGGGGGTTTTGGTGCCCCATCCTGGTTGAGATGGTGGATCTGGGGGCTTGGAGGGACACAGGACCTCTTCCCCCAAGGAGAAACTTTGAAGAATGACTCTTGGGAGGGGCTTGGATGATCTGTCCTGGTTGAGATGGATCTGGGGGCTCAGAGGGAGAAAGGACTTCCCTCCCTAGGAGCATCCTCGAATAATGGCTCTTTTAGGGGTTCTTAAGTGCTCCATCCTGGTTGAGATGGTGATTCTGGGGGGGCTCAGAGGAACATGGGGATCCCTTCCCACAGACCATCCTTGAAGAATGGCTTTGGGGAGAGCTGGCTGCTCCCTCCTGGCTGAGATGATGGATCTGGGGGTTTGAGGGACAGGGGGACTTGCCACGGATCATGACCAATGACTTCTGGGAGGGTCTCAGCTGCCCCATCCTGACTGAGGCAGCGGTTCTGTGCGACATACAGCACATCCCACCCCACGGACCATCCTGGATGAACCACCCTTGGGATCCCCATCCCTCCCCCTGCCCAAGGCTCCGGTGGGATGTGGGGGGTCACCTACCCCTGCCATTCCCGCAGTCCACCTTCAGCCAGACGAGCCAGCGCTTCCCGCCGGGAAGGGGGTTCTGCCGCAGGAGCTCCAGGCTCTGGGGGCTGTCCACAAGCAGCTGGAAGGCCTGGAGCTGCTGGGCCAGGGCGGAACATTCTGGCAAACGCCAGCCCGGCACCGGGAACGCGTACAGGATGTCATCGAAGCCCCCGGCCGCGAAGAACCGCGCCTCGGCCAGCGTGGACACCACGATCCCACGCATTGTCCCTCCCGTGGCCAGGGCTGCTCCTTCCCTGGGACCCAGGAAGGTCAGGGATGTGGGGGGAGAAAGGTGGCAGGGATGGGGAGAGGATGGGCAGGAAGGGAGGGATGCTGGAGGGGACATGGGGTACACTGGGGGGGAGGTGGGGGATACTGGGAAGATGCTGGAGGGACTCTGGGTGGGAAATTGGGTGCTGGAGGGGAGGATGGGGGGGATACTGGGGGGAAAGGTGGAAGGAGAATGGGAGATACTGGGGGGGAGGTGGGGGTGCTGAGGGGGAGGATGAGGAGGTCTGGGAGGGACTCTGGGTCTGGGAGGATGCTGGAAGAGCTGCGGGGGGCTGAGGGAGAGGATGAGAAGGTGCTGGAAAGGATATTGGGAACACGCTGGAGGGATGCTGGGAGAGAAGCTGGGTGCTTAGCAACCTCCTTAAGAGGATGATGGAAGGATACTGGGAAAATGGTGGGGATTACTGGGGAAAATTGTAGGGTACTGAGGGAGAGGATGGGGCGATACAGGGAGGATTCTGCAAGAATACGGGGGGGGTAGTGGGGGGGAAGATGGGGGATATTGGGGGGAAGGTGAGGGTGAAGATGGGACCACTTTTAGGGAAACTGGGAAGATGCTGGGAGGGCTGGTGGGGGAGATACTGATGGTGAAGGTTGGGGGAATGGGGGGATGCTGGAGGATTCTGGGCAGACACTGGGGAGGATGCTGGGGGTGCTGGGGGTTGCCAGGGCAGACACCGGGGGTTCGGGGGATGCCAGGGCAGACACCGGGGGTGCTGGGGGATGCCAGGGCAGACACTGGGGGTGCTGGGGGATGCCAGGGCAGACACCGGGGGTGCTGGGGCTTGTGGGGACACACTCACAGGGTCTTGTGTGTCTTGACGTGGGGCCGCAGGCGCAGCCCCAGGGCCCGGCACCGCTCCCGCATCCGTTCAGCATTCCCGCGCAGCGTTGCCTGGTCCAGGATCAGTGCTGGGGTGGGCAACTGCTCCAGGGGGACTCCCAGCCACCTGCTGGGGCTGCGGGGAGGGGGCTGCAGTGGGAAACCGGCCCTGCACCCCGGGACCCATAAACCTGCAACCCCAAAAACTCCCTGCGCCCACCAAGCACCCACAGCAACCCCAAACCTGCATCCACTGTACCCCTGAACCTGCACCCCTCCATACACTCACTGTACCCCTGAACCTGCACTCCCCAAAAACTCTGCACCCTCCATACAGCTACTCTACCCCTAAATCTGCACCCCCCAAAACCCCTGCACCCTCCATACACCCACACTACCCCTGAACCTGCACGCTCCAAAAACACCCCGCACCCCCCATACATCCACTCTACCCCTGAACCTACACCCCCCCAAAAAAACACCCTATGCCCACCGCGCACCCACTGTACCCTCCAAACCTGCATCCACTTTACCCACCATGCACTCCCCAAAAAAACCCTACACCCACTTTGCACCCACCTCGCCCCCACTGTCCCTCCAAACCTGTACTCACCATGCACCCCCAAAAAGACACCTGGAACAGGAACACCTGGAACTGGGACATCTGGGATAGGGACACTGGGCAGAGGGACATCAAGGACTGGGGATCTTGGAACAGTGATGTCTGGGACAATGGGAAGGGGGTCACTGGGACTGAGACACTTGGGATAGGGACACCTAGGACTGAGAAACTTGGGATAGGGACAACTGGATCACATGGGATTGGGACATACGGGATAGGGACACCTGGGTCACTGGGACTGCGACATCTGGGACTGGGAAACCTGGGACAGGGACACTGGGCAGAGGGACACCTGGGTCTGGGGACTTATGGGACAGGGATGCCTGGGACTGGGACACTGGGAAATGGGTCACTTGGGACTGGGACACTGGGAAAAGGGACAGTTGGGACTGCAATCCCTGGTCTGGGTCGGTAGGAACTGGGTCACCAGGGACTAGGACACTGGGGAATAGGTGACGAGGATCCGGGGACAGGGACACGGTCCGGCAGCGCCACCCCCGTGTATCCCCCCCTCCTCCCGGTGTCACCTGCCCCTGCCCGTGCGGGGTGACGGTCCCTGCCCTGCCCACCTGTGTGTCCGTGCGTCCGTCCCCGCGTCCATCGCTCCGGTGGCTCCGGTGTCCCGGGTGTCCCGGCGGTGCCCGCTGTCCCCACGTGACAACGTGGCACCCGCAGCCAAGCCCCGGCAGGGACAAGGGTCGCTGCCAGCCGTGGGGCCTCGGCGGGGCGGCGGGGGACACGCTCGGGGGCCGGCCAGGACACACGGCCAGAGCCGGCGACAGCAGAGCCGGGCGGGTGGAGGGGACGCGTGTGACACGGGCTGCTGAGACCCCCGTGTGCTGGTGACACGTGTGACACGGTCGGCTGAGACCCCCGTGCTGGTGACATGTGTGACACGGGCTGCTGAGACCCCCTGTGCTGGTGACGTGTGTGAGAGGGGCTGCTGAGACCCCCGTGCTGGTGACACGTGTGAGAGGGGCTGCTGAGACCCCCCGTGTTTGTGACACGTGTGAGAGGGGCTGCTGAGAGTCCCGTGCTCGTGACTTGCGGCTGAGGCCACACATGCTCATGACACGTGTGAGAGGGGCTGCTGAGACCCCCCATGCTCGTGACATGTGGCTGAAGCCACACATGCTCGTGACACGTGTGAGAGGGGCTGCTGAGACCCCCACACTTGTGACATCTGTGTGTGTGGCTGCTGAGACCCCTCGTGCTGGTGACACGTGGGTGAGTGGCTGTTGAGACCTGGCACGTTCGTGACACGTGGCCAAAGGGCCATGGAGGGCTGAGGCCACACGTGCTCACGACACGTGAGTGAGTGGAGGCTGCTGAGAACCCCCCCACTCGTGACACGTTGGTACTGGGTGCTGAGACCCCCCCCATGCCCCACTTGTACCTGGGTACCAGGGCTGCTGAGGAGCCTCCCACTTGTGACAAGGGTGAGTAGGGCTACTGAGACACCCCCACGACCATGTCCTGTCTGTGGGGCTGCTGAGACCTCTCCCACTCATGACATGTCCTCACAGTGCTGCTGAGACCCCCCCCCCCACTCGTGACACGTGGGTGCAGAACAGCTGAGACCCCCCCCCAACTCATGACATGAGTGTCCCCCCAAACCTGGCACAGCCTGTGCTGGGACACCGCCCTGAGTAGGACACCAGAAGGGGGACCCACAGGAGGGACAGCCACGGGCCTCACACGTTGATTTCCCACAGATATATTATTATTATTAATATTAATAATAATCTTTGCCTGTAAAAGATCTAAAAACGCAGAGAAATAAAAACCAAGGGGGCGGGGGGGACTGCCCCTCTGCCGGCTCCTGGCCAGCGGGCACGGCGGGGGGACCACGGCACCCCCTGCCCAGCGAGGGGTCCCCACCTCCTCCTGCCCCCCAGCCCTGCAGGGAAGGGGGGATACATTCCCAGAAAATTGGGGGGTGGGTACCCCCCAGGGCGGGATAAGGCCACAGACGGCGGGTGGAGCGGGGCTCTCCGGACCCCCTCGGCCCCAGGGCACCCCCTCTCTGTGCCAGGGGGGTGTGGGGTGGGTGCCAGCCTTGGCCCTGCCCTCGGGGGTCATTCCGGCCTTGGCCCTGCCCTCAGGGGACTATTCTGGCCTTGGCCCTGCCCTCGGGGGGTCATTCCGGCCTCGGCCCTGCCCTCGGGGGGGGTCATTCCGGCCTTGGCCCTGCCCTCGGGGGATCA
>JAWWMP010000081.1:1032162-1044923 GCA_035047865.1 Dendrocincla tyrannina
TTGCTGGGAGGGTGGGGAGGGACTGGGATGGATTTCCCAGGGAAGCTGTGGCTGCCCCTGGATCCCTGGGAGTGTCCAAGGCCAGGTTGGAGCCCCCTGGGCTATTGGAAGGTGACCCTGCCCATGGCAGGGGGTGGGAATAAATCATCTTAAAGATCCCTTCCCACCCAAACCATCCATGATTCTCTGACTCCAGTGGTTTTGTGCAGCACCCCTTTCCCAAGGAATCTTCTCCCTCCCTTCCCATCAGTGAGAGGTGGATCTGGGGTCGGGCTCAGACCTTTTCTGCCAGCACAGAAGGTCTGTTAAGGGTGAGGGGCTTGTTGCAAGAAGCACAGAAATGCTGTAATATAGGTAACCCTTCCAAAATATCCCAACCAAAGCCTCGCTCCCAAATGAACCACCCTTATTTCAGCACAGCTCCACTGGGTCACCATTTAAAAAAATCCCCAATATCCAAATGCAATCTCCTATTTATTTTTATAGGGTCCAGTTATTTGTACAACTGAGTCCCCTCCTGGCTCCCCTTAAAGGGCAGGATCAAATCCACAGTAGCTTCCACAAATTCCAGAAGAATTGGCCCTTTCAGGTGTAAAAAAAAAAAGATTAAAAAATAAATAAAGGCGACATTTATCACCGGCGACTGTAAATACGCTGTTCACAGTCTGCACTCCGTGGGGCTCGGCAGGAATAAGGCCAGGCTTAACTTTCAGCATGCACTTAAGTCTCATTAGGGTGCTTAAAGACTTTCCTGCCCACGGGCGCTTTCCTGGGCTGGGGGTGGAGCAGGGATGCCTGTGTGTCTGTCTGTGTGTCTGTGTGTCTGTCTCCTCCACACGTGGACAACGGGCTCCTTATCTGGGCTGCGACCTCCAAAGGCCGTGGTAACATAAGAAAGCATAAATAATTAAACACAGGGCCTCACTCAGCACCAGCACTGCCCACAAAGCTGCGTTTGTAAGGAATGCCCCGCCATCCCTGGGACCCGAAAATGCCCCGAGAATGTGCCCTGGGAATTTGGGGGGCTGAGGCTTGGCAAGGGGAGGCGTTCTTGGAGAGGGCACCATCTATTTCCTCCTCTCTCTAATTCACCTATCGATGAGAAATTGGTGCCCGATCCAGGCTGAGCCACCAAAGGCTTCAACGGAGTGAATTTGGCTGATATTGCAGTTTGCACCACCTGGGAAACTGGGAGATATCGGATATTCATCCTCTATCCCAAAGTTTGAAGTTGGAAAGATGGATTGTCTCAGAGATTTGGGTACTTTGGACACTGTTTGTCCCTCTCAAGCCTGTCCTGCCCTTCCCAAGAGACACTGTTCCCCTCACACTAATCCTGTGCTGGGTCCCACGTTCCAGGCAACAATAAAATGCACAGCAGAGAACAGTTATCCCTCAGAAACCCCAGTGGGTGGAATTCCACAGTGGGTGCAATCACTGTCCTGCTGCCTCTCCCTGCTCAGGCAAGTGTGGGAAAAGGAACCTTGACGTGAAGTGAATTCCTGGCACCCATTTCATTGCTAATTTGTCTTTCTGTGTCCCTTCCATTGTTCTTTCCCTGCAGTTTTGGGGTGTAGGTGTTCCTACGTTTACCAAGGGTGGTTTGACTCCTCTCCCTCCCTTCCCTCTGCCCCATGTTTTGTTTCTGTGTCAGTGCAGCACGGAGGGCTCGGGCTGTCAGGTAATCCCTACAGTTCAGCCTTTCCCTTTCTCTGGAAAGCTAAGCTTTCAGTGTGAAAAGTCATGGAATCATGGAATTGTTGAGGTTGGAGAAGCCCTCCAAGATCAAGGAGACCAACCACCCCCCTGCACTGCCAAGGCCACCACTGACCATGTCCCCAAGTGCCACATCCACAGAGCTTTTCAATCCCTCCAGGGATGGGGATCCACTCCTGCCCTGGGCAGCCCCTTCCAATGCCTGACAACCTTTCCAGGGAAGGAATTTCCCCACTCTCCAACCTGCCCCTGCCCTGGCCCAGCCTGAGCCCGTTCCCTCTGCTCCTGTCCCTGTTCCCTGGGAGCAGAGCCCGNNNNGCATGGATGGATGGAGGGATGGATGGATGGATGGATGGAGGGATGGATGCATGGATGGATGGAGGGATGGATGGATGACTGGCTGGCTGGATGCCCCACCCCACCCATGCCCGGTGTGACGCAGGACAGACCCCACCGATGCCGTGAGCGACTTCTACAGAATCCACATTGTATGCGCTGTGCATTTCCAGAGCAGACACACAGTGTGTACAATGCAGGTGCTATAAAGTCCGGTGTCTCCCCAGCAGCTGCAGAAGGGGCACCCCAACCCACTGCTCTCCTCTGGGCCTTTCCCTGTGCCCTGTCTCCCCGTGGTTGGAGAAATGGGCCCAAGCTGTGAGTGAGGGGGTGGTGGCAGAGCCACTGCTGAGACAGGATTTAGGATTTAGGACTCCCTGGGGAGTCTCAGCATTCTGGGGTTTAAGAACTTCTCTGAGGAGCAATGTGTGGGTTGGATCAGTCCCTCTCTGATATTGCAAGGTCTTGGAGGGCTTTTCCGGCCTCAAAGGTTCTGCCATTCCATGACTTTTCATGCTGGAAGTTTCACTTAGCAGAGAAAGGGAAAGCTGGAACTCTGGGAATTCCCTGACAGCCCAAGGGGTCCATGTTACACGGACACAGAAACAAAATATGAGGTGGAGAAAAGGCAGGGAGAGGATTTGTATTGGGATACTCCTGCTGTTAAACAGGGATAATAACACCCTCGAGTGCCTCTGCTCCTCTTGGGTCCAAATTCTTTCAGGGAGGGATGACTCCTGCTCAGATAACCATGGATTTTTGGACCTGAGCACCTCTCCCTCATCCCATTTCTCTTCTCCAGGTGTCCCTGCAATCCACTGTGGCTGAATTCCACAGGGAATTCCAGGGCAGTGCAGCCGTGTGTGTGTGAGAGTTAACACGGCGTGAAGGAAAAGTGCTGGTGGAACCAGCTTGGGTTTGCAGTTATTGGCCATGCCAAAGGCCTTCCCTCAGCAAACAGCTGCAGGGAACTCCAGCTCTGCTGGCAATTTGTTGTATCCCAGACTGCCTTTACTCCTTCATTTTGCTCGGGTCCCCTTCTGTCCTCTGGGTGTCCCCTGGAAGAAGGGCCTTTGATGGGGTTGTGCTCCCCCGTGCCAGTGAGGACGTGGATGGCAAAGACCTGACGGGAATCCTCAGGTCTGACAGCAAAGAGCAGCTCCACGTCCTGTTTCCTCACTAGGCTGGCAATGATTTTTGCCCCCCTTGGAGATTTCCAGGTGGGATAAATGCAGTGCTGTTTGTTGTTACAACGCCCCAGTTTTGGGGGCAGAATTCTCTTCCCTGTGCCTCCGTGGAATGCCATAATTCCCCCTCGCTGATCCCCTGTCATTCTCTGCTGTGGGATGGGCAGGATCCAGTGCCCGCTGCGGGCAACTGGAGATTTTCCACCGATTCCAGTGGCTCCTGGACTGGTTTGCCCTTTGCAGTGCCCAAAAGCTATGCAAACAATACGTGTGTGAACATTATCATGCTAATCCAAACAAAGCAAGCCCAAATGCCACCGGAGGGATCCTGTGTTCTCATTCCAGAGGAATTTAAATGGAGCAGCCTCAAACTCTTGGAAGCGCAGCCACGATGGGTGTTGTGACAGGTGGGACCTCAGCCTTGTGGTTGCTCCGATAAAATGATTATTCCCTGGCAGAGGCTGGAGGAATTAATGAGGGCAGCTCCTGCCTGGAGACTGGTTTCCTTTGGCTGAGTTCTGAGAGCAGCCTTGGCTTTTCTGCTGAAACATATGGCATTATTTTTCACTGCTTCCCTCTCTTCCCCAATTCCCGGCGGGAGGAGTTGCTTTTTTAAGTGTCCTCTGGGCAGTTTGATGTCATTTGCTGAGGAGCAAATTTTACTTCAAGGTCTGGAAGAAGATTTTTTTAAATTTTATTTATTTATTTTTCTAAATCTAATTTATTGGGGGTTTTGCTCATTTGTTTTAAAAAGGAGGCGACATCTGAAGCCCCCTCTGTCCCACAGCAGCTGAGGTAAGAAATGCCCTGCCCCCAAAACAGAATCACAGAATGGCTTGGGTTGGGAAAGACCTTAAAGGTCATCTCATTCCATCTCCTGGACACCTTCCACCTGACCAGGTTGCTCCAAGCTCTGTAAAATATCTATTTCTTTCTTTCTTTTCCCCCAAACCTTCCAGCTGTCCAGGACTAGACTTTTCCTGAGAGGTGGATGCCCACTTTGGCACTCATATTTGCCCCCCTTGGCAGCAGCAGCAGTTTCTGACCTGTGCACCAGCTGGACAGGAGGTTTGGAAGGAGCTTCTCCCCATATGCCACTTGGGAAGGAGGAAAGCTGGGAAGGGAGTCCTGCCCTGGGTGATTGAATCCCAAATCCTACAATCCTTCATAAACCTGGTCCTGCTCTACCTGCCTGGCTTAGAAACACCAGCTTTCCCCTCCCTAGGAAATCCAGTTCTGGAATGGGGATGAACCTTGTCCTGAAATGCAGGCAGGATGTGGCCAGGTGCATTTTAACCCTGGAATGTGGGATATAGTCCTGGGCCATGGAGTTTAGAGCACCCACAGACCCCTCAGAACACACTTTTCCTGCTGTGAGCTCCTGCATGGACCTACAGCCCATTAGGGTCCATTGTGGCCTCAGGGATTATCCAACATTTCTCCTGTTCTCCCTTACATTCCTCAGGCTCAGAGACAACTGTGGGCACCTGTTTTATTGTCCTGAGCCTCATAACAACTTGGAAGCAAAAACTAATGGCAGAAGTGAAGAGAAATCACATTTTAGTCTGAACTGTGTGTGCCCACAACACCCTGCACCCACATCCCACCCCTTCCTCGTTCCCCAGTGAAAAGATGCCCAAGTTGAAAAAAATGGGGAAAATAAAAAATCTCTTCCCCACAAACTGCAGGTTTCCAGCACCCAAGAGGCCCCCAGGAGGTTTGTGAAGCAGCTGAGCTTTGAGGGGGGACATCAGAGCTTGGGAGAAGATGCTCAAAGCCTCAGGCACCTTTCTGCCCCTCCAATTTTTTGTTTCTCAATGGGAGGGACTGGGACGAGATGGGGAGAGTTCAGGAGTTGCCTCAAATGCCAAATTAACCCTCCTATCTCCTGCCCTGGAAGGGTGGCATGGTGTGAGGGTGGGGGGCACTGCCAGAGCAGCTGTGGCTGCCCCACCCCTGGAGATGTCCAAGGCCAGGCTGGATGGGGCTTGGAGCAACCTGGGACAGTGGAAGGTGTCCCTGCCCATGGAACTAGATGGGCTTTAAGGTCCCCTCCAACCCAACCCATTCCGGGGTTCTGTGGCTCTGTGTGCTGTCTCCAAGCCTGGGCTGATCCTTCCAGGGACCCTGGGGGTGCCACATGCCCCAACTCAGAGGTGAGAAAGGTTTCACAGGAGGGAAAACCTGTCCTTGCAAGGGCCACTGGGGCTCTGCTGCTCATCCTGCCTCTGTCCCTTCTCCTGTATTTATTTATATCCATGACCAGCTTCAAAAACTACCCCGAGAGGCTTCTTGCAGGTGAGTTGTGAGGAGCCCCCATGACTTACCCCAGCCAAATAACGTGAATCCCCAAAGATATTTCTTCTCTGAGAAAAATGCCATGAAGATGAGGCTGTGGAGATAGAGCCCTTCCACCAGGATCCAGTAGTAATTGGTGGCCAGGAAGTAGAGGAAGAAGGTAACTGCTACTTTACAGCCCACCTGCAACGAGCACAGAAGGACAGGGTGGGGTGAGGAACACACGGGGTGAAGTGTTCTTGGTCTATAGAAAGACATAATTAACGAACACGGGGTGGAAAACAAGGTGGAAGAAGGCAAAAAGTAAATCAGGATATTCTCTTAGCTTTTATAAGGGGGAAAATCATCACAAGAAGAGAAGAGATGAACAGGTGAGAAGAAAGCTCCCAAGCCAAGCATCATTTCCCCAATAGCAGGTGAGCTGGGAGGTGCAGGAGGACAGGGAAGCTGTGGAGATGTGATGGCCTCATCCTGCTCTCTCCCAGCCTAGAGCTGAAGGACTTACACACTTCCTAGATCAGCTGTGTTTCACCTTTTCCTGGTGTCCCTTGTCCATGGCAGGGGACAAAGGGCTGTGGCCAAGGGACCCGGTGCAAGTCACATCGCTGGGACCTGCAACTCCTTCCTCAGCTCATGGAGAGATCTTATGGGTCAGGTCACCCCAAGCTGTCATGGATGTCCAAGACAGGATCCTTGTGTGTCCTCAGCAAATGTGAGGACACCCTGACTGGCTGCTCTCGGCTTTGGAGACGGGTCCTCCAAGAGCAAACAGAACCTGGAGGTTCTCACCCACAATCTCAAGGTGCTTCTGAACAGACCCGAGCTGCCAGGTGGGAGATCTGCTGGAGACCTCCAGGATGTCTCCATGTGGAAGGAGCTGAGCTCTCACCCCACCCTGAGCTGAAATCCTTTGCTTTCTCAAAGGGAAACCCTCACTGTGACCCAAGGCTCTCCAGTCCTTCGGGCAGGGTGAGGCAAAGCCACCCTTCCTCCAAATTTCTCAGCTCCAGTAGAGAAAGGCTGTAAAACACTGATGCCAGAGGGGGTTAATTGTCACAAAGAGACACCCAAAGCCATCTCTTGTCAACGGGACATTCCCGGAGTCTGGGAAGTTGGATCTCACAGGAATCCTGTGACTGCCAAAGGCATCCCATGGCAGCATCACAACTCCATCCATCCATACATTTGTATGTCAATAAGATAAAGACACATTACACTCATTTTCTTTTACAGGCAAAGTGACTTAAAATAGAAGATCAATTAAAAATCCCCATCTAGGTTTAATAATAATAATTTGTATATTTATCTTTTTATGTTATATATGTGATAATATCTTTTATATTATATACTTTAATATTATATTATTACACAGGGAGCATCAGGCAATAATTGCCAAGCTCCCCCTTCCCTTGGAAACAAAAGAAATACATTAATTGTTGCCTTCACCACTTGTTTGCCTTTCAATCCAGAAGAATGGGAGGTGCCATTAAAGTGCTAATATTCACAGAATGCCATTTATTATCCCAATTACTCCTTTGAATGAGGCCAGCCCAAGGAGAAAGACAACACAATGCAGGGAAACCTTTGGGGTTCTTCCCAAAAAGTGAGTGTTTGGAAGTGTGCTGAGTTCTCCAGCCACTTAATGAGATGGATCTGGGCAGTGGGAAGGGCACACACCACCCATTTCCATCTGGGAGCACTCGGGTGCTCAGTGGGGCTCTCCACATGCACTGGTGGATTCAGGGCTTGTTGGCCGGCCCTGGCTGTGGCAGAAGCTGTGAAAGACTCAAGAAGCCAAATAAACACATGGGCAGGAAGTTTATCCCAGAACCCTTGAGGCTGGAAAAGAGCTCCAAGACCATCAAATCCACTCTGTGCCCGGTGCCCACCCTGTCCCCCAGCCCAGAGCTCTGAGTGCCACGGCCAGTCCTGCCTTGGGCACCTCCAGGGCTGGGCACTCCAACCCTCCCTGGGCAGCCCCTTCCAGAGCCTGACCACCCTTTCCAGGCACAAATTCCTCCTGCTGTCCAACATGCCCCTGTTCCGTCCCAGCCTGAGGCCATTCCCTCTTGTCCTGTCCCAGTTGCACCTTGTGGTGGGAGAAGACCAGGCTGTGGAACACAAGCACTGGTGTCCCTTGTGCTGGGATAGCCAGGGATGTTCCCAGAGCTATGAAATTCAGAGGGGTGGTGAAAATAGGAATTGTGGATTGGAATCCAAACATCACCCTTGACTGCCATGGGGAACGGCTCTTCCTTAGCTCAGGGACTGGGCAATCCCCCTGGATTGAGAGGGAGTGGGAAGGGATAGGGAAAGGCTGTGCAAGGTGAGGGTTTCCACCTCAGTGGGATGGAAAATCCCCCAGAAAAAAAGCCAAGTGTTGAGCAGCCAGGACAGAGACACAAAGACTCGAGGAGCAGCTGCTCTGGGGACACTCACAAACTGCGACTTGTCTGCTGGAGGTGCTTCAGTGATGGATTTCAAGTCTTCCTCTGAGATCCTCTCCATCTCCTCCAGGGCCGACCCCGAGTACAGGACCGCGTCCTTCACGAAGATGCTCATGGCTCTCAGCATGAAGGACACAAACAGGTGCATGTGGATGTAGTTCCTAGTGCAGTGCAAACGTCTGCAGAGGACACAGAGAAGGGTTGGAGAAGTTTAGCCCACCTGGTGGATGTCTCTGCCTGCAAAGAGCCCCAGCTGCTCTCAGCAGAACGGTGCCACCACCCACCACTGCCCTGCGCTCACCACCCCCCCATGGGGGTGTAGATGGGTTGCTACCTGCTCCAGGGGGTTCCCAGAGTCATGGAGTCATGGAACGGGTTGGCTTGGAAGGGACCTTAAAGCTCAGCTCGTTCCACCCCTCTGCCATGGGCAGGGACACTTTCCACTCGTCCAGGGTGCTCCAACCTGGCCTTGGACACTTCCAGAAGCAGCCACTGCTTCTCTGGGAATTCCATCCCAGGGCCTGCCCACCCTCCCATTCCTTTCCAAACCCTACTCTAAGCCAACCCTCTCTCTGTTGGAAGCCATTCCCACTTTCCCATTCCCAAACAGGCTTGCCCTCCAAGGGCTCCAGGACCTGTGGCCACTGAAAACCCTGCAGAGGTTCCTGCAAACACTAATTCTGGTGCCCACCCCAAACCCAGCAGCATCTCCAGCTGGAACTGAGGAGTGCTGGGCTGGTTGCCCCATCTCCTACTGGAAACATCATCCTTGGCTTGCCCATGGTGAGCAGCTTTGGGCTCCACCCCAGCAATGGCAGCAACGACCCCACAAAAGCTGATTGTAAAGCGCTTTAAGATCCTTTTTTTGGGGGAAGAGTGGATGGTAAGAATGGAATCAGTGAGACCAACATATGAAGTGTGCTCTGGATCCAGTGATCGTGGTTTTGGGGAGAAGGAGGAACTAACTGACCTCTTGGGGTCCCCTCTGTCCTCTAGAGCTGTTGCCTGGCTGGCCATGGCTGGATTTATGGCTGGATTTATGGCTGGATTTATGGCTGGATTTATATCCCCTTAACCCCCCAGCTCCAATAATGGAAATGAAAATTAAAAGCCGTGTTTTGTTCTCCTTTGGAGGATATTATGGCAGGAGTAACAGTTGTTCTCTGGGCTGTTATAACCCAAATGACACCAGCGGAACTGATGAGGGAGAAAGGAAGATTGGGCTTTGTTCCCTGCCTTTGGAATGGAGCTGATGAATCTCTGGATTCTGAGTTATCTGAGATAAAACCCGGCCTGATCCCTGCTGCTGCCCCGGTCCTTGGGATGAAGATGTTCCAGCACAGTTGTCCATGTGGGCTGGGCTGGGCATGAAGCTCTCTGAGAACATGAATGAAGAGAGAGCCCATCTCTGGAACCAGGAACACTCTTAGATACACAGGCATGGAATGTTTCCACAACCTTGCCAGTGTTCAGTGAGGAATGCAATGGAGGGACAAGGCTGGGAGAACAGGAGTGTGGTGGCTGGGATGGGGTCTGGCACTGCATCCCTTGAGGTGCCTCCAGGAGGGCTCTGCAGTCCCCCTGGCCTGTGTGTGCCCCACGTTTGGGCTCTGCTCTCCAAGCACATCCCCTGAGCACCTTCAGCCACTGCAGAGGGGCCTGAGAACTTGCAGAGCCCATATTTTCTGGGAGAAGATATGAACAGACACCAAGGGAAGCAAATGTGGGGCTCAGAGCTTGGGAACCAGCCCCCTGCTCTATCTCCAGCCCACCAGGTATGGCTTCCCAAAGGGCAAATTCCCAGATATGGGTGACATCCTTCATCCCTCCCATCCCATGCTCTCGGTGCCAGCAGGAGTCATGGAATCCCACAATGGTTTGGGTTGGAAGGGACCTTAAAGCTCATCCAGTGCCACCCCCTTCCATGGGCAGGGACATCTTCCACTAGCCCAGGGTGCTCCAAGCCCCATCCAACCTGGCCTTGGACACTTCCAGGGATGGGAGATGCAACACGAGGTCTGAGGAATGGATGGTGTGGGTTCAAGGTGCTATTTAGGGGTCTACACCCCTTGGTGGGGAGGGAGGGGAGACCATCAGAATGAGGAGGGTGATTTTTGGATCCCTGGGAACAGCAGCAGGAGGAGATTGGAGGAATCAACATGGAGTTCCCTTCAGCTGGTCTGTCCTTCAGGAAAACTTGGGTTTACAGTGGAATTTCCCTCATGAAACCTTAACTATCTAAAAAAATGACCTTCTAAATCCAAGCCACATGGGTAATAAGGACAGAAAACCCCAGGGACTTTTCCAGGGGAGACAAACCTGGAGATGTCACCCTTCCTGCTTGTACAGAGGGTCTGGAAAACTCCCCTGCAGGGAAGCAGCAGGAATTCCAACATCCCACCCCCCATCCCCGGGGAGTTTGCCCTAAGTGGCACTAACACAGCCCAAATCCCAGATGGAACCGCTCCTGGATTGCCACCCCAAACGGATCCTGGGGCAGAGCCCGAGGCTTTGCCACCCTGATGCCAACTCCCTTAGGTAAAAACAGAGCCGCCTACCTGAAGTATCCCAGGATAAGGACAGCAACTGTGAGGGATCCCAGAGAGATGGAGTATCCAACAGTATAAATCAAATAGAGGCGATCAAAGACCTCCTGCAGTGGAAATGATGGAGAAAACAGCGCCGCATTAGAACGCGTCGGAACACGAGCGTGGGGGCACGAGGGGACCCAGCACAGCCCTGCGCTGGGAAAGCCTTGGCAATCCCAGCTTTGTGGCCCCTTGGGAAGTGCTGTCTGTGTTTCCTGACGTGGGCAGAGGGGGTTCTTGCAAGGGAGGAGCGATGGAGGCGGGTTAGTCCCACACCTGGGAGCTGGGCAGTGTTTTCATCCCAAAGGAACCCAAAGCGCTTTACAAGTTCTCAGCCCAATGCAGACATCCCCTGCATCTCCAGAAGGATAAAACCTTGGGCAGGTTTTGCTTGAACAAAATGCCCCCTGCCCTGGGATTTCTGCTGGAGTGGTACAATTTAGCCATTGCTGACTGGTGGAGTGCCAGCCCTCCCCAGAAAACATGGGGACGATCGACTTTGGCTCTGGGACATGAGGGAAAAAAAGAATCACCTGCATTTATTTTTCCCTTTTTAAAATCCAAAGCAGCCTCTGCCTGTGGTTATCCAATCCAGACACAACTCGAGCTTGCCAAAGTCCCGCTGGAAAAGGTCCTGTCACAGGAGAGCTCGTAGTAATTAATCCCCTAAGAGGTTTTAGTTCTCTTGGCTCTCTGGGTTTTAAAGCTGGGCTCCGAAACCCTGAGGTTTCCATTTAAATATCAAGATGTTTCCCCTCACCCTGTGCTGGGACACGCAGCTTAACTCAGGGATTCCTGACTATCCCCCTGGAAAGGGTTAAAATTCCTGCCACCAGCCCGGTTTGTACTGCCTTAAACTGCCTGAAATTAGAAATAAGCCCCAAAGAAACAAGGCAATTCAGCATCGTCCTCCCTCCTGCTCTGCTGCCTCCCGCCTTGCCCTCACCCCACCCACGGAACACCAGGAGCTCTGCGCTCTCAATGACAGCCCTGATTTGGGTTTGAGGCTTGGAATGCTGGCCTGGAATGCAAAACCTCAGCCCTATTACATCAGAATCCCCAGATATGGGAATGTTTCTCTGTGGTTTCCATCGCTGGAGTGGTGTGTTTGCCAATATTAATTTAGTGTGTGTGTCTGTGCGTATTTATATAGGGTTTTATATATATATGTGTATATATATATATATACACACATATATATATTTATATCTGTGCAGGCAGCAGGAACTGAAAAGCCAATGGCACCAGATTTGAAAGCTTTGGGGCAAAGAGAGCAATTTTCCTGCTGCCAGGCTGGAATTCAATTTGAACAGGACAACATTTGCCTCCAGAGTGAAAATTCAAACTCGAATTCTAATTCAGATTCAAGTAGTAATAATAATAATAATAATAATAATAATAATAATAATAATAATAATGAATCATCCTACTCCAAGTTTCGGATTCCTGGCTATCCAGCAGTTGTGAGCAGTTCTATGCCCAGCTGGACAAAAGTGTCCCTGGGCCCCATTGAGAAAGTGAAGCAGAAGGATCCCCGTTCCTGCTGGACAATGCCAGCGTTGTAGCAGCCGTGGCCTTGGGAAGAGCCTCCTCCTTGGCTGGCAGCATGTTTTGGGAGGCTGTGGTTAATTCCTCTGATTCCTTTGGAAGGCTCTGGAGGCAGAAGAGCCAAGACACACCGCTCCGTGAAGCCTGGCACGGTGGTGTCCTCTGCTGTCACAAAGCTCACCCAGAGTCACTCTGGGAAAGGGCATTTTTTTGGGATGGGCTGTTTAGATCCTCAGGGAAAAGCCTCAGCAGCAAAAGGTTGAGGTTCTCCAAAAGGCTGCCTGGAGCAGCTCGTCCTTGCAAGTTCCCAGGACTTTGTCCTCAGGAATCACCATTTTGCCCTGGATTTAGCCAGGAGGGGAAAAAAAAATTATATTTAGGGGTCTCCATCCCTAAATGACACTCAGAGTTAGGAGGTGAATGGGAAGTTTGGGATCCCTGGGATCCATGGGGGGAGTTTGGGACCCCTGGGATCAGCATGGGGAGATCCCTGGGATCAGCATGGGGAGTTTGGGATCCCTGGGATCAGCATGGGGGGATCCCTGGGATCAGCATGGGGAGTTTGGGATCCCTGGGATCAGCATGGGGAGTTTGGGATCCCTGGGATCAGCATGGGGAGTTTGGGATCCCTGGGATCAGCA
>JAWWMP010000081.1:1074009-1085857 GCA_035047865.1 Dendrocincla tyrannina
CAGGAGCTGAGGCTGGCAGGGGATCAATGCCCAGGACATGGATTGGGAATGTGGGAAGAGGCCCTGGAGCCCCCAGGATGCTCCCTGGGAACTGCAGGGCTGCCCAGCCAGGTGAGCAGTTGGGCACAGGGACTGGCAGGATCCTCTGCCATGGCACCATGGGGGGCATGGGCAGATATTCCCAGTTTGTAGCTGGGACAGGGAGTGGTTCTGGCTGAGAATTGCAGTGGAAATCAGCATGGATTGGCCTGGTTGCCTTTATTTAGAACATTGTGGTGTTTGTAATGGGGATCAGAAATGTAGAAGGAGAGAGAAAATAATGAATACCCTATTTATTATTGATTTATGTTCATATGCTTGTATAGCTATAGATACATTTATTATTTATATAATCTAAACTATATCTCTTACATAGTAATATACAATATAAATAATATAAACCAGTAATTACTAAAAATAACATGTTTATATATTGATAATTGGTATTTATATACAATATTATATATACTTCTCATTTATATAATATATATTTTTATTTATAATATGTGTAATGAATATATAATAATGTTTGGCATAAACACAAAATTATTGATAAAGATAAGAATATAATTTTTATAGATTTATAGATTTTAAATATAATATGTATTATACATTTTTCATTTAGAATATATATTATATATAATGTATTACTTATGTGTTAAATATAATAATGTATAAAGTAATATAAAATTATAATTCATAAATATAAAAATATACATTTTATAGATTTTTAGATTGTTATTTATATATAATATGTATTGTATATTACATATTATTTATAATGGGTATTATGAATATATAATATAGAATAACATAATCTATAACATAATGTTATAATATTATTATAGATAATACATTCAGATAATTCTGCAATTGGGGCAGTGAGTTATTGTGAGGTGGGTGCTGATCTTTGAGATCTTTAGAAACCAGTGAAAACAGCAAAAATGATACAAAATGTTGAATTTTCTCCTCTGTCCCTGCTGTGTTTTTGTCACCTCCGGGCCCTGCCCAACAATTAAGCTTAATTTGGATTTATAAATTATAAATCCTGATTGATGAACCTCTGTTATGATTTGGCTTCAGCTCTCATTGATTCCAGCACTGAAGTGGGTGTTTAAACTGATGTAGTTATCAATTATAATAATAAAATCATTGCTATAATAATTATAAATCCATAATAGGAACATTTCTCACTTAAAAAAGAAATATTCCCTGGATTTATAACACTCCAAAAGCCCAGCCAGGCTGGAAAGTCAGGATTCCCTCCACCACATCTCTCTCATCAAACCTGGGTTGGAGGGACAACACAGCCTGGAAAATTAACTCCAAATTCTGAATTTATGGAGCAAGCGATGAAGAAAGAAATAATATTCCCTAAACTTATTTGGTTGGCTGTAATCTGATTTAAATCCCATTTCTGTGGGCTTTGCCTCCCTCTCTCCAGGCCTCTGGATTTATTGAGCATTTTCACTTTAAACTCCAATTTATTGCTAAATTTATGGCTTATTTTTCCCATTTCATCCCGAGAATTAATCATGAAAAGAAGGTACTAAAAAGGTTTGAAAGCCAAAGGAGAGGTTTTTGTGGGATATAACAAGCTGTGCCTAGTCCTTATCCCACTAATATGGAATTTGGAGTATATTTAATAAAAGATATCATGGGAACTGGACTTTTTAAGGAATATTAATGCCTCAGCAACCTGGGTGGGTGCTGTAGGAATTCCCACAGGACCTGGACTTGCTTTAGGATTCCCACAGAGTTCCTTGAGGCAGCAGATTGTGCTGCAATTAAAAAGTATCATTAGTGTCAGCCTGAGTGAGGATTTAGGAATCCAGCTTCCCATTGCTCCCTACAAATGGAGCACCTTGGGCTAATCCAGAAATTATCCCATGATCCATCCAAGCCTTGGAGGACATAATGAGCTGCTGAGTAATTAAAGCCCCGTGACATCAGGGGTGTTCCCAAATTAATTGTGGGATGTAATTGCTCCTCGGCAAACTGTAGCAGTGAGGGAGATGTTACAGGGAACAATCCCACCCTTGGGAACAAGAAACCTCTGGAAGTGTCGGCAGAAGCCACTCCAGGTGGGCTCTGTTCACCTTCCCATTCCCAAAATTCAGCTGGTGGGGATATAAGGAAGTGATATAAGGAAGTGACAGCCCTTGGTTTTCTGGCTGGGATTCCAGATTCCAGTGAGCAACTCCTGTGGGGTTAATGTGTCATCCAGGAGCATCCCGTGCTCCCAGGAAAACATGAGCTGTCACAGACGTGCTGGGATTATTTCACAGGACAAACACTATGGATTTGGGAGTTATTTTGGCTGGAGCTTCCACCAGAAGTTTCAAATCCACGTGGGTTTGAAAGGAAGATGAGTTTTCCAAGAGGGATGGTCTGAGCTGGATCAGGAATTGTCACTGTTTATGGCTGGGAGTTTCTGCTCTTTAATCATTTGGAATTCTGGTCACGAGGTGTCCCTGCCCATGGCAGGGGGTTGGAGTAGATGATCTTTAAGGTCCCTTCCAACCCAAACCGTTCTGGGATTCCATTCTGGAGTGTTCCTGACATGCCTGGATGTTGGGATACCGGAGTGGTTATGGATGGTGGTTGCTGGTGGTGGTTTGGGATGTCCTGGATTTTCTCCAGTACCTCTTGGTCTGTGGGAAGCTGCTTCTAAGGATGAGCTGGGAAATGGAGATACTCCAGGTCTTTGTGGCAACAGCTGCTGGAAGTTTGTGCTGGTGTAAATGGTGTGGCCAATAGTGTTGCCAGTCCTTTCCAAAGGAAATACTCAGCTGGTGAGAAATGATGATGGAACAAGAAATGGATTGAATTCCCAAAGAGGTTTTTGCTTGGGAAATTTGCCCTCAGGGCACAGAAAGGAGCTGAGTGTCAGGTAAAGCCTCAAGAGCTCTCCAGTGAGCCAGAATCCACCCCTAGCCATTCCCAAATCTATCTTGGACATCCACCTGAAAAGCCAGGGTGCTGGGAGCAAACTGTGGATTGGAACAATTACAGACAAGTGTATTTAAACACTAAAGATTCCTGCTTTTTTTCCCCCCTTTTATTCCAGTTTCTCCTCGTGGCTCTGAGAGCATTGCTCTGAGGGAGGAGGATCAGAAGAGCGGGCTGATGAATGAGGACATCCGTATCCACAGCTGGCCTTGTTCCTACTACCTGGACAGTGGCAAGCAATGGGTCTCTGGCAGGCTCTCCCTGACTCCCCTGGCCATCAAATTCACAGCTGACAAGACCGGCGAGCTCTTGGTGGATTTCCACCTTTCTGCCATCAGCGAGATCAAGAAGGAATCCTCCAACTTGATCTTCAGCTCCCTCACCATCTTGGAGAAGAACACCAAGCACTGGTTCAGTTCCCTGCAGCCCAACAGGAATGTGGTGTTCAACATCCTGGAGCACTTCTGGAGGGAGCAGCTGCTGGAGAGCCGAGGGGTGGGTGCTGAGGGGGGAGCTCTGCAGACAACCAAGGGCCAGGAGCTCACTGGAATGATGGTGGGATCCCAGAAACGCCTGGAGGACACGGCCAAGGTGCTGCACTACCAGGGGGAGCAGTTTGACAACATCATGAAGGGCCTCAACAAGATCGAGGGGGACATGGATGTGGCAGACAGGTAATGGAGCCGGGGGGCTCTGGGAATGTGTTCCTTGTGTCTGGAGTTCCCTGGGGTGGATCCACAGGGGGCTTTAGGAAACCAGAGTGTTGGGTTTTGGTCAGAGGGCTGGAGCAGCTCTGCTGGGAGGGAAGGCTGGGAAGACTGGGAATGTTCAGCTGGAGAACAGGAGCTTCAGGGGGAACTGATTGGGACCTTCCAGGAGCTGAAGGAGCTCCAGGAAAGATGGAGAGAGACTGTTTACAAGGGAATGGAGTGACAGGACACAGGGAATGGCTGCAAACTGAAAGAGTGGAGATTTGGATGGGATATTGGCAAGGAATTGGTGGCTGGGAGGGTGGGCAGGCCCTGACACAGGGTGCCCAGAGAAGCTGTGGCTGCCCCTGGATCCCTGGCAGTGTCCAAGGCCAGGTTGGAGCACCCTGGGCTGGTGGGAGGTGTCCCTGCCCATGGTGCAGTGCCCATGGCACTGGATGGGCTTTAAGGTCCTTCCCACCCAAACCATTCTGGCATTCAATGATTATAAATAATGTTTCCAACGCTTCTGAGTTCCAGCACCTGGAGATCTCCAGAACTTTACCATACTGCAAGTTTTAGGGAATGGGCAACTAGTCAGGGGGTACATGCAAATTAATGTCCCCACTGGCATCCAGATTTTTATTTCTCTGGCATTCCCATTATTATTAGGTGGCCTGGAATGTTAAGAAATGGAAAATCCTGCTAATTTTACTGCCTGGGGAAGAGCTTTGGAGCTCATTTGAGATGTTGTTTAACTGTAGCTGTTGCAGAACTCAAGTGAATAGAAAAGGTTTGGTGTTAATGAGAACATGATGACTTTCCTATTTACTGATTAGCATTCCAAGGGAATTCTTGGATGCTGTTCTGTGTTCAGTTCCAGTCCAAAATGGGCAGTAAGGTTAAGAGCAGGATTGTAATATTTAAGTGGGAGTGTCTTTGTAGCAGCTCTGACACCTGCAGGAGGAAACAAACACAAGAAAGTTCAAACCAGTTGTTTTTGGAAGCAGCAGCTGCTTTTAGATGGATCACGTCTAAAGGGAAGTGTTGGTTTCTCAATGATTTTGGGGATGTTCTCCATGGCCTTTAATGAAAAGCCAAAAGAGTCAGAGCTTCAGAAGAGCTTTGAAAGCTCTGGGGCAATAAACAAAGAGCAGGAAAATAAATCCCTGCTCATTGTTTTTGGAAGAGAGGTTTGTTTTGGGTTAAGATGCACTGGGAGGGATTATTTGTCCTCCTGAATGCGAGGAGTTGGATTCTTTGATTTCCAAATGGGAAAATAAAGGAAGGCAGGGACCAAATGGGAGCGGAGATTGTTTTATGTGCACAGTGGAGAGCGTGGCCTGAGCTCAGAGCCATGGACAGAACTGTTCTGATTGCACTGGGCAGGACTGAGGACATGGAGCAGGAAATTTGGGAACAACCTTTTCAGTCTGATCCTGCCAGTTTGGGGGTGTCTTCCCTACGAAGAGCCAGAGCCCTTTATCTGCTTCCAGGTGTTGAAAACTTGCATCAACTTTATCTTGCCTCTGTGTGTGGCCTTTTTCTGGGTTATTAATCCTGGCTTTGTGCATGCCTGGGGCTGTCCAGCTGCTCCCAGATAAGCAGAGCTGACTGTGCCCTGCTCCAGATGGTCAGAGCCCCAAAATAACCAGGAATCCTCATCCACTGGTTCCTTTTTGATATATTCCTGTTAAAAAATAAGGTGCTCTGGTGCAGGTTTTCATGTGTATGTATGGACTGGTCCTCTGGTGATCCAGAGGGGTGATTCCACCACCATGGAATGGTGGAAAAATGGGCTGGAGCCTTTTTTAGGGTTGTTCATCTTAACTGGAAATCCCACAGGGTTATCAATCCCTGGGAAAAGAGGGGAAGGTGGTGGGATAAAGTGATAAATATTAAGGCTCAAATTTATCCACAATAAATCACTGCAGTGTGAAGGGAGATTTGGATATTTTGGCAGGAGAGTCCTGGAATTCTTCCTCTGCTATCCCTGAATTCAGTGGTTTTCTCCCAATATGGAGAAATATCTTTTCCTAGAAGATCAGTTTCTTCAAATGGGTCCATTTGGAAAACTTGGGTCGCAACAAAGTGTGGTCAGTTCAAGGTCCCTCCTTCAGCTCAGGCTTTGCCAAATGAATCAGGAGTTAAAAGTTGCAGGATTTCACAAGTTTGCTGTGGACACACAGGGATTCCCTCTTGGAAAATAAAGCCTTGCAAAAAGTAGCCTCAGAGCAGCACTTGAAAGCAAATAAAACCAGGCTGGTTGGATTTGTGGGATGCTGGAAGCCTCCAGTGGCACTGGAGGAGGGTTGTTGGAGCACTGGGTGCATCCCAAGGGATTGATTTGCCTCTTTGCAGTCCCTGAGGATGGGTCATCCTGAAATACAGGATCATCTGCTCCCAGGATGGGTTTGGAGATGGGCAGGAAAGAGAGGGGGAGAAATGGAGCATCCAAAGTGCTGCCTGTGGCTCTGGAAGAGGGAAGAGGAGGCTTTGGAGAGACCTGAGAGCCCCTTGCAGGGCCTAAAGGGGCTCTAGGAGAGCTGGAGAGGGACTGGGGACAAGGCCTGGAGGGACAGGACACAGGGAATGGCTTCCCAGTGCCAGAGGGCAGGGCTGGCTGGGATATTGGGAAGGAATTGGTGGCTGGGAGGGTGGGGAGGGACTGGGATGGATTTCCCAGAGAAGCTGTGGCTGCCCCTGGATCCCTGGGAGTGTCCAAGGCCAGGTTGGAGCCCCCTGGGCTGGTGGGAGGTGTCCCTGCCCATGGCTGGGGTGGCACTGGATGGGATTTAAGGTCCTTCCAACCCATTCCATGATTCCTGTCTGGCCCTGGGCAGGGATGCCTGGGCAGGCCAGCACAGTACATGGACAATCAACCCCAAAACACCATCTTTTCCTCTCATTCCCTTTTTTTTTTTGTGAAAAGAACCCTGGTGAGGCATAGTCTCAGGGATCAATGATCATGAACTTTCCTTGGTAAAGGACCCCAGGAAATGGGAATGTCTCTCTTTGGAGACAGCAACACTGGTGGTGAGGTGGACTCTGGGCACTGGTGGGAAGCCTCTGCTGGACTTTCAAGCCTCAATCTTGCACTTCCAGTGTTTTAACTGGGAATTTGGGTGGGAGGGCATCAGACTGGGGGACTGAGGGGTAAAGGAGCAGGAAAAGGCAGAGGAGGTGGTGAAGGTGGGAGTGGAAGGATTGAGGGAAAGGCAGTGGGAGCTGAGGAACACACCTGTGTCCTTTAAAATATTCCAGGTGGGAGTTCAGTTTCTTACATCCCAACAGTGAGATTCTGGGACAGTTTTCCAATGTTTTAGCAAATGGGGAAGAGCAGGGATTTGAAATGGATGGATCCTGGGAAGCTGGGGATAGCTTTGAGGAGCAAGGCAGCAGTAAGCTGGATTCAGGATTATGGAATCTCCATGTCTGCAGTGTTTGCTTTGAACTGCTGGGATAACAGGACTTTTCCCACTGGTTTTCCCTCTTCTAACCCTCCCTTCTCCCTGCCAGGTTGTTGACTGAGCTGGAATCTCCTTCTTGGTGGCCATTCAGCAGCAAGCTCTGGAAAACCCCTCTGGAATCCAAGGCCAAGGAAACGGCCGCAGTTTCCGAGCCAAAGAACCAGGAGGGAATCATCATTCGGATCCCAGTCATTATCACCCACAGAACAGACTCCAATGTGAAGCCAGGGAAGCTCACACTCTTTGCTTCAGGCCTGGAGATCAGTGACTGCAATTCCCAGGTGATCCACAGGTTTGAGTCCAAGGATGTGGACGATATCCGGGTCCACACTCCCTACGAAATCAGCGTCCGGCAGAGGTTTATCGGGAAGCCCGACACCTCCTACAGGCTCCTGTCAGCCAAGATGCCAGAAGTCATTCCCATCCTGGAGATGCAGTTCAGCAAGAAGATGCAGTTTCTAGAGGATGCCCTGGGATTTGCTGGAGCCAGGAAGTCTCCTCAGGTGGATTTTGGGACCTCCATCTGGCAGGCAGGTATGTGACACACACATAATCCCTCTGGAAGCAGCACCTTCCCAAGTGTTCTCCAAATTCAAATATTTACAAGGCAAGTGAGACCACAGGGATGATAAAATCCAAGGAATTGGTGACTTCAGACCCTCTGCCACTGCTGTTTTTCCTTTGGCATTCCTGCCTGGAAGCGTTTTTATGTTAAACCTGTCCTTCAGTTAAATGTAGAAAGTTTAACCCAAATATCCAGTCCAGCAATTCAATAGCATCATGTTGATTTTCATATCCTAAATAATTTACATTTTGGCATTTGGGAAGTTCAGGTGATTGAATTTGGGAGATTTTAGGTCTCAGAGTTGAATCATTTTAAGAAAACAACAGAGATTGAAACCCATTCACCACCATAAAATTGACATTTCTTTAAATTCTCCTAAAATTCCAGGACGGGCTTTTTTGTCAGGTAGGAATTTATTTCTGTCAACACCCCCAAATCCTCTTTTTTTCCCCCCTAATTCTTGGTGACAAAGGAGCAAATCAACAAAGGAATTTATTCTCAGCATATTAAAACCAAGCAGAAAACAGAATAAAATAACAGGTTAACATATTCCTACGTCCAAACTAAACCTGGAATTGAGCAGGGAATGTGTTTTGAAGAGGCCACAGCTTGGAAAAGCTTGTTAATTTTTCAGGAAGGAAGTCTTGGGCATCTGGCACTAAAATCCAGGACAACAACTTAGAGGGAAAACAGCCTGCTGGGTTTCTGAGCCCTGAGTGATTCCAGCAGATTGGAGTGCAGTTCCTGATGGATTTAAGGCTGCTGACGTCAAATCCTTGGGTTTCCAGCCCTCCAGGGCTTTTCCCACTGCTCTGAGTCAGGCAGGGAAGGATCTTGCTCCTTCCCTCCTGCCTTTTCCCTGTTTCATTTGGAAATGGGCACAAAGAGAACCGGAGCTTATGGAAATCCTGACTTTTCCAGCTGCTCCAAGCCCTTGTTTGGCCCTTCCCTGGGGTTTGTCCCTGTTTCTCTTCTGTCACAAGGTGGCACCCACGGACTGTGTTGGAACCTCTGGGATTTTTCCATGGAAGTACTGATTTTTTTTTTAGTTTCTTTTTCCTAAAAGTAAAGGGGAAGGTCAGTGTTTTGTGTGCCTGCTTCTATACTTATAAAATAGATGTATTTTTACAGGTAATGAACTGATTCAGGGATTTATGGGACACATATCCTGACAGGGGTGGGCACGTCCATCCCAAAACTCTTTGTTGTTCCAAACTTCTCTTTGCACCAGTCCTAAGGTTCTGCATATCACACATAAATACAAAACCCCCCAAAAAATAAATACAAAACCCCTTTCCCAGCATTTCTGGAAGAGGAGTTTCTGGAGGGTTTTATTCCCCCCAGATCCTCTGCAAGGAGTTTTAGGTGCTTTTTTCCCTGTATTTGGATAAACACTGGGTGTTTATCTCTCAGGGCAGAGCAGTGGGCTTTGTTTCTAACAGATTTTAGCCAATTCCATCCTCAATAATGTCTGGAAACACCTTCCCAGGATTAAAAAACCCAGGATTAAAGTCCCCGTCCTGGAGCTCAGCATTGGCATCCACAGCTTTTTATCCCTTTAGGAGCTGCTGGATTTCCCCTCTTTATCCCTTCAACTGAATTTTCTCAATATTTGGAGTCCCCAGCACTTTTTTCCAGAGGTTTGGTGGCTTTTTCTCTTTGTGAGTCTCTCTGGGTGTAACACAAAGGGAACCAAATTGCTTTTTAAGGATTTCTGTCTTTCTCTTCAATTTTCTCCCTAAAAATTGCTGGGAAATGCCAGCTCTCCTTCCTCAACCCTCAGATTAATGGATTGATTTTAATGGGATAATTAGCAGGTGGTGACACTCAGCTGATAAAAACACAAAGAGCCTCCTCTGGATGTTGCTGCCATTGGAAATTCTGTCCTTCTCTTCCCACTTTTCCAGGGAGGGAGACCAGGACACTAATTTACCAGAAGCAGCATTTTTCAGTGCCTGGGAAAACAAGGAGCACAATCCAGTAAAATGAGCTCCTCGTCTCCAGCCTGGATGGTGTCTGAGTCCAGGGGCTGATAGTTCCAGGGATTAGGAGTTTGCAGTAATGATTTGTGAGGGATTTAGGATTTGGGACTTCTGATTTAGCTTCTGTCACCCTTTTCCTGGGGAAGGAGTGGTGTCCAGAGCTGGAATGTGCTGGCACTTGGAGCTCTGGAATCTGTCAGGTTTTGTGTCCTCATGGATATGAAACCTGCTGGCCTTGGTGTTCACAGGTGGTTGTGGGAGAACAGTTTCCTTCCTGGTGCCTAAGTGGGAAAACTTTGGAGATAAAATCCCAGGGTGCTTTGGGTGGGAAGGCACCTTAAATTCCATCCAGTGCCACCCCTGCCATGGGCAGGGACACCTCCCACCAGCCCAGGTTGCTCCAACCTGGCCTGGGACACTTCCAGGGATGGGACATCCCCAGGTTCTGTGGGAAACCTTTGCCAGGGCCTGCCCACCCTGTGGGATTGTGTCCCACCATCACTGTTGTCCTTCCCTTTCAGGATTTCCCTGCCTTGACTCTTGGATTCTGTCCCTGCTCCATCAGTTTTAAGTTCTTTAATTAAAAGATTAAAGCAGAAGGTAAAGAATCCCTGGGAGTGTCCAAGGCCAGGTTGGAGCACCCTGGGCTAGTGGGAGGTGTCCCTGCCCATGGCAGGGGGTGGCACTGGATGGGATTTAAGGTCCCTTCCAAGCCATTGTGGGATTATCCTTGTTTCTGGGGTTGGGAAGGTGTTGCTGCTGCTTCTCCCTCTGTCCAGGTGAATCCCCACAGCCCAAAATGATGGGATTCTCCAAATGCTGCCTGGGATAACAAATCACCTCTTGGCCCCCTGGTCACCTCCAGGGTGGGAATTGTGGGAAATACACCTGGAATCCTTCCTGGAGGGACACAATTGATGGCCAGGGTTGGATTGGGCTCCTCTGAGTGTCCCCTCCCAAAGTGCTGCAGAGCAAAGCAGAGCTCAACCAGTGGGACAGGGAATCATGGAATGCCAGCATGGGTGGGAAGGGACCTCAAAGCTCATCCAGTGCCATGGGCAGGGACACCTCCCACTATCCCAAGTTGTCCAGCCTGCCCTTGGACACTCCCAGGGATCCAGGGGCAGCCACAGCTTCTCTGGGCAATCCATTCCAGTCCCTCCCCTCCCAACTCCTTCCCAATATCCCTGCAGGAAGTGACAGTGTGACCCTGGGAATTTCTCTTGCAGCCACAGGACTCCTGGGAGGGGTGGTGGCACCTGGATCTCCCTCGGGAAGCCGGGAAGGGGTGGACAAGGAGCAGGTTCAGCTGCAGCAGCACGAGAAGGTCTCCCAGGAAGAGGCAAAAGAGCTGAAACAGGTAAAAGTTGAGATGAATTTTCCCAGGTTTTTTTTCCTTCAAAACACACATTTCCATCATCACAAAGTCATTGTGTTAACAATGTCCATGGGGATATTTTGTAATCGAGCCTGTGATTAAAATATCCCGTTAAAATGTAAAATTTATATTTGTTTTTAACTGTTTTGTCCAACTCAGGGATCTTCAGGAAAAGTTATGGAAGGTTAAATTAACAATTCATTTCAGCTTCCCTAGGTTTGCCCTCTGCTCTCCCATTCCAGGCAGGAATAGCAGCCCCATTCCAGCAAATCCACCAAATAAACTCCCAAGGGAATTTGAGCTTGGGAAGCAACTGCAGTGCAGGGAATGAATAAGGGGACCAAGGTGGGGTTTTTCATGGAAAACAGAAAGATTCCAAGGAATCTGGTGGGGATTGATTGTTCCCCTGAATGGCTGTTCAAGGAATTGCACCCACAGCTGGGGGTTGGAATTCCTCAGGGTCACTGGGTTCCCTTCCAGCCTCTTATCCCATTGAACTTCTCAGCTGGAGCTGGGAATTCTTGGCTGCTTTTGGGACCTTGGAGCCAAGGCTGCACTTTGCCAGCCTATTTAATTTAATTTTATTATTTTATTTTACTTTAATTCACTTTTTTATTTTTTTATTTCAGTTTATTTCACTTCATTTTATTTTTTTGCTTTATTTCAGTTTATTTTATTTTACTGTCACTTAGTTTCACTTTATTTTATTTTATTTCACTCTCACTTTATTTCACTTTATTCTATTTTAATTCACGTTATTTTATTTCACTTCC
>JAWWMP010000081.1:1104344-1117396 GCA_035047865.1 Dendrocincla tyrannina
CACTCAGAGCTCTGGGCTGGGGGACAAGGTGGGCATCGGGCACAGGGTGGGCTCCCTGGGCTGGGAGGGCTTTGCCAGCCTCAGGGATTCAGGGATTCTGGGATCAGGCAACGCCACACCAATACACATAATAACACCACAAATATCCAGCTCTCACACATCCAAAAAAAGTCTCTTGGCCAAATCAGAGAGCAGAACCATAAGGTGGTTCTTGGAAGGACCTGTGGAGACAACCTGTGGTTGCTCCAGGTAGGAAAGGGAAAAGTCTTCCAAGATCCTTCCAAAGCAGAGGGGAAAGGCTACAAATCCTTACCATGGCTGGTTTGTGCCATAGCTTTAGTTAAATTTTCTGGACCAAATTTGCCTAAATCTTCAGGTTTGGAGCAATAATTCCATGTTTCTCCAATGGAAAATAGGAACAAACAGACATGTAGATGCTTGTCCTCTCCTCTTCACTCACCCTAAAGTGTTCTTGATGAAGACCAAGGGAGGAACTGAGCCACTGGCTTTCCTTGCTCTTCCCTCAAATCCAAGCGAGAAGAGGAACCTTGGAAAGCCCACATGTGTGGACCAGGATTATCCAGTGGACCTCACCTCAGGCTGAGCCCACAGATTAATGGAGCCCTGGATAACTTGGGAGAGGCTTTCTGGCAAAATGCACGCCGAGATTTCCTCCTCACGTCGTTTCAAGCACTGCTGCCTCCTTAGGCATTAAACTGAGGCGAGTCCTTGGGGTCAGTTTGAAAGCCCTTTGAATCCTGCGGGAATCTTGACACGGGTTTTTTAGGATTGAACCATAATCCTTTCCAGGACAGAGCTTTGTCATGAAGCAGCAGAGTGGAAATGAATCTGCATTTTTGAAGTGTTTCAGAATATCCCCCATAAAAAAGACAGATCACAGCAGCCTTGCAGATAAGCTCTACCACGTCCCAGGCTGAGGGAGCTCCTAAAAACCCTTCCTGAATATTTCATGGAAGTTGTAACTGGGATTATTGCCCTTGTAAGTTATTTTTCCCATCATTATTACAGTGCACTTGGGGTCCATAAAGCCATATTGCAGTAAATAATGTATGGAGCACTATGGAGAAATGAAATCATAAAAATGCCCCCCAAACGTAGGACATAAAAAATGCAGGAGGAAAAAAAAGAATTCTGCCATTGGAGAATAAAATAGGTTTGGAAAGAGAGACAAGAAGGTTAAAAAAGCCCCTTAAACTGGAATATTAATTTTATCTGTAATATGGATGGAAAAATGGTATCAAAAGTAATCTAAATGGTAAAGAAAAATCAATAGTAGTAATAGGAACAATAAAAATAATAATAACAATAATAATAATAATTACTTATCATATGATGCATATAATTATGTACTACATATAATATATGATTGTACTAATATATTAACTATTAATATATAGTGATAATTTAATGATCTTATTAATAATACATTATATAGTGGTAATATTTACATATTCTATTATTAATTAATTATTATCAATAATAATTCTTCCTAATTATTCCTACATTTAAGGCTCCAGAGGGGTGTGAGAAGTTTAATGTTTCCTCTCTCGCACTCAGAGATTTCCAAGAATTTTGTGCAAAGTAATTTTGGGCCATTAATAATCTTTCCCACTATTTTCCAATTATTGAAGGACCCCCCAGCAAGTTTTACTTCACCATCCCATCACTCAATTTCTGTTTATTATCGTTTATTTCATTCAGTTTTTCAGATATTTGCTGTCTTGGAGGATCTCTTGACGTTGGAGGGAGGTGAGAAAACTTCCAAAGAAAACCAAGGAGATTCTTCTGTGTTTGGGATTAATTTCTTTTTAAATTCATCAAAGTTGCAGGGACAGTATAAAATCTAACAGAGAAATAATTTCTGCAGCCAGCAGGGAGGGTATAAAGGGAAATTTTAACTCCACCTGACAAATATCTGAGGATGGAGAGGAGATTCTTTTATACAAAGGTCTTCTGAAGTTTTTGGGTCAGTGGAGGATGCGTTTGCTTGTACTAATCAAGATTTGGTGCCTACACAATGTTCCCAAAATTTCCAAAGTGGAAAGGCAGACAATTAATCAGGACACAGTTCCTGGAGGATTTATCATTGTTGCTTCTTCAAGGGTAACATTATTCCAGTGCCTAAAGGGGCTCCAGGAGAGCTGGAAAGGGACTTGAGTGACAGGACAGGGGGGAATGGCTTTAAACTGCCAGAGGGCAGGGTTGGGTGGGATATTGGGAAGGAATTGGTGGCTGGGAGGGTGGGGAGGGGCTGGGATGGATTTCCCAGAGAAGCTGTGGCTGCCCCTGGATCCCTGGGAGTGTCCAAGGCCAGGTTGGAGCCCCCTGGGCTGGTGGGAGATGTCCCTGCCCATGGCAGGGAGTGGCACTGGGTGGGCTTTAAGGTCCCTTCCCACCCAACCCATCCTGGGGTTCCATGAAACAGTGAATGTGAAACAACATTTAGGTGGAGGTGGCAGCAGGTTTGTGTGTCTGCAAAGAGAGTGTGTTTATCCTGAGCAGGGTTTTGTCTTGTGTGCTGTCCTGGTTTGGGCTGGGAAAGAATTCATTTCCTTCCAAAATCTTAGCCAAGGATCCAAAGCAATGTTTATTTCTGGAGGCTGTTACTGCTGGGTCCATTTCCTTCTAAACAGCAATTTAGGACCTGAGAGGAAGAGACTGTTGTTGCTTTTGGGGCTGCTGCCATTTCAAATACAAATTACCCCAAAAATTATTAAATGTAATTATTTGTGATTTTATACAATTATAACGCAATTTTGTAATTTTCCCTGTAAATCTCACAGTGTTGTTTCCACCCCCCTTTCAGCTGATCATGAAGTCCTGCACGGGCATAGACTACAAGGAGTTCTACAACTTCCTCAAAGTTATTGCAGAGAACAGGATTTCTGTGCTGGAAAAGGGCCTGGATGAGGAGGCTTCAGCCAAGAACACTCCCAAAGCTGCCATTTCCACCTTGGGAATGCTCCACGCTGTGTTTGACCTCAAGAGGACTGTGAAGGTGTTGACATCATTGAGTGCTAACGAGGATTTCAAGAAGCTGGACCTGACCTCCCTCTCCCCTCCTCCAGAGGCTTTGCTCCACCACCTGAAAGCAGCAATAGACACAGCCCTGCTCTGACTTCCCTTTTCCAAAGGCTTTTTTCCTCACTGCTCCCTGTTTACCAGCTGGGGCAGTTTAAGTACAAAGAGCTTTACTACAGGGTGGGGAGGGAGTACATTCATCAGGCTGACTATTGTGACAGCTTTTAGAATCATTAGATAAAGGGAAAAAAATCCCAGATAAAGGAAAAACCCAAATCTTATTTTATTATCATCACCCATTCAGGGAAGGGGGCAGAAATTCCTTGTGGATAAAACCTTGAACCAAATTCCCTGTGCTTCCAAGAGCAAACTGCACTTGAGCTCTGCTTTGGTTGCTCACAGCTCAATGATTTTAAGACCTCTCCTGCTTCCAGGTGCAGCTCGGCTTCTCTCTTCCTTCTTTTTTTAGGGAACTAATTAGCCTGAGCTGGAGCCTGGATGTGGAAGTGCTGGCTCTCCTTGTGTCCTGCAAAGTGGGCTCTCCAAAGCTGGAAGTCTCAGGGGCAGAATCAGCCCTCAAACTGCTCCAGGATTATTAGATTTAACATCACAATTAGGAAGCTGGAGCCCTGGTTGCAATTAGAGCACTGTTCATTAAGCATGTCACCCACCCAAGCTGAAAAGGAGGGATTTGAATGTACTCCCACATTCCCCCAGGCTCTTCCAAGGCACAGCCATTCCCTCCAGCAGGGATTTCATCAGGGAAGTCAGCAAGTCCTCTCAGCTGCTCCAAAAGCCATGCTGGGAACACACCAAATAGCACTTTGCATGGTTCCACAGCACAATTCCCAGCTGGAATGCCACCCTTGGGCTAAAATATTCCCACTGAAACATCCCTCTTGCTCTTCCTCAGTGGTGGAAAAGCCTAGAGAAGCACAAATGGCTGCACACTGTTACCTTAGTTGCCACTTTAGGGCTCACTTGAATTATTGCTCAAGGACTTCCTCAGTTTTCCACCAGTAAAAGCAGCTCAAAGCTGGATGTTTAGGAATTGCAATAGTAGAAATCCCGAGCAGGCTGAGAATCCCCTTGTTTTCTAGATAATTCCATGGGTTTGTACTCGCATGCACTTTGCATGTTCCTTTTCTAGGAGAAAACCTGCATTTTGAGTAGCAAGTGGTACCTGAAGTGAAAACTCCTCCCCCAGGGCATGGAAGAAACGTGGAGAAAACAGCCTTTTTTTGGAATTAAACCACCTCATGATCCAACCTCCTGGCAGGAGCTTTCCTTGGACTGCAAAAGCACCACTTTGAAGCAGCTCTGAAATGACAAGTGCACAGCTGCTCCTTAGGGCTGTTTCCCTCCTCCAAGACAGGCAGCTGGACTTTCCTGCCTCAGATGAATGAAGTGGCATTTCCTGAAGGTGAGGAAGAAGAATTTCAAGCTGACAATCAAGCATGTTTTTGGCCTTGTGTTCCTGTCTCACTGCATGCTGTGACACTGGCACCAAACAGGGGTTAAAGCCACTGCTTCAGCAGGGAAAAGAAGCACAAAAATGAGATTTTTTTGGATGCAGATTTGTGGTTCCAATTCCTCATTGCCAGGAAGGATCAAGGCAGTGAAGGAGCCACGTGTTTTCTCAACTTAAATAAAGCAAATTCTCAGATGCTTGAAAAGAGATTGGAATAAGGAGCATGCAAGCCTGGAATCTCTCTTAAAAATTCAAATAGCTTTATTTAAATACAAAGTTACTGTAAAACATCCATTAGGAGACTCTGATACCAATATATTAATTCTTGTAATCAGTGTGTTATTTATTAAAGCATAATACTTGTGAGAAACAGGAGGAAAAGAGCCTGTTGCGTTTTCCTGAAGTCACGAACCTGGCACAATTAAAAGTCAAACTGTATAAAAATACACAAAAGCAGGTTAAAATCTAAGTCAGCTCTCTAAAAATGCAACTCATCCATGACTATTGTTATGGGATAGATCCCAAAGATCCCTTTTTAACAAAGACAGCATAAACCCCAGGCTGCCTGTGCCCCACTGGGGGCAGTGGGGTCTGTCAGCAGCTCTGTCCGTGCACAAATCCACGTGTTCCCATGTTTTCCCAGGATTTAAGGTTCCTCAGTCTAGAACAAAATCCCTTCTTTCCAGGCCTACAGGAACCCCTGCAGAATTCCAGAGCAGCACAGGCATGGTCAAGGTGCAGGTGTGACATCCCTGAGGTCTCACAGGAGTGAGCAGAGTATAAATACACATATTTTAGGATCATCAACCAAGGAAATGGGTGAATAGCAGCTTGAACACCATGGAGAGGTCCTGAGATTGGCAAGGGGAGGAAGAGGAGTGGATAAACCTTCCTCTTAGGGCAGGAAAAGCCACCTCTCCCTGCAGGAATGGGGTTTCAGGAGCACACTCCTGGCCACACCAACCAAAAATGGTCCCATCCAAACAGTTGTGGTTTCTCCAAAACAAACCCTTTTCCTTTCAGTTCAGGACAAACATCCCAGGAAACAGGGAAAGGGAAATGAAACCACAGGGCAAAAGAAACCTCCACTTAGAAAGAGACCCCCAAAGCCCAGCTGAGGTTGGATCCTGAAGGCCTGCAGGCCTCCCCATCCCTGTGTGTGCTTTGGGATCAGAGTCAGGCTCAGGAAAAACCCTCCCTGATCAATAATTCCTCCCTGGTGCAAGGCAGCCAGAGCAGCAGGGACACCATGGATTCTCCATCCAGCGGTGTTCGGTCAGGAAGGTGCAGCAGGAAGGATGGGCCCTTGGGATCCCAGGGCTCAGGAGCTCTGAGGAAGGGGGCAGTTCTCCCTTTGGTGGAGTCTCATCCTCTGGATGTGTTCGTAGCACGACTGGGCAAGGAACAGAGCAACATGTTAAGGGGGAATTTGGGAACTTGGGGCCAAAATTTGGGAACTCAGGGCCAAGATTTGCTAACTCCAGGGCAAGATTTGCCAACCTGGGGCCAATATTTTCCAACTCATGGCCAAAGTTTGGGAACTTGGGGCCAAAATTTGCCTACTTGGAGCCCAGATTTGGGAACTCAGGGCCAAGATTTTGCCAACTTCGGGCCAAAATTTGGGAACTTGGGGCCAAGAGTTGCCAACTCAGGGCCAAAATCTGAGAACTCTAAGCCAAGAGTTGCCAACTCGGGGCCAAGATCAGAGCTCTTGCAAACACAAGAAGCTGTGCTGCTCCAAAGGCAGGATTAATTCTGCCGTAAATGAAGGATAAGGATGTTCTCCAGACTCCCAGGGGAATCCAGCCCCGTTCCACGTGTGGCAACAGCCCCTAAAACGCAGTTCCAGCCCAGCTGGTACAGTTGGAAACACTTGCTTACCTCCAGGGCTGTCAGCAGGAAGTCAAACATTCCTCCTTGATTGGTGGGATCCATCAAGTCCCTGATGAAGTGGATCTCAGCTCCCAGGTGCTGTATCCTAGGAAAAGAAAAGGTCACAGTTAGGACACATCTCTGGGTGTGTGTCTGAGAGGAGCTTTTGGAGAGCAGGAGGCACCAATGTGGAAGTCCAGTGGAGATCCCTTGTGCATCAGCTTGACCATGGGGTATCTGGCATGGCTGGATCTCTGCAGAGAGAGAATCCCAACAGGGTTTGGGTTGGAAAGGATTTTAAGGATCATCCAGTGCCAACCCCTGCCATGGGCAGGGACACCTTTCACTAGCCCAGGTTGCTCCAAGCCCTGTCCAACCTGGTAATCTTTGAGGGTTTTTCCACCCTTTGTGATTCTATGTTTAAAAACAATTATGAATTTCAGGCCTTCAAATTGAAATATTTCACCCTTTTTTTTGGAGACCAAGCATATCCAGGAAATCAGTCAAGGATTTTGGCTCAGATTTCCCAGAAATACAGTTTATTGTGCTGGATGGAAACACATTCCTGTGGTTCCACTGGAAGCAGCACAGACAGCAGGTCCTCCCCGGCACAAAAGGTGTCCCATCCACAGTCATTCCCACACAGGAAAAGTCTAATTAAGAAATAAAATATTCAAGACTTTCCCAGTGTCCAAACTGAATCCCAGTGCCCTGCTGAGCATGGAAAAGAGGAGGTGCAGGATATTGATGATGCCTTGAAGGCATCAAAAATTCTCCAGAAGCTTCTGTGGTGAAATGAGTCTTCCTTTCCCATGACAACCCTGGGTTATCCTAAAGGATCAGAGCTGGACACTCCAGAAATCCTTAACCCCTTTACATCCTGGCCAGCCCCATCCCAGCAGAGCCCACAGAAACCCAAGCCCAGCTCAGGAAAAGGCACAACTAAACCCCCACAATCCCAGGTTTCATTTAAATTCTTTAGCCTGGAATCGTGGCTGGCCTTTCCCTGATGGATCCCACCCCAACAGGACCAGGAAAGGAGAAGCTCCCACTTACTTGGCTCGGGACACCACGTACATCAGCAGGGGCAGCAGGTCATCCATGGGGAGCTTGTAGTCCTTCTCCAGCACCCGGGACACCGTGCCCTCGATCTCCTCATAGGTCTTCTGCAGGATCACCAGCTTTTCCCTGGGATCCACCGTGGTGCTGCCAGGGGGAAAACAGCCATGTCAGAGATGTTCCCACTACACGGCCAAAGAGGGAACGCAGGACATGGAAACACCCCCAAATCGGGAGAGTGTTGAGTCCATCAATGATCTTCACCAAACAGGAGTCAACAAGGGACATCTCCAGGGTGGACCATGACACATCTGCCCGTGACATCCTGTTAGGGTACCACATTGGCTTTCATAGGAAGGCTTTCTTCAGGATTTATGGATCTGAGAGCTCCAGGCCTGATGGATCCACAGCACTTCCCTGCTCCCCTTGGGCTTCCCTCCTGGTGCCACCACCCAGGCTGGACTTCAAGAAATAAAGCTGAGCTCCTGCAGTTGAGCTCTGCTTTGCCACATCCACCTCTGGGGGTGCCACAGTGGGGGACAATCCTCGTGTGGCTCCAGGGGTCTGGAGCACCGGGACCAGCTGGCTCTGCACACTGACATGAGGGAACTCCATGGATTCCATAATGGGATTTTGTGTAGAATCCTCATCCCACAATGGTTTGGGTGGGAAGGGACCTAAATGCCCATCCAGTGCCACCCCCTGCCATGGGCAGGGACACCTTCCACTAGCCCAGGGGGCTCCAACCTGGCCTTGGACACCTCCAGGGATCCAGGGGCAGCCACAGCTTCTCTGGGAAATCCATCCCAGCCCCTCCCAGGGAAGATTTCTTCCTAAGGAGTATCTGTGGACAATCCAGGGGAGGTCAGAGCCAGGGGACATGAGTGATGTTGCCTTCATGGAGTTTTGGAGGTGAAAAAAATGTCCATAAAAGTTCTTATTTCTTTTCTATTAAAAGCATCACAAACAGGTTTTGTTTGAGTAACCCCGTGGGCTGCCCCTGACCTACTTTTGTGAACAGGTGGAAATTCCAGGTCTTGCCCAGCAAACCCCTGGCTGTCAGTGACTTACATGAGCTTCTGCAGACACTCAGTGGCAGAGAGGAAACACTTGTCCTTCACCAGGGAACGCCTCTGCAAGGGAAAGGGATGCCTTTGGAACATCTCCAAGCAGAGAACTCATTCCCACATCTCACGGAGCTCTGATCCCTGTGGGTCATCCCGTGGAGCATCCCCAGTCCCACCTCCCCAACACACCCAAGGGTTGTTTCTTACCTGGTTGGTGGTCAGGGTGAGGTCCTTGAGAGGCCACAGGTGCCTGAAAGGAGATGGCAGAGACATTCAGAAGGTCAGAGGCCACCCCAAGTCCCTCTGGATTCTCCTGTCTCCTCCTTCAAGGTGATGTCAAAGCCTTGGAGGTGCACGAGGCTGGGTTTGCTCCTCTCCTCACACCGCTCCAGGGAAAAGGAGGAGCTTGGCCTGATTAAGCTGAGCTTAATTAAGAGATGCTCCTGAGATAAACTGCCAAAAGTGCCCAGTAATTAAATTCCTCTCGCTGAGCACAGACTGAATGGAGTTGAGACTCTGGGGCTCCCTGAGGTGGAGAAGAAGCTGTGGTAGGAAAGATGTGGTTTGGCCCTGCATGTCCCTCCCAAAGGTGGATTTAGCAGCAGGGATGGATGAAGGAAACATCTGACTCCCCTCTACCTGCACAGTCACAGCAGATCCCACTGTTGCCCCTTCTAAGACACATTCATAAGCTCTGTCTGGTCCCAAGTTGGAGCAAAGCATTTGCTGAGCAAGAAAAGGGGTTTTCCACCCCAAAATTAGAATGAATACAGAAAATTGCAGCTTTGCCCTGGTCAGCATTGTCCTTCCAGGACAGGCAGCCACTCCCTGGCAGGAGTTCCTCTGGCAGCATAGAACTTCAGTGCTTCAGCCACTGATGGACCAGGACCAGGCTCCAGGTCCTTCCCAGGGTCATGGGCTTGCAGCCAGGGCTGGAAAAATGCCACTTACTTCTGCACATCCAGGAACTCCAGGAGCTTGATGTCAGGGAACAGGCTGAGGTCCACGATGCCCTGGCAGTAGAGATCATCTTCCCGCTCGTGGTAGAGCATGTAGAGCATGAACAGCTCGGGGTAGAAGCAGGGCAGGATCAGGGGCAGGACCACACTGGAAGCCTTCTGGTCACTGGGGCAGAGACAAACAGTCCTACAGTGAGATTACAACCTTAAATATTCCCAGAAAACACACTGCACACGAGGGAAGGAACAGCTTCCAGGACCTCAAGGTGTTCTCCTTGTTCTCCCCTCCTTCCTCCTCCTGAGCTCCATGCCACAGTTGGGCTTTAGTGACCTATAGGACATTCCCATCCCCGTGCCCACAAGCTGGAGATCCAAGTGCATCCTGTGCTGTGGGACTGGACAGATCTCCACAGGATTTCCTTAATCCCTGGGAGAAACCTGGAGCACCAGAGATTTGTCACCAGCTGTGCCAGTAGAAACATCTCCAGCTGTTCTTTCTGAGCTGGTCCAGAAGAGCCCTTGTTATTTCTTCAGGAAGAAGACCAAGGGATTTCACTTCAAGCCCTTGTCCACCTGCCCACAATCCCACCAACCTCTTGGCTTCCTTCAGCCCTCACAGAAAAGGCTGCAGGTCCGAAGAGAAATCCAGGCCAAACTGGGAGAGCTCAACAAAGATGCTTCTTCTCACTCCCCAAAGCCCTAAATTGGGTTTTGCGCTTTTATTCCTACTTTCTTAGAAGGAAGAAATCCTCCACCTCCTCTGCCGGTGTCTTCTGCTCCAGAACAGGAGGAAAAGAGGTTGTTTCTGTGCTTTGAGCAGAACTACTGAAAACTTGGCCCTCAGAGAGAAGTGTGGGCACCAAACCTGACTCCAACTGACCCATACCATGAGTTCAGCACTGGATGTGTTTTAGAAGACACCCCAGATGGCCAAACAGCTCAGAATTAAACTCCAGGTGGTGCCACCTACCTCGTGTCTCCATCCACACACTTGGGGGGCAGTTGGCCTTTCTGTTCCAGTGCCAAACGGAGCAAACCCCTGAAAGAGCAGCAGGAACAAGCTTTAGTTCCCTTCCTCCTGTTTTTCTGGGGATAAATCGTTATTCCCAAGTGAGGAGCTCAGCAGTCCCAGCCCCAAGTGGGATGGTAAAGCTCTCTGGAATTCCTGCGGTGTCGAAGCTTCACTGCTTGAGGGGTTTCTCCTCTCACAGCAGGAGCACCAGGAATCACCGAGTGTTCCAAAATCTCCACAGCTTCTAAAGAGCTGGAATCCTCTGGAATCCCACCTGGGATTCCTCTGGAATCCCACCTGGGGTCTGCACTGAGCACCATCTCAAGGGACATGAGGCTTCAGGACCTGCCACAGCAACCAACTCTCCAATCCATCCAGGAACATCAGGGGGTGATCCTACTCTGCAAGAGGAGCTGGGTTTTGTCTTGAGGTTTCATGGAATCCCAGGATGGTTTGGGACGGAAGAGACCTTAAAGACCATCCATTCCCACCCCCTACCATGGGCAGGGACACCTCCCACCAGCCCAGGTGGCTCCAACCTGGCCTTGGACACTCCCAGGGATCCAGGGGCAGCCACAGCTTCTCTGGGAAATCCATCCCAGTCCCTCCCCACCCTCCTAGCCAGGAATTCCTTCCCAACATCTCATCTAAATCTTCCCTCTCAAACTTTAAAACCCTTCTTCCCTGGCCCAGCACTATTTTCATGTGTAAAACTCCCTCTCCCTCTATTCATAATCTCCCTGCAAATACTGGAAGGCTGCAGTGGTTTCCCCAGAGCCTTCTCTTCTCCAGGATGAACAACTCCAGCTCTCTCTGTAGGAGACGTTCTCCATCCCTCATGGCCAAACCAGCTTCACCCTCTTAAAACAGGGGTTGGGGGAGGTTCCAAGCTGCTGGGAGCCCTGGCACACTTTGCTCTCCTCAGCTCTTAGCGAGGTTTCTTCCTTCATATTTATCTAAATAAATTTTATTATGGGCAACATCTCCTTGACGTGCCACAACTCCGTGGGATTAACCCCCAGTAAAGGCCCTGGGTCAGGTCCTGAGCAATGGGCACAACAAAGGGGCTTTAGGTCCACAGCACCTCAGTTATGGCAAATAACTCTTCCTCTCCAACCATTCTGAAGCAGCTCTCCCAACAGACAAAACCAATCTGAAAACACAACCCCAGGGTTCTGCTCTCCTTCCCATGGCAAGGACTCAACCTGCTCCACGTACTGGTAGAACTCCCAGATCTTCCTGGCGTAGTGCTTGACCTCCTCCTGGGCCATGCCCAGCAGGTGCCTGTTGGCCCCAAGCCCGGAATAAGTTGCCTGGAAAGCAACTGTGAGAGCCCTCAGCAGCTTCCCCAGGGGGTGCAGGGAGGACTTCAGTGCCTGCATGGGAGAGGAAAATGAAATTCCATATTAGCCCTTGCCATCAGCAGAGGACAACACCAAAAGGCCACCCAACCTTCTCTTGGCAGCGAAGGAGAACAAGCCTAGGGGTGATTAATTGTGGGCTTGGTCCTCTTCTGACCAGACAAAATGCTCAGTGGAGCTGCTGCTCTGATGAGGCTTGCTGGGATACTCCAAGAGAACAGAGCGTGTTCCAGGGAAGGGCTGGCTGAGGGAAAAGCGACCTCCAAGAACACAGGGAGCTCCAGGAACCATTTCCAGCAGCTTGAAAACCAAGAGTGGAACTTTATCATCACTGCATGGCCCCTGCACAAAACAGCATGAGGGACAACCCTCTCCTTCACACAACCTAGAGAAGTTCTGGAAGCCCCCTGGCAATACTTTGTGTGCTGTCAGAAGGCAACAGTGATTTGCCTGGACCTGTGTCCACGACTGGTGGGCAAACCTGGATCATTATAACCTTTACCTTCTCCAGATAGCTCTGTAGTGACTCCAGCTCCTGGTGCTGGACAAGCTCTTCAAGAATATCTTCTATCTTCCAAGATATGTCCTCAGTCCCCCTGGAAAGAGGAGAGATGAGGTAGGAAAACCCCCCAAGGAAGGCCTGGGATAAATCCAGGGTGGAATCACAGGTGGATTCCAAAGGGACAATGAGACACTGAGAAAGAATTAATTTTTCACTTATGAGAATCAGCCTCAGCAGCAGGACCTTAAAGGGAGGGGTAAAATCCATCCCCCTGCCCCGTGGGAAGGAACTGCTGGAAAATGCTCAGGTTCATCCCTTTAAACCATGGAAGGTCCTGATTTAAATGGGGCCCTGGAAGACTCCTACCTTTGGCAGAAGAGATATTCCTGAGATTTCCTCAGCTCCTTGCTCGTTTGGATGTGGAACCCTGTGAAAGACTCCTCCATTTCTTCCTTGCAGCCAGACTGGATGAATTCCAGGAACTGGTCATAGATTCCCTTCCATCTCTTCTCCACTGGGAACTCCCTGAGGCCCAGCTGACTGAGACAGGGAAGGTGGCATTAGGATTTCCTGGGTCTCCCTTCAATGGCTTCAGACATCACCTTCAAATGTGGAGGATTCTCCTGAACTCCCCTCTGCTCTGGAGCCAGGCTGGGAGAGCTGGGAATGTTCACCTGGAGAAGAGAAGGCTCCAGGGACACCTGAGA
>JAWWMP010000081.1:1138188-1150596 GCA_035047865.1 Dendrocincla tyrannina
CATACTGGAACAGTCTGTTCCTGAAGAACTGACCCCATGGAAAGGGATAACCATACTGGAACAGTCTGTTCCTGAAGAACTGACCCCATGGAAAGGGACCACGCTGGAGCAGTTCACAAGGAAACGACCCCATGGGAAGATCATGGAGAAGTTCATGGAGAATGGTTCCCTGTTGGAGACACTGGAGCAGAGGAAGAGTGTGAGGAGGAAGAAGTAGCAGAGACTACATGATGAACTGACTGCAGCCCCCATTCCCCACCCCCTGCAAGGGGAGGAGTTACAGATTTCGGGAGTGAATTTGGGCCTGGGAAGAAGGAAGGAGTGGATGGAAAGTGGTTTTAAGACTTAGCTTTATTTTTAATTATCCTACTCAGATTTGATTGGTTATAAATCAAATTACTTTCCCCAAGTTGATTCTTTTTTGCCTGCCATGGTAACTGGTGAGTGATCTCTCCCTGCCCTTCTCTCAACCCAGGAGCTTTTTGTTATCTGTTGGAGTCCTTTCCTCCTTGCATGACCTTGATGATGCCATGCAAGGGACACCAAGCCTTGAGGATCCTGTTCTCTGGCCCATCCTCTACGAGGGTAGTGGTGGTAATTTTAATGAGGATATGAAATAAAGCGATTATTTAATTCCATCTGTGCATTGCAGTGTTTACCCATTAGAAAATGTGGAGATTTTCAGCCTTTCCTTCCCACAATGACATGAAGATCAGAGAGGAGAATTCTTCCTGTGTCAGCCAGATCATCAACTCAGCATGTGCTAGTCCTAATAAATCTGATGAAATCTCTTTGCAAGAGGTTTTATTTAGTCAATGCCCCTAAGATTTATCTAAAGTTCCCTCCTAGTAATTGATGCTTTTCCCAAAATTCCAAGGGGGGCACGTCTGCATCCAACACCTGCTGAAGGAAAAGTTTTGATTCCCCAGGTGTCAAGAAAAAGATCTTGAAGGTGAGTCTGGTTCCATCAAATGCCAGGCAACAATATCAGCCAGACCCCATTCACACACAGCCATGGACACGCTAAATACAGATTTATGCAAATTATTTGGGTTATTACTATGATTTTAAATCAGGGACATGTAAAGGAGAAGCTCCCAGTAATATTCCACCACCACTTAGAGGGTGCATGATGTGAAGAGCAAAGCTGAGGACTGAGGGAGAGGGGACAGGGTTTGCAGACTGGTGGCACTGGTAGAGAGCCCTATAAGGGACACTTGGAACAGAAAAAGGGGGACATGTGACACCCTTGGTCTCCTCTGGACATCACTTCGTTCTGGTCTGGGGTGGCTGGTGGATTCAGGCTCTCTCTTTTCACGGAGCAAGCTGGATGATGAGAGCACTCAGAGGGCTCAAGTTTGGTGGAATGACCCCTGACCTTGACCTGATGTCCCCAGGCGAGGATGGGGACCTGCTCCTCTCTGGTTGTGCTGTTTGGACCTTGCTGGGCTCCTCAGAGCAGCAGCCACAAGCCCCAAACCCACCCACCACAGCTCTGCTGCCCCACACTCAATTTTCCTTGGCACTAGCAGCAATTTCCACATCCCCAAGGACTTCGGCTCATCCAAACTCTGTAACCCATGTGAGGGCACGGGGGTCACCGTATCCACTTCACTCCTGGTTACCTGAGCTGGGGGAGAGCCCCCAGATGACCCTGCTGACCTCAGCTGACCCTCCTTCAGTGGTCCTCCCCTTGCTGTGTCCTCGGACTTTATTTGCAGCCTCTCAGAGTGCCATCGCCCCCTCCTCTCCTCCAGCATCTCCACATCCACACCGTTCCTTTGGCAGCAGAGGGCACTGCCCCCTTCTTCATTCTTTCCCCCCACTCTCCTCCCGTCCCCGCCGCTGTTCCGAGGGCTGGACCAGCTCACGGTGAGCGCTGCTGTCTGTCTGCGAGCTTCATTTGTCTTGGCTCCCGGCTCTGACATGCCTGGGAAGGGCAAGGAAAGGAAATGGGTGGGAGCTCCCCATCTAACCACGAACTTGTCCTTCCCCCCTGCTCCTTTTCTTGTTCTCCCCATCGCCTTCCCTGCCCTATCCCGGCCAGAGGAAGGATCGTGCTGCATCGCTTAGAACCACCCTGAAACTTCGGGATGGAATTTTTCTTCCCCTTCCCTTCCCTTTGAGATGAAACACGCTGCGGGTTTCTCCCCTTTCCATGAGCTCCCAAGGCAAGGGGGGTGTCATTCCAAGAGGCAGAGTGTGTGCCTGCCACGCATGTTCTCCTGCTCATGTGTGTGTGTGTAGGGGTGTAGTTGGTGGGATTTAAGCAGGCAGGAATTCCACATCACTTCGAAACACCCATGCATTTTATTTGCTGCTCCTGAAGATTCCATCACAGTCTGGTTGTTTATAATTTAAAATTAATCTCTTTTGCTGTCCCTGAGCAACCTGGGCTAGTGGAAGGTGTCCCTGCCCATGGCAGGGGGTTGGAAATAGATGGTCCATCAGATCTCTTCCAAGCTTAAGCCATTTTATGATTCTATGATTTATTTTTTGGACTTTTTAAGTTGCAGGTCCATCCTGACAAGTGATGAGCTCCATTTGAGAATCCTGATACACACATTTTTAATTATCCTTCCCTTTAATCTGCCTGCCTTTAATCAAGGGGGTTGGAAGTAGATGGTCTTTAGGGTCCCTTCCAACCCAAGCCTTTTCATGATTATACTTGCTGAGGAGTTTCCAACACTGTTTTGAGGCCAAAGGTGATGGCAGAACCATTGTTGTGCTGTCCCTACCCCATCCTCACCCTCTGGATCCTCATCCTCAGCCACCCACCCTGAGGAGCATCTCCTGCCAGCTTTGCTCTGCTGGTTAGACATCCAACCTCATGTCCCCCAGGGTCTCCAGCACAGGAAGGACACAGACCTGTTGGAGCAAGTGCAGTGGAGGCCACCGTGATGATCAGGAGGATGGGGCTCCTCTGCTATGGGGAAAGGCTGAGGGAATTGGGATTCTTCACTCTGGAGCAGAGAAGGCTTTGGGAAGACATAAGAGCTACTTCCAGTGCCTTAAAGGGGCTCCAGGAGAGATGGAGAGGGACTTGGGACAAGGCATGGAGGGACAGGACACAGGGAATGGCTTCCCACTGCCAGAGGGAAGGGTTAGATGGGATATTGGGAAGGAATTGCTGGTTGGGAGGGTGGGGAGGGATTGGGATGGATTTCCCAGAGAAGCTGTGGCTGCCCCTGGGTCCCTGGAAGTGTCCAAGGCCAGGCTGGAGCACCCTGGGCTAGTGGAAGGTGTCCCTGCCCATGGCAGGAGCTGGCACTGGATGGACTTTACTGTCCCTTCCAATCTAAATTGCTTTAGGATTTGGGACAGTGAGCACCAACAGCTCCTGTTGCTCCTGCCCACTTGGCTTGTGGGAGCCTTTCCAAAGTGTGAGCTGTTCCCCAGCAAAGTGCAGGGGGTGCCCTCGCTGAACTCTGCAGAGGGAAGTGCCTTGTCCCCAGCGTGCCACGTGCTCTCAGGAGGAGAGGATGCCCCTCTCTGCTGGCACTGGACCATCACATCCTCAGGAGATGAACGCTAAGTCCTGTTGGAAAGAGAAAACACTCAACAGCCCCTTTTTGCTTTTGAACTTCTACAAAGCCATGGGGTTTGGTTTTGTCACTCTGGCTCTGTGGGAGCATTTGACAGCCAGTGCTTCATCTGACCTGCTGCCCTCTTTCCTTTGAAGGCACCTCAGCAGACAAGCAAATCTGGGAAGCAGCACGGCTGGGATTTTTGGTTTGCCAAAGGTGGCATCCTACACACACATGAAAGGCGAAAGATAAGGTGGGGAGGGAGGTCACTGCAGTCGCAACCAGAAACGAGGCACGTGGGAAGGAAGAAACAAATATGCAGAACAATTTCCCCTGGTTTGGAAAAGGAAACGGGGAAAACTAAGAGCCTCAAAGCACAAGCCGTGGCTTTTTGGGAGAAGAACGCAAACAGTCACCTTCTCATCCTGTTTCTGTCATTCCAAGACTTGTGTGAAAAGGCTGATGTGGAATCCCAGTTAGCCATAAAATAACAACCACAGCTCTGCCCAGTGGCTGGGATTTGCCAATTGTGAGCTTTCTGCACCTCCAGAGAGGGCTGGAAAGAGGGAAATCTGCAAAACATCCCAGCTAGGAGCGCAGAATCCTTGACAAATGTGATCTCACCCGCGGGGACAATCTGATTAACTGAGTGTTCCTTATTGTTCCAACACCATGGCAATGTCTCCGGGAGGAATACAAATCACTTGGCGTGGGGAGACAGAGCCAGCTGAGCAGGTACCAGGAATGTGGGAGTCGCTCATTAGTCACCCAGGAGGAAGAGCTGGTGCTTGGGTTTTTAATTGCGTTTTTATTCTCCTCTACTCGTCACCCCCACGCACGCCAGCCCCACTTTTTATAGAGAAACTAATAAGGTAGAGTCTGATCCCAAAAACACTGAGCACATCAGGGCCCTTTTCCATTGGCTGGGGGAGGCAGGTGGGATCTTTGTGCTGGCAAATCCCTGTCCTGATCAAATCCCAGTGGGCACAAACCTGCTGAAGTCAGTGAGGGGTCCTCATCTCTCACTTGTTTTATTAATACTGCTCTGTCTGCAGGCCCAGCCTCTCCAAAACACATCTTTTATTTCAGTGCCTCTCGTCGAAGGCAACGTGTGAGTGCTGATTTGCCCAGGCTCAGGATCGGACCCAGCTCTTTCATTGTTGTTTTTTTTCCCTTCTCTCTCTCCTTTTTTTTTTTTTTATTTTATTTTTCTTTATGGCAGCGTTGGAATTGCTGTAAGGTTTACAGTGCAGTAATAATCACCTCATTATTATTAATAACCATGGCAACAGAATGGAAATTAATCATTCTACTTCTGTTTATCCCCATGGAAACAGAGCCAAAACAAACAGGGCTTATCCACGATGCCTATTGCTAGAAATCACACACACTGCATAATTAACAACCTAATGAACCAGCAACTCCAAACTGCCTGGGTTATCCTATGGGAAGGACAGAATACTCTGTCAGGGATGTTTCCTTGGGCTGAAATTAGCAGGTGACAAATATCTTCAGGAATTTGGGGTGTTTTACTGGTTTTGCTCTTCAGTTTGTCCTGGTGACCGATGGCTGAGACACACGGACAGGAATTGTTCTTATTGCCATTAAAATAAAAAAGATAGGGCTCTACTAGAGAGCTGGAGGGAGCTTTTCCATGAGGGCATGGGAGGGTAGGACAAGGGGGAATGGCCTTAAGATGAAGGGGGTGTAGGTTTAGATTAGATTTTAGGAAGAAATTCTTCCCTGTGAGGGTGAGGAGAGGCTGGAATGGATTTCCCAGAGAAGCTGCGGCTGCCTCATCCCTGCAAGTGTCCAAGGCCAGGTTGGATGAGGGTTGGAGCAACCTGGGCTAGTGGAAGGTGTCCCTGCCCATGGCAGGGAGTGGGGGACTCAATGATCTTGAATGTCTCTTCCAACCCAGACCATTCCATGATTCTACAACTGCATTTAAACTGGTCAGGGATTGGAAGGGCAGCTTGGAAGGGCAGCTTCAGAGAACCCCAATTTCTGCAAACTTCTGAAAAAATTCCAGAGACAACGTTTCCTCTCACGTGCCAAGAAATAAAACACCAGTCCAGCAGGTGATATTCAAAAAAGGTGTGAACACAATACAGACACTTTTCCTTCTCAGTGCCATCCCCCTTGTTTGCAGTGGGTATGGGGGACACAGCCCTCCCACTCATTTTCAGCGCAGAGAAACTCCAAGGCTTTCTTCCACAGGGCATTCTCTGTCCTTCCCCAGCCATTCCTCAGCCACATTCAGCTGCACAGCAGTCCTTGCCTGTCCCCCCTGCCCTGACAGTTCCTGGGGTTTATTTAGGCTGTCACCGACAGATAATCTAACCCTTGCATCTGCTTTTGCCTCCAGCTTAATGACACACACAGGGGACCAATTTCCAGGCTTTCAAAGGAAAGAATTCCTCTCTCAGATGATCCTTCAAACCCAGGGATTCTGCTGACTCTTATCTGCAGATGCAGCAGCACAGATTACAGCTGGTGAGGAAAGATGAGAGAGGCAGGGACATAATGATGATTAAAACCACAACCCTCAGTGAAACCTTTTTTTTTTGCAAGAGGATCTGGTCAGACTTAAACCCTCAGTGCAGCTGAAATCAGCTGTGTTTTGGAAAGCTTCGCTTTCAGTAGAGAAATGAAACTCCACCACGTGGAGGAGGAAAACGTAGTTGTGCCACATCTAAAACCTCAAGAGGCTTTGATAGATCTTCTCACTGTCCTATTGACTGTCCTGCAACTCTGAAAAATCAGTTTACCTAAGTTAATCTTATCTCTCTCACCTACAAAATGGAGATAACAAACCTCTTATTTTCCTAAATGCCCCCTATCTTAATTATCTCCACTCTATATACATTTGGTGGACATATTATATCCATTTTGGAATTCTCTTGCTGTCCCAGTCTGTGTGTTTGTACAGATATTCCAAATCATGTTGAAGTGGAGGGATTAAAACTGGAAATGACAGAGCGAACAGCCCTGAGAACAATTTACTTTGATATTTAAGTGACCTTTTAAGCTTACCAAGAAGGCAGAGAGAGCATAATTACCTGGGATGGATCCCATCTGAACTTCCTCCAGCCCCTCCTCCTGAATCCAATTAAACACAACTCTCCCCTGTTGAGGTACAGCTGAGGAGGGATGGATATTGCTATTGGGCAATGCAGAGACACTCAGAAGTGTTTGCTCCATGTCCTTTAAGATCCCCTCTCAGAATTATGATCTTTTAGTCCAGAAGACACCAGCACTGCCAGCTCCCTGAAATTCCAGGTGCTGTGTCCTCAGTGTCCCCCAGGACACTGGAAAAGCAGGAACATGACAGAAGAGTCTGTGCATTTGCAGTTCTGCATCATTTAATACTGCCCTGCTCTTCAGTGCCTATAAACCCCCCCCAGATTTCCTCCAATGGATATGTGGGATGCCTTTTGTTAGGTTATTTGACTAAAAGTGAATGCCATTAATTGATGAGGATTGGGAATGTGTGGCTGTCCCCCCAGTCCAGCCACCTCTGGCAGGATCCACTGTTTAAACATGGACACCTGATGTGCTTGAGGGCATCTCCTCCAGTTCCCATCCTCTGTTCTAGAGGGACACTTGAATTCAGGCTACCTGAATCTGCTCCTGTATGGGATCTGCTGAGCCCAGATGTCTTTAGGAAGTTCCACATGGAAAGAGACACCCACTCAAAGACAGTTGATTTGCACCCTAAAACACACAGAGATATTTAATCAGATTAATCCAGTCTGAAGTGTCATCCAGTCAAGAACAAATGATGATTGATCAGATTTTAAAGTTCATTTAAAGACTTTTCCAGAGAGGAGATGGTGAAACTGGACCATAATGACAAAGAGAGCCAACAAGAGAGCTGGAGAGGGACTGGGGACAAGGCCTGGAGGGACAGGACATGGGGAATGGCTTCCCAATGCCAGAGGGCAGGGCTGGATGGGATATTGGGAAGGAATTGCTGGCTGGGAAGGAGGGTGAGGGACTGGCACAGGTTGGGCAGAGAAGCTGTGGCTGCCCCTGGATCCCTGGAAATGTCCAAGGCCAGGTTGGACAGGGCTTGGAGCAACCTTGGATAGCGGAAAACATCCCTGTCCATGATGAGGGATCTGGAACTAGATGATCTTTAAGTTCCCTTCCAACCCAAACCATTGTGGGATTCTGTGGGAGGCTTAGAGGAAGAGTTGCCTCTGAAATCCTCTTTTATAGACCACAGGAAAATAAAAGGAATGATCTGACAGTCCATCCTAGAAAACCCCCTGAGTTTTGCCAGTTAATAATCTGGTTTTGTGTACAAGAAGACTATTCCAGATGTAGGAGAGACAAGCAGATCCCCGTTCCATTTAGCTGTTCCCAAATCCATTGATGTCCCCACAGAGGTGTTCTCACAGTGGGGTGCAGCAGGAGACACCCAGAAAACTCTTTTAGGGCCTGGATTCTTCCTGACAATCTCATTAACAACACAGGGAAGTTTTTTGGAGTTGAAATAGAAGAGGCAGGCAGTGCCTGTGTCATCCCAGCTTCCAGGGAGGAAGATCCAATAGAACAGGGTGACAAACAGCAGGGACAGTAAAATGCTGCAGTCAGAAGCCCAGAAAGGCTGTGGGAATTCCCTCATTGGAGAGCTTTGGAAAATCACACACAGTCTTATGTCAGAAATTGTGTAAGTGGAGTAGTTCCCTTGCCAGAGCAGGAAGTTGGAGATGACCTTATTCCATCTCCCTCAGCCCATTTTAATCTGTGCCTGTGCTTCTTTGACTGCAATTCTGATGTGCAGTGGTGCAGTAGTTTGTCCATTAGTGCAAACTGATTAGAATTGATAAGAGCACTGGTGAGGACACACCTGGACTACTCTGCTCACCTGGGCGGAAAAGACATGGACATACCGGAGCAAGTCCAGCCAAGGGCCACACAGAGGGTTAAGGGACTGCACTGGAGCATCTGTCATGTGGAAAGAGCCTGGAAGAGCTGGAGAAGAGAAAGTTCAGGGGTTCTTATCAATATGATAAGGAGAAAATGAATAAATAACACGGAGGAGGCTTTTCCTCAGTGGTGCCCAGTGACAGGACAAGAGACAACAGGCCTGAACTGAGACACAACATTCCTTTTGATCATTAAATTCATTTATTTATTAGTGACAAGGTGGTTGAACACCAGCCCAGGCTGGATTCAGTTTTGGGAGGTCTCTGTCCTTGGAAATACCAAAACCCAACCACCCTGAGCAACCTGTGGTAGCTGACCCTGCTCTGAGCAGGGGTTGGGGTGGATGATCCCTGCCAACATCCAGAATTCCATCATATTGTGGTTGTGTGGTGAGGGATGGGGGGCTTGGGATTCCAAATAAGAGGGAAAGCAAAGTCAGTTCTCAGGTTTCTAAAGGTTCTGTGTTCTGTTTGTTAATTCTTCACTACTCCCCTCCAAATTGGCTTTGCTTCCAAAAGTGTTCCATTTTACAAGTTCACATCCCTCTTCACAGAGCCACTTTTAGTATTAGTAAATTGTTAATTTTAAACTATCAATATTATCAATCAAATTAATCAAATTGCCAATAAATTATTCAAATGCAGCTGACGTTTGTTCTATTTAATAGGCTGGATAGCTCAGCCTTGGCTTTGTCACTTTTGCAGAACCTTTGAAGAAATTTTAGATATCCATCTGGCACTGCCTTTGTTACAAGACATTGTTTTCTTTTGGGGACTTCACTCTGGCTCATCATTTTCCATTTTTATAGAGAAAGATCTCTTATTACTTGCACTTTTTAAGCTCAAAGGAAGGCACAACTCTTTCCTTGAAAGCTCCATGTTTCTAAACCCATCATCAGAGCTGAATTAATCAATAGGTAGGAACAAGGGTATAAAACCTCAAGAAAAACATCATTATTTAGCTCTTGAATAATCTGGAATTCTTCAGTAGGTGAGTGTGAACAGTGAAATTCTACTTACTATGGGAAAGTCTTGACCCACCATTTTTCTGGGTCATAAATCATAAGGGTTTGAGTTCTGGAAAAAAATAAAAAGGAAATTATAGAGCATTTAAAAAGGTGGATTTGTCCATCAGTGAACCCGAGTTAAGTGAGAGTCACAAGCTTTTACATAAAGTGGGATGGGGATTATTATTTTTAAATCCAAAGCAGGATCCAGCCCTAATGTCCTTCCTGCTACTCAGTGAAGTTACAAAAAACAACCTATTTCGTGACAGCCCTGCCAACACAAAGTAATATTTTACACAAAAGGAATCAACTGACAAACTCTGACCTTTAAAACGTTATATAAATTTTTCCTGAGAGATGGAAACACTTGGTTAATTTTAGCAGGGACAATGAAACAGGGAAAATACTTTTTCTCCCTATGAATTGAAGGCAGAGGTTGCCCAAACAGCAGCTCACTTGTGCGGGGAGGATTGGTGATTTCAGGCCTTGGAGAGGCACTCAAGGAGTTGGACACACTGTTAGAGACTTCATGGGACTGAGAACTTTGAGTTTATCCCAACAAAACTGGTCAAGACATCAAACCCTCAAGGTATCCATTCAATTTTTGGAGATTTGGTGGTGGAGGATTTAGATCACTCTCTGATGAGATAATCACAGGGTCCTTAAGATTGGACCAAAAGACCTCCAAGATCATCAACTCCAACCTTCACCCAGATCCCACCATGGCCAATAAACCAGTGAAGATCCACTACAAGGCACACCTTTCCCTCTGTACTGAAAAATTATCCTGAGGCTTTCCCTGGCTCTTTATTCCCAGTTCAGTGTTTGGAATGGGCTGCCCAGGGAGGTGGTGGAGTCACCATCCCTGGACATGTTTAGGAAGGGACTGGATGTGCCACTCAGTGCCATGGTCTAGTAGGCAGGGCGTTGTTGGGTCAAAAGTTGGACTTGAAGGTCTCAGAGGTCTTCTTCAACCCAGTTGTTTCTATGACTCATGAAAGTCCAAGAAGACAACTGAAAAACCAACCCAACAAAAGACCTGCCTTGTCTCCCACCTCATTTTCTTGCAGGTTTTCTTTGCATTTGTGTTCTTTGGGCTGTGTTGGGCAACACCAATGGATGAGGAGGAATTGTAACAATTCCTTGTGTTGAAGGGAAGGTTATTCCTTGTCTTCTGTCTTTACCTTTCCTTCTTTGACCTTTCCAACAAACGAGATGTCTCAGCCAGTTGCTCTGATGCAGATTCTGACAGATGGACACTGACCACTTCCAGATCCTGTGTCTGGGAATGCTGCTGGACTGCACCATCTCCAAAGGGACAGGGAGTAGGTTTAGATGGGATATTAGGAAAAAATTCTTCCCTGTGAGGGTGCCCAGAGAAGCTGTGGCTGCCCCATCCCTGGAAATGTTCAAGGCCAGGTTGGATGAGACTTGGAGAGTAACCTGGAACGTGTCCCTGCCCATGGTTTGGAACTAGATGGTCTTGAATGTCCCTCCCAACCCAACCCATTCTGGCATTCTGTGATCTGCCCATCACCCCTTCTGACTTACAAGGACTTGATTTCATTTTCTAACGACATTCTGAAAGGACAAAGGAATCCTCTGCCATTCCCAACCAGGAACTCCAGACATGCCCATGAGTCCAAAGGTGCCATGAGGATGGAAGGATCATGTGAGGAGGTGGGACACATCTGCCTTGGTGTCCCTGGTTTTAGTACCAGCTCATCTCAAGCCAAGCAGGGCTAATATGGAATTTACAGAACCACCTGTCCCCAAAGTGAGGGCTGAGGGAATTTGTGGATAATTTACTTTACAAAGTCAATTCCCATCACCATGTTTTTATTTGGATATTTTTGCCCCAAATTGGTGACAGCACAGGAGGCTCTCACTGTGCCAGGTACTGCTCAAACCCAGAGTTCAGGCACTCCTTCTCCTCAGATTTTCTCTTTATGGAACAGCTTATTTTGCCCTGGAAAATATGGAAATATAATTACCAGGCCAAAGGTTTTGTACAATTAATATACTGTAAATAGATCCCAGTGACTTCTCTTTCAATAAATACAAGAATTTAGTTTTATAAATGTCTTGTTCCAATGGTGCTAAATGGAAGGTTTTATATTTCCAGCTAAAAAAAGTGTTTTAAAAACATATTTTCAATTCAAAGGAATCATTTAGAATTAGAGCAATATTACCACTATCTCAAACAAATAAGAATTTTCTGTTCATTAAAGATATTTTGAGATATTTTTGACATTCCTTCGGAGAAGGAAACACTTTCATGTCTCCTCATCACATGGTAAAACAAAAAAAAAATCTCTTTTCCTTTTTATTTCAAATCTGAATATGATTTCCTCAGAATGTCTCAACACAGAGAACTCCAGTGATCAGTGGAATTTGGGCAGGAATTATCTCTGCTGAAAAGTAATTTGCTCCTTAAAAATCCCTGCATGTCACTGTGTCTTTCCAGCTCTTGTAATGTGATGGAATAAAACCTGGTCTGGTGGAAGGTGGCCATGCCCATGATGGGGGGTTGGTTGATGATTCCCAAAGTCCTTTCCAAGCCAAATCCTTTTAGGATTCTCTGATTCCCTGTGCTGAAATGTTGGTAGGATGATCTCAGGAATGGGAAGGAAAAGAAATCAGTCAGCTTGACTTTTTAGGCCTCCCCAATAAAATATGGGAAGAGATATTTGTTCTCTAGAGGTAGAGCTGGGGAATGATATGAGGAGTGGCTGAGGGCATTTGGTGTGTCCAGCTGCAGAAGAGGAGGCTGAGGGGAAACCTCATTGCAGGGACAACTCCCTGGGGATGGGGAACTGATCTCTGCTCTGTGGGGACCAGGGACAGCACCCAGGGAATTCTGGAGCTGTGTCAGGGCAGGGTCAGGTGGGATCTCAGGGAAAGGTCCTTCCCCCAGAGGGTGGTGGGCACTGCCCA
>JAWWMP010000081.1:1151979-1168328 GCA_035047865.1 Dendrocincla tyrannina
CTCCCCAGGGCAGTGGGCACAGCCCCAAGGCTGCCAGAGCTGCAGGAGGGTTTGGATGATGCTCTGGGGCACAGGGAGTGACTCTGGGGATGGTCCTGAGCAGGACTGGATGGTCTTTGTGGGCCCCTTCCAACTCAACTTGTTTTGTAGTTCTGTTAAAAGCAGCCCCTCCACTTCCATCTCGTTTGGGGAACCTGCTCACTTTACTTGTATAAATCACAGAATCCTGGAATGGTTTGGGTTGGAAAGGACCTTAAGGATCATCTTCCACCTCCTGCCATGGGCAGGGACACCTTCCACTAGCCCAGCTTGCTCCAGCCTGGCCTTGGACCCTTCCAAGGATGGGACAAAGCTGTGGAATGCCATCCAGACTGGAGGCCCATGAACTTTCTGAGGTTCACCGTGCCTGGGAGATGGAGTCCATCCCACTTCTCCTTCAGCCAAGGCATGGAAAACCTCCCCACCCCTCCGGGATGATCCTGACGTGTTATGGCATTAGAGGGTTTGCTCTTCAGCTTCAGTTTCTCTGATGATGTTCCATGTCTTGTCTTCGACTTCAGTCAGCTGCAAGCAATCAAAGAGTTGCTGCAGGATCAAGGAAAAGAGTTAAAATGTTCTGGGAGAAATTCCAGCTAGCAATGAAAGGTTGGAGGGGAGGAAGAATTATGGGATTGACACCGTACCTGCAGCCCATGGGCGGGTTATCTGGGCACACACCGCAAGAAACACTCAGGGAACTTTTATGTAGGGATTGGAATGACTTTTTTTCACTCTTTTTCCTTTTATTCATCTTGCTGTTACTCTACAAAAAGTTCAGGGACTGTTTCAAAGCCCAAGGTGTAGTGAAGCTTTATTTATTTATCCATTTTATTTATTTTTTCAATATGAAAACGTTTTCCCCATTACAAATAAAAGGAAAAAAAAAAAAAGTCTGGATTTGTTTTGGTTTAATTTTATTTCACGTATTTCTGGATGTTTCTACATGAGTAAACCAGTAAAAAAGAAAAAAAAAAAAACAAGAAAAAAATTGGTAAAAATAAACTGGTTCTTGTTGACTGAAATCAAGATAATAATTTCCCAAAAGATATTTTGAACAATCCAAAGTTTCCTCATTTCTTCGGTGCTTGTTTTTTAATAAAAACTTGTGAAAGCAAAAACAAACACCGTGTGACGTGCTGAGAGAAACAAAATTTAATAAGTCTTCTAAAAATATCTTCATTTTCTACTAAGTTTTATTGAATTTACGTGGCCCAAATCTGATTATTTGTATCCTAACTCCTTAATTTAAAGAGTTCCAGAGCTACAAACAAGGAAGCTGATGGAAACCCAGTATATTTGAAATGGATTCTGCAAAGTATTCCAGAAGGTCAAAGTGTCATCAAATGGGAACTTTCTTTAATCAGAAAATCAAACCTGTTCATGCAACTGGAACATAATTTTTAGAAAGGAAATTAAAACTCTGCACATTTTTACAGCAATTTTGTTTTCCAGCCTGAAGAAGAGAAGCTTTGGGGTGACTTAATTGTGGCCTTCAGGGACCTGAAGGAGCTACAAGAAAGATAGAAAGAGATTATTGATAAGGGCCTGGAGTGATAGGATGGGTGGGAATGGGTTCAAACTGATGGAGAGTAGGGTTAGATGGGATATTGGGGAGGAATTCCTGGCTGGGAGGGTGGGCAGGCCCTGGCACAGGGTGCCCAGAGGAGCTGTGGCTGCCCCTGGATCCCTGGAAGTGTCCAAGGCCAGGTTGGAGCACCCTGGGCTAATGGAAAGTGTCCCTGCTCATGGCAAGGGTGAGAGTGGATGACCTTGAATGTCCCTTCCATCCCAAACCATTCCATGATTCTATTCTCCACAGCCACATCCTCAGTGCCCACGACGGGAAATGAGAGCCCCCAACTCCCAAGGGAGTGAAACCCACGACAGCAGGAGGTGAGATAATGACCACATGAACGTTTCAGAGGATTTTTCTCCTTCCTCTGAGGTGTATTGTGCCCAAACCCACTGTTACAGTCCTTTCAGCAAAGTGTCAGAGCAACTCGTGAAGTTTGGGGAAGACTCAAGATGACCTGGAAAAAGCTGTGCCTACACGATGGAGCCGGGACAAGAACAACCGAATAAACAGGATCTTGTTTCTCCTAAGTCAACATCAAAAAGAGACTCTTCAGACCACCCACTCTGGTGGCCGAGACAGCCCCACAGCTGAAGGTGCACTAAGGACTCAGGTCTCCTCCTACCCCACACCACAAGGTGTTCTGGGGTCAAAGAACCCAGGAAGGGGAAGGAAAATGTTCCAAAATATCCCTGTTACAGGTCCCAGTGCTGGTGTCCATCCATGGAAAACATCCCAGCAGTCCATCTAAAGCATCACTCTCCGCTTTTATAGGGATCCTGTTGAGTCACTAGAGGGTAAAAGCAATTCCTAGAGGTATTTATGAGAGTTGTTTTGGATCCAGAGCGGGAGAGGCCTCAGGATTTGCCATTCCAGCTTCGTTCCCTTTAATTGGATAAGATTAGAAAGAGGCTGGAAATTCACTGTATCCCAAAGAATAACACAATAGTCTGTTAAAAGGATCAATGGAATTCTCGTATTTATTTTGTCAACTAAAATTGAAGGCAAAGATATTTCATTTTTCTAATTGTTAACACTCTCGCAATGTTTGCCAGATGTGACCTTTAACTGAAGAAGTGGAAACATTTCTTTGCAAAATTAAAGGCTGCAGTTATCCAATGTTGAGCGGAGCTGGCTGCTCTGCTCCCACTCCTGTTTAGTTTGGATCCTCCTCCTCCAGTCTGCGTTTCTTCATCAGGTGCTTCCCAGTGTCCTTCCCACTGATGGGATAATCACTGAACACGCATTGAAAGCTTGCCCGGAGAGGAGCTGGAGAGCTGAGCTGGGGAATCAGAGCTGTATCCTCCCTGCAGGGCTGATCCCAAAGGAAACCAATTATCCCATCACTTTCCAGTGTCTTATGGAAAGAAAGTGCCTCTTTATTTTGACAACTAGAGGAGCAGCCTGTTTTCGGCGCAGCGAAGGAGATGCAGCTGCCTCTGAGCTCCCAGGCGGGGATTTTTCATCTCCTTAAATCTCTCCTAGTTCACAAAACTACCAAAATAATTTATTAAGGAAGAGGGATAAGTGAAGTTAATTAAGCTGAGCTTTCACTTGAGGAGGGACACACCAGCTAGAATTGGCTTTGGCTCTTCGCAGTCGAGTTTTGGGCTGGGAACGACCCACACAAACAGCCAAAGGGTTGATGCTGGGCTGGAGTAAATCAGTTTAACTTCAACGGCCCTAACTTACACCAAGTCAAGAACTATCCCAGGCCTTCATTACCGATCCCTGAGCTCAGCCCTTTGACCAGACAGAAAAACCACAGACACATCTGTTTCCTGCCCTCCCTCCTTCCACCACCACACCCTCTTTTATCTGCACTTTGCTCCGTGCTCTGACTCACTCCGAGTGCAGAGGACACGCTCTCTCTACGCCTGCAAGGCTTCAAATTAAGGAGCAAGAGGTAAGTTGTTTTCAGGGGTCCCTGGTGGACTTCTGGGTGGAGAATTGAATGGAGAATTGAAGGTCTTTATGTTGTTTTTTCCCCCCATGGTTGAAAGATGTTATTACGGGAATTTTGGAAGAAAGTTGTTTATTCATTGCGTGTATTTTACGTCTCTAAAGAGCGTCAAGGGCTCCGGTCCTGGGGTAGGACAACCTTTTGATGTGGCATAAGGAATAATAAAGCAGGATAAATAATCCCAGATACCTTAGCTATGGATCAGCCAAGGGTAGTAGATCCTGGGCTTTGCCTGCATTTCTGTAGGACTTATGCCTGGTCACAGAACAAACAAAGGAAACATCCATCACCCACTGGAGATGTCAAACCCATCGGAAAACCTACGGCTCTCTCCACTAGACTTTTGAACCCGACCTTTTTCGTTTTCCCTTGGCTGGATCCGTGGAGTTTGGCAGCCTCCTGAGCACACACTGCTCCTGCCCCAGTCCCCGAGCAATTAATGTTCAGGAACAAGCAGAGCAGAGAGGAGAAGAAGTGAATCAATTAGACCACACCCATGGCTTTGAGGCCTGGTGTCATGATCCTTGCCAGGGCAGAGAAACGCTGGTGGGAGTGCCAAGAGGCAAACTCAAGGCTCTAGATCCATACAGAGCAGCAGTTGTGCATCAGGGGAACTTCTCAGCCAGTGGAAATTTGGAGGTTCCCCCCAGTCCTGAGTGATCAATGTCACCCTGTGGACGATGCCACATCTGCAAACTGTCATATGAGGATTTGTCTGCCCCTTCAAAATCCTTCTCCAAACATGAGCAAGTTGTTGTGGGGAACATGAAATCACTTGTTTTACAGTAAGCTCTGGCTGGGGTTGTTTCCACAGCTCAGACATGAGAAACACCCCTCCTTGCTCCAGCCCAGCATCCAACCCCACCACAAACAAGCAGAGCTGTAGTAACACCCTCTTTTCACAGCATGCCCTGCCCATCCTGACCCAGGTGTGCTCCTCTCCAACCTTTCATCCAAGTGAAGAACATTTTCTCCTTTGTCATTACTTCTGGCATCATTATTTCTCTTTCCTACTCTACAAACTCCATGTTGCATCACCACCAGCTTTCCATGTTCTGAGGAAACTCCTCTTCATTTGCACTCGTTAGGATTTTTTTACAATCTCCTTGAACTATTGAGAGGAAATTTAACAACCTTCCCACAGTACATGAAAATGGAGGAAGAATGGATTGATTTGAGGCCAAGGAAGAGACGTGGTTATAGCTCTAAGAGGGAACTGGCCTCAGCCTGGACCATGTGTTTGTGTACAAGGACAAGACTCAAGCAGCTTCTGTTCCAGTTGCTGCTCCTGTGTTTTCCAGGCTGTAGCAGGCAGGATGTCCCGTAGGGTGCATCTTGAAGCTGACTAATGTACAGCCACCCCTCTGGAGGAATGTTCTGCTCTACATGTATGGACAAACCTTCCATGATAACCCCCAAACTCCTAAAACCAAATCTAATCCATAACTAAATTCTTTTCTCATTTTACAGCTTGTCATTACGTGTCCATCCATCCTGTAGGTTCCTTTCATTCTTCCCTCCTTGAATTCAATGGAGTTTTGTGGTCCAGGCCTGGGGTCCCAGCACAGGAAGGACATGGACCTGTTGGAGCGAGTCCAGAGGAGACACCAAGATGATCAGAGAGATGGAGCAGCTCTGCTGGGAGGAAAGGCTGTGAGAGTTGGGATTGTTCAGCTGAAGAAAAGGAGGCTCTGGCAAGGACTTATTGTGACCTTCCAGTGCCTAAAGGGCTCTAAGAGAGCTGGAGAGGGACTTGGGAAATGGCATGGAAGGACAGGACACAGGGAATGGCTTCCCACTGCCAGAGGGCAGGGATGAATGGGATATTGGGAAGAAATTCTTCCCTATGAGTGGGATGAGGCCCTGGCACAGAAAAGCTGTGGCTGCCCCATCCCTGGAAGTGTCCAAGGCCAGGTTGGACAGGGCTTGGAACACCCTGGGCTCGAGGAAGGTGTCCCTGCCCATGGCAGGGGATGGAAACAAGATGCTCTTTAAGATCCCTTCCAACCTAAACAATTCTATAGTTATATGATTACCTCAAACAGTTATTTCTCAAAAATGGGACAAGATGATATGACAAAGAGTTGGGATCCAGCCTCACTGGAGCCACAGAATCACAGGGTATGTAAAGTTGGAAGGAACCCCCTTGGATCATCCAGTCCAACTCAGGACCATCCCCAGTGGTCACACCATGTGCCCATAGACCCCATATTCATTTCCATGTTTCCCTTCCCAGAGTCCAGTGAGATTCCTGTGTGTCTTATGTACGTCCCAGGACCAAGACTAAGATTAGCAGGAGGATCCTGAAGGTGCCTGATCCTTGTAATTATAGTTCTGCTGTCAGAGAAATTTTATCTGGGTTTGGATGACACATGTCATGGGAAGCTTTCTGCTCCCTGCCTCTCCTTTTCCTTTCTGCTATCTCAGGCGTGGAAAGGTCTATTTTGGCCAGAAAGTAAAGAGCATTTATGATGTTCTGATGTTCAGGGAAGGAAGCAGAATGTGTAATTTTTTCACATATGGTTCCATGTCCTTGGAGAGATGTCTCTGATTGCTGCTCTGTACCTGCCCGCCATTAAAGGTTGAATTAACTGCATTACCACAGCCTTCCTTCCTGCCTAGACCTTCTTACTCACTGCTTATGTCCTCATCCCCCAACCTTTACTCCCTTAGGAGCTGAAACTGCATAAATGAGGCTTAGGCTGGGAATTCCTGGGCAAGCAGAGCCCTGGAGTTTGTGTTTGGACAAATGGGATATTTGAAGGGGAGGTTTTCATGGGAATGAGACAAAATTTTACAGAGAGTCTCCCCTGGATGACTTCAAAATGTTGCTGCTTAATTTTTCATGCAACTGTGGTAACAACTGTTAATTATTGGTTACTTGTTCCGGGCTTTCAAAAATTACTAAATTTCCACTTTCTGCACAACTGGAAAGATACCCAGCTCTTCATCTCATCTTCAAGCACAGCCTGGTTGTCCCTCTCGATAATTACTACATTTAAAAAAAAATATTATTTCATTTTATTTTATTCTGCACATTTTCTGTCCCGGGAGATGTTAACTTTCAGCCAAAGTTTTCCCACTGCTCTCCTTAAATTCCTCTCTGGAGAGCTGTGTGCATTGGGGTTAAGGCTGAACAAGTCACTACGTGGTTTGAGGTGCAAATTCCAAGCACCTTGATGACTTCAGTGATTCTTCAGCAAGAACTTTGGCAGGATTTAGCTCTGAGAGGTAGAAAATTCTGGTAGATTTTTCCTCTCTCTCAGTACAGACAGATATTTCGTGGACAGGGTGTCTGGCACGTATTATTGCTTCCATAATGACCTCCTGTATCATCATCTCTTGTAGCCCAGCGTTAGATTGGATTTTAGGAAAAATTTCTTCACAGAAAGGGTTGTCAAGTGCTGGAAAAAGGCAGTGGTAGAGTCACCATCAATGGAGGGATTACCAAGATGGGTGGATGTGACACTTGGGGACATGATTTAGCCTTGGCAGTGCAGGGGGAACAGTCAGACTTGATGATCTCAGAGGGCTTTTCCAACCTAAGCAATTCCATGATCCTACACTTGGTCAACTCAGACAACTCCTAGTCAGGATGAAGTTCATCAGGGTCTTTTGGATTTGGTGTCACCCCCTCCTGCTGTCCTCTCTGCTGCCCTCAGCTCGTCCCCAGAGCTCTTTCTGCCCTCTGGTTTTCATGACCAGGCAGTGAACTCAAACAAGGAACAGATCAAGAATAAAAAATAAAATCTGTTTTTTTTTTTCCCTGGGTCCTTTTTCAGCTGAATCATTCCTTGGTCAGGTTCAAGGCACGGCCACACAAACATTTGTGCAGACCAAGAGTGGGGACAAGACGAGGTTATGGATCCAGGGGGGCAAAAAGGCAAAGATCTGCCTCCGAGTTACCAACTTGTGACCACGGCCTCCCTCAGTTATCTGGGTGGCTTTTCCATGAATGGGCGAAGAACTGGAAGGTTCCAAAGCTGTTTTGAGGTCCTGGGCTCGGAAAGGCAGGGGCTACAACCATTGCACACTTACACACACAGCGTGATCCTTTGTTTCCACTGAAATAATAACCTGCAGAAATGATGAATATTTCCTTATCTTGGCTGCCTTCCTGCAATTAGGGAAAAATTGGCTGGTAGAGCAGGGAACACCCAGGAAAACATGCACTGGATGGCCTGGCTATTCACTCCGAGCTGCATGACGTGTTTGTTGAGATCAGGAAGGTTTGCTCCAAAGGTAGAAAATCAGAGCGAAGTCTAATTAAAAAGAAATAAAAGGCTGAAAAACGTCATTTATTTTCCGCTGTGTTATTGGGGGAGAAAAAGCTCCAGCAAACAAAAGGAGACGAGTCACATCCACCAAGAGAGAAGCAAATAATTGGACAATATGGTATTTAATTTCTCATATATGTTTTGGGAGCCAGCGCTGGGGATGAGGGAGCAGCCACTTCACATTGAGCGGGAAGGGAGGGGAAAAAATATAAATCAGCCTAATAAAAGCCAGTGGGGTTAAATAAATTACTGGGAAAAGGGAGAGGCAATTTCTGTCCATTTTAACACCCACATGAAACCGGGAATGAGTGAAAATCAGCCCCAGGGAGAATTTATAGTTCCTTTCTTGAGTCTCTGTTCAGGCCCAGAAGAGCCCATATATTGGGAAGTTAATCAATAACAAGCAAATTCCCGCAGGAATATTGTGGGAGGGTTGGAAAAGACCGCCTTGGGAATGAAAATCTTGTACAGAAGATGGGCCAGATGTTGGCATTTCATGGAAGCAGGAGGTCCCATTCCAAGGACGTTCCCATGGCTACAAATACAACCTCAGTCAGGGCCATTTCTGCTTATCATTGCACAGGGGCCAAAGATTCCCCTGGCAGGGAAGACTGGCAAGTTCCTCGTGGAGTTACCGGTGGGTCTGAGCCTCTTGGTCCACATTCTTCACAATGAAGGTCACCCCAGGAGGTCACCCCAGCTCCAGCTCCAGAGCCTCCCATAAAAGCAGACTCCAAACACACCTTGCATCTTGCTGAGTCCCTCCTAGAGTAGGAATTCAGCTCCTCCAGGCCATCTGCAAGGATTGGAGAGAGGCAGGTGTCTCCAGTTCGGATCCAACAGGGCGCTGAGTCACCACCATTGGGTCTCCACCATCTCCACTGGCAACAGAGCATCAACTCCATTGCCTGAATGGAGATGTTGGAGCTGGACGAGATGCAGGAGTCTCACCTTTCCCAGCATTCAGAGAGGCTGGAACTCTTAAGTCCAGTCATGATTCCCCTGTTTTAAGGCCACTGCTCATCCTGATCTTCTGAAATCTGTGGTTCTGCCATCCTTAGAGAATATCTCCATGTGCTGCATGAGATGTGCCATCAGCAAGTCCAAGCTTTAACTCTGGCTTGCCCTTCTACAGGTGAGAGACTTCTCCACGTTCCATGTCAACTTCTTGGTTTGGGTCACTAAGGAGGGTTTTCTGCTCCAAGTTGGTCCTTCTCGTGGTTTTGCCAGCTCTAAATCACCCTAAAATGTTGGTAACAACCTTGTGTAAGAGTGAGGAGATTTTATCACCCACTACATCAGAAAGCTTGCAGGCAGTAAATTGGCTTTTACGAGGATTGGAACGAGGGAGGATTTAACAATACACGGACAACTTGGAAACAGCACAGCTTTCAAGCCAACAAAACATGGAGGAGAGACACAGAGTGGGATTTCCTCAGATCAGACACTGCTTTGGGTCCTATCAGCTTTCAAGTCATGGCACATCATTGAAAGTTCCCTGTTTTCACCAAAATATCACAATTTACCACTGAAAGATCTAATATTTCTGCATGGGCTAGACTCGGGATGCAGTGTTTGGGACAGGGACAAAATGGAAAATGGGGGGGTTTGCCCCAAAATTTTATTGTTTTCAGTTTTGATATTGGGATTAGGAAAGGATGAAATGGGATCCTCCAGCAGAATGAGGGGCAGCTCCTGAACAGGATGTGGAAAGGAGGAAGGGGATAAAGGGGCAGGGTTTAGTTTGTTCCCCTCCAAAAGAGGAGCTCTTTTATGAAAGTTTGATCAGCAACAATTATCTCTCTCTTGAGACCCAAATAAAATTATCCAAGAACTCCAGACCAGGTGATATCCCTAAAAATGATGTGTCTGCCCTTTCGTCCCCCTTCACTTCAGCTCAGGCTGAGTCAAAACTGTCCCAGCCTGGCCCAAAGAGGAGCAGGAAAGCAACAACTTTTCCCTCCCTGTGCTGCTCCTTTTGCTCTGCTGGAACACTGGCATGGGGACACGGACCTACTGCATTTCACCAGAGGAGCAGGGAAGTGATAAATCCTGCCATGGAATATTTAGTGAAAAATGAAGGGAATGCAGGAAGTGTTTCCCTGCCTCAGAAAAAGTCTCAGCCAGTGGAAACAAACCCACCTGAAACTCAGCAGCAGAACCACCTCTCTTAGATGTGTATCCAGGTTGGAAAAGCCCTCTAAGATCCTCGAGTCCAACCACAAACCAACATTGCCAAGCCCACCACTAAGTCATCACCCTGAGTGCCACAGCTACACATCATGGGGTGATGAGTCCAGTCTATAGCTCTTCCAGGAGGTACCAGACACTAAACCCAGTGTGATCACACTGGGGGCCTCAGGAAGGGATGTGACATCCCTAGATCTTCACCTCTTCCCCAAGGAAGCTGAATGGGTCTGTTTGAAGTGCTTGTGGCTTTTTGGAAAACCAGAATCTGATTGTATGACCCCAAACTGATGACCGTGTCATCTGGCCTCCCTGGTAGAGTTCTGCACAGTTCACTGAACGATTTCAATCAGCAAAGATTCTTCTGCTTTTATAACTTGAGAAAGGATTTCGTTGACTCATTGTTTGCTCGCTCCAAGTCTGTAATTTTTTGGGGGGTTATGACAACTCTTGATGGCCCCAAAATACAATTTTATAACCATAAAACATGAGGATTCTCTCTGTTTTGACACACAGTTTTCCTTTCTCTTCTTCCAGCTGCAGGCCCTTATTGATGACTTGGAACTCAACTGTTCATGGTCAGATGTTCAGTTTTCTGTATCAACAGATTTGTCAGGCTGCAAATTTGTCTTGGAACATTTTGAGATCTAAGTTTTCTCATTCCTGTGTCCCAACTTTTTGGTCTTTGTGGCTCAAAAGGAAATCACCGTGACCTTCCCATGAACTTCCTATGCAAAATTGCAGTCTGAAATACCTGTAATATTTGATTATTTGTTTGATTCTAAAAAGGATAATTCTGAAAGATCATCAAAACCCACACCCTGCCATTGGCAGGGTCACCTTCCACTAGTCCAGGTGGCTCCAACCTGGCCTGGGACACCTCCAGGGATCCAGGGGCAGCCACAGCTTCTCTGGGAAATCCATCCCAGTTCCTCCCCACCCTCCCAGGCAAGGATTCCATCCTAATACTGAGTCTAAATCTACTGATTTAGTTTAAAGCCATTCCCCCTTGACCTGCCATGACACCCTCTTGCACATATTGAAATCCCTCCCTCCCTCCCAGTGTGACCCCCCTGCAAAGACCTTCCCACCTCAGGAACCAGGGCTTGATGTTCCTCACCGAGAGCACAAACACCTTCCCAGACCTTCCCTTTGGATGAACCTCCTCTTGGAATTGTGAGAAGCCCTTCCCAAACCGGGATGTCACAGGAACATCCCAAAGGAGATGGACCTTCCCCCAGCTCCATTCCCTTCCCTGGTCATGTTCCAGCACTTTGGTGGCAGTTGAACTCCATGAAATAAATGTCTATCAAGTATTAAACCCATTAATTTTTAGCAATGTTGCAGTTGTGAGTTTTCCTAAAATAGCCACAAATTAATTCCCGTATCCAGGACTGTGTTGTGTGTTTGCATCCCTTGGGGGGTGATCACACAGGGGTTTTCAACCCAATAAATCTCAGAGATAAATATATTCTTTCTTACACCCGATTTTTTTTTTGTGGAGGGGAAAAAAAATATATGTATTTTGAATAAACATTTTGGCCCATAAAGCTTTGCTGGGATAACTTGCTCTTGGACTGTTCTCTGCCACAATTTGGACTGATCAGGGCACACCAACTCATTTTCTCTTCTTCGGAGAACAACTGAAGCTTTTTCAGCAGAAAAATGGGGAAGGATTAAGGTTAATAATCCCCTCTGAGGTGAAGTTTGGAATCACAAACACTGCCCTGACTGGTTGTTCTGGCCCATCCATTTTTAAATATTGGGCAAGACAACGTAATGAAGAGCAGTGAGGTATTAGGTATTTGTGTAAAATAGAGCCACAAATCTCTTCTGGGTTGTGGTTTCAAGGTTGAGTTTTTTCTGTGAAATGGCTTGATTTTATATTTTATTTATATATTTATGTGTCTACTTATAAATTCAGCACGTTTTATGCATCTGAGCAGGGGGATTGGACCAGATGACCCCACTGAGGTCCCTTCCAACCTTATTCATTCTGTGGTTTTGGGATCTGCACTGATTTATTCGGTCAACTAATCTGTCTGCTCATGAACAAGGAAAATAATAGTTATTTGTGTTATTAATTGTGATTATAGTGGTATGAAAACCTTGTAAATGAGGCAATGACTTCTCATACTATGCAGTTATTGTATAATTGTGTGGTAATTGCTTACTTAGAGGCAATAAGAGAAATACAAAGGGAAAAAAGACATACAATGGGAAAAAAGAAATACAAAGGGAAAAGTGGGAATTCTGTAAATGTAATTTTATGGAAGAAGAAAGCAGGTTGAAAATCAGCATTTCTGCATAGTTACAATGAAAAAGATAATATATATATATGTAAGGCTAAATATTCTTTCAATAATCAGCAAAATCCTTCCCCAAGCACACAAAAAGTTAAAAAAAAACCCAAAATGGTCCCTGTGCCACCTCAGACCCTCATCTTTTAATCTCTAAGTTATGAGCACAACCCAAGCACTGTAAGAATAATAAAAAACAGCAATATCCCAATTTTTCCTTGGGTTTATCACTTGAATTCCCATCTTGGTGTGTCTGTGGGTCTGCTCTGTCAACACATGGCGAGCAAAGGCTCCATTGGAAGGAGCAGGGAGGGGCATTTTCTCTCATTTTCTTATTCCTGTTCTTATTTTTGACCACAGTCGTCAGAGGGAAATCATTAGAGGAAATCAAGCCAGGATGGGAACAAAGCAAACAGTTTTAATCCCAGCCTTTCTCTGACTCACTGTTCTCACCAGCCTGCAGACTCTCTTTGTCTCAGGGAAGTTCACCTTCAAATGTAAAAGAAAAAAAAGCCAAACTCATTGTGGTGTCACATTGAGAAATGTATTTGGCACTTTCCTAGAGGTGAGGTGGGTTCCAAGTGTTCTGGGAGAAAAAAGAAGGGAGTTCTTTCCAGGTATCCCAGCCCTCCAAGAAACGCTCTTCAGTCACAGACTCACTTCTCCCAGCTCATCAGCTTGGCTTTTCCAGAAGGTCTTGGTTATGGGAGAGAGGACAGGGTTAGGTGGGATATTGGGAAGGAATTGGTGGCTGGGAGGGTGGGGAGGGACTGGGATGGATTTCCCAGAGAAGCTGTGGCTGCCCCTGGATCCCTGGGAGTGTCCAAGGCCAGGTTGGAGCACCCTGGGCTGGTGGGAGGTGTCAAGATTGGAAGTGGATGAGCCTTAAGGTTCCTTCCAACCCAAACCATTCCGGGATTCTGTGACCTGGGCAAGGAATGAGGCACATCTTGCAGGTCTCTTGTCCACTTGATCCAGCTTTTTTTACATCCCTGGATTGCAATGAAGTGAACCTGGAATGAGAAAAGTGTAAGATCTTCTGAATAGATTAAAGAAAAAAGCTAATAGAGTCTAAGTAATTATAATAGTCTAAGTAATTATATAATATTCTAAAATACTCTTAAAAATAATAAGAAATATTATCATTTTAATAAAATCATAGAATCCAGAATAGCTTGGATGGGAAGGGACCTCAAGCCCATCCAGTGCCACCCCTGCCAGGGGAAGGAACACCTCCCACGGGCAGGGACACCTCCCACCAGCCCAGGGTGCTCCCCAGCCATGAAAGAGTGGAAGGTGTGGAATGTCTTTGTACCAAAAGGGTTTGAAATAACCAGTTTCATGAACCTGCAGTGCTGGATGGATTTGTTTGATTCTGGATTTCTCCCATCCTCTGTGAATATATTAAATATTGTCTATTTTTGCTCACACTGTTCTTCCTGTGCTGCCAATCAGACATTCCACCCTGGAGTGAAGGAGTGAAAATGGAGCTGAAACCGCTGGACGTGCTGGAGAAAAAGAGTTATTTTAATTAACTGTTGGTTTAGACACATTAAATAAACACCCAGCTAGGGGGTTTGAAGCTCAATTCACAACTGAAGCACCCAAGGACGTCTGAACTAAACAGAATTTCATTCCCATTTCCACTGCAAATTGAAATTGTCGGTGGAATTCGAGCACTCAGAAGGAAACTTTTGTGAAAATCTCTTTTGTGTGACACGAAGGGAGTTTTTGGAGGGAATTTTTTGATACCAGGGCTGCATAATTTCAGATTTTGGATGGCATAGCTGAGCTGGATCCTTGCCCCCATTGATGGAAGGGGAGGAAAAGGGGGCTGAACACTTGAAATAACTGAGGGAAATGACAGAAATGATGGAAAAAAGAGTTTTAAATCCATAGAAAGACATAGTGGTCAAGAAAATAGAGGAAGATGAACAGAAGCAAAGGCAGGGAATGTTTCTGAGGTAACACACAAATGATTGTGGGACTGGAAAAAGAAGTTTGTGCTGAGAAGGGAATGGGAGGGAAAGCAATTTATCAATGGAAAAAAAGATAAATTAATACCAGATCAGGAGAATAAAGAGAAAGCAGAAAAGAAATGTGAAAAGGATTGGAAAAACCAAAAACCCCTAAATGAATCTTTGGAAAAACCCTATTGAACAAGAGATGGATTGTGCCACTGAGCTTCCATCCTTTCCTGGCTCCATCTGAATGATTTCCCCCCAGGACCTCATTTTTAGAAAGCAATTTATTTTCCTTCTTAGCTCTTTGTGGCTGAGAGCAGGGAGGGGACACTTCAACCATCTGAGTCACCCCCAGTGGGAGAGCAAAGGGCTGGAAGGAATTTCAGCTGGGAGCCTTTGGGGTGGGGGGGAAGTGTCCCCATTGTCAGCTTTAAATAACATTCCCTGAAGGAAAATAAACCCCATCAGCTCCAATTTGTTAAATACTTTCATGGGGTTCCCTCTTGGGTGAGCCTTTGTGATGTTCCTCTGGGGGCACAACCTGTGACATCACAGGGCTTCTCACCATTCCAGGAGGAGGTTCATCCAAAGGGAAGGTCTGGGAAGGTGTTTGTGCTCTTGGTGAGGAACATCAAGCCCTGGTTCCTGAGGTGAGAAGGTCTTTGCAGGGGGGTCACACCCAGCGTGTTCGTGCCATGGGAGCAGAAGAAGGAAGGTTTTAATGTCCATGAATTCCTTGGTGTCTTCTAGAGCACCAAAAGGGGGCATGGAGTGTGCAGGGAAGGGAATGGAGCTGGGAAGGGGCTGGAGCAGCAGGAGGGGGGTCAGACTCTGCTCCCAGATAACAGGGACAGGGGCAGGTTGGATAGTGGGAAAATTTCTCCTAAAAATCGTTGTCAAGCATTGGAAAGGACTTCCCAGGGCTGTGGTGGATTCCCCAACCTTGGAAGAGTTCAAAACCCATGGAGGTGGTGCTTGAGGACACGATTCCATGGTGAACATGGTGGTGGTGCTGGGGAACGGTTGGACTTGGTGGTCTTGGGGGGTTTTTCTACCTCAATGATTCCATGGCTCCATGGCCCAGATTTTCTCCCTGCGTGGCATTTACATTTTAATGCTCACAGTTCACACACCCAGACACTGAGCTATTTATGAAAGAGAAAGAAAAGACCATGAATTTCCTCTTTTAAATCACTGTGACCAAACCCAGTTTTAGGAACCCTTAGTCCTTCCTTAAGCCCTCCATGGGATTTTAATGAAAGGGCTTTCCCAACTGGTCAGCGAAGCAGAAATGTCTCATTCCTGTGTGTCTCTGTAAGGTTGGGCAGGGAAGATCCATCCTTAGAAACACCAAATAGTGCCAGGAAACTTTCACAGGCACTGGGACTCCATCACCCACACTGTGAAATTCTTACTAATGTCCTTAGGATGTTGCCAGCCCAGGCCACAGATCCATCTCCAAACTGAGTTCCTGGGCACGACTTGGGAGTTAGAATGAGGCAGGAATTATTCTGCAAGGCTGTGGATGTGGCCATCCCAAAGGAGGAGGGAAAGAGGGCGCAGGGATGCAAAGAATTCGGGATCAGTTGCTTTCAGGCCAGAAAATAGTTTGTGGACATGTTTCATTTCATAGTCAAGATGCAGTTTGAGATACTGAGTCCCTGGACAGGAAACTGGAGTGATTCTGGGATGAGCCAAAACCAGCTGATTAATGAGAAGGGAATAAAAGGAAAGGGAAAGGAACCCAAACAAAAATACCTTAAATGTTGCATTTCCATTCATGAGTTCCCATTCTAAGGCACTGAGGTGATTGGAGGAGGGAAAGGGAAGGGAAGGTTTGGGAAGGGAAAGGGAAAAAGGGAAAAAGGGAAAAGGGGAAAAGGGGAAAGGGGAAAAGGGGAAAGGGGAAAAAGGGAAAAAGGGAAAGGGAAAAGGGGAAAAGGGAAAAAGGGAAAGGGAAAAGGGGAAAAGGGAAAAAGGGAAAAAGGGAAAGGGAAAAGGGGAAAAGGGAAAAAGGGAAAAAGGGAAAGGGAAAAGGGGAAAGGG
>JAWWMP010000081.1:1223862-1236585 GCA_035047865.1 Dendrocincla tyrannina
TCCAGCCTTGGAATGCACATGGGATGCTCAGCACAGAGCTGAGCCAGGCTGGTGCTTTCTAACAAACATCTCCCACATTGCTCCCATCCCCAGCAGCAATTCCAGCCTTGGAATGCACATGGGATGCTCAGCACAGAGCTGAGCCAGGCTGGTGCTTTCTAACAAACATCTCCCACACAGTCAGGGCAGGGAGGGAGCCTCAAATTCCAGAGGTCCAAACCCTCTAAGTAATCCCAGAATCCCAGAATGGCTTGGGTTGAAGGGACCTCGAAAGGTCATCTAATCCAACCCCCTCTAATGAGGAGGGACATCTTCAATGGATCAGGTTGCTCAGAGTCCAGTTCTACCTGACCTTGGATGTTTCCAGGGATGGGGCATTTACCACTGAAGGCCAGTGAGGTCACCCCGTGGTCCTTGGGCACACAGTGAAGAGAGAGGAGCACTTCCAAAGTGGGCTTCCTGCTCTCCTAGGGATGGCAACATAAGCCAGGTGTCCAGCTGTCAATCCAAGCCTGTTGATGGAGATGAGGTGGAGCAGACCCTTGGCCTGAGTGTCTTGGTGGGTGAGTGAGATGAATCCAGACTTGAGTGCTTGTGACACGAGGAAGATTTTCTACACTTAGTTGTGGACACCATATGGTCTGGAATACTCCTTTGAATATTCCTTTGAATATTTTCAATATTCCTTTGAATATTTCAGGATCAGCAGTCCCATCTCTGTCCCCTCCCAGCTCCTCGTGCCCCCCACACCTCCTCTCTGGCAGGGAAGAGTGAGAAGCTGAGAAATCCCATATTTGATGTGAGCCCAGCTCAGCAACAACTGAACCCCCACCGTGTTATCAGCATTATCCTCATCCCAAATCCAAAACACGACACTGGAACAGTCGCTGGGAAGGAAATGAACTCTATGCCAGCCAAACCCAGGACACAAAGACACCAATCCATACCTGTCCATGCCATCTGCCAAGCTTTGAGGTGCTCCAGCATGGACTACTTGAGCACTGGCAGGCACATGGCTGAGGCTAATCCGGACCCAACCCTGAGCTAAATAAAGCTTTGTGGCTTGTCCCAGGCTCTCTGACTGCCAGCCAGGGAATTTGGTGTCCTTCTGAAAAAGCTGGATGGTCCTGCACCTTTGATTTTTCACCCCATTCCCACAGAACCCTCATGTAGGACTCCCAGGGGATTGTGGTAACTCCAGACCTTTTTGTGTCTTTTTGAAACTGGAGTTGGCAAAGAGAGAGGGGGAAACTTCTCGAGGTCATCTAGACCTTGTTTGCTCCCCGTGTACCAGAGGGCACAGCAGTGGGAAAGAATTCTGTCCAGCTCTGAATAGTCTCATCTTTATCCAGTTGTAAAATTTGGGGGCCTCAGGTGGCTGATTTGCTGCCATTTTAGCTTAAATATTTCTGTGTTATGCTGCAAAGATATTCCTTCTACAGATCAGTGATCCCACACCACACAGAAATATCTGCAGGCACCTCAGGCACAGAGAAAGGCTGGGATTCCTGGAGGACAGAGGGAACTGCTCCAATGGGAGCATCCAAAAATTGAGTTTTAAAATTACACTGGGAATAGAAAAGAAGGGATAGAGAAAGCAGAACATCTCAGGTGACTCCAGCACTGAGGAACCTGGTTCATCAAGACCATCATCACTGGTCATGTGAAGTGCAGACCATGCTGAGAGGATTTTTCACACCTCATTCGTATTTATGGACTGGTACCAGGAAGAAATAATAGGAAGAAAGGCTGGAAGGGATCTCTGAGGTTCATCTGATCCATCACATGATTCTAGGAGCTGGAACTTAATGAAAAAGATCTGATATTCTTTGAATTTTCATGAGTTTATGAGTTAATAGGAGACCAAGTTAGGAAAACACAATATACAGAGTGTTCATTTCCAGTGGGAACCAGGAATTGTCATTGAACATTCCAGGGGATGGGCATGTCAGAATAATCAGTGGGGTCACCACACCCAGACTGTCACAAACCTTGATTCAGGATCCCAGAAATTATGGCATTGATGTCTAACAAACCCAACAAGATTATTGGAATTATTTTCCTTTCCTTCTGTTTTGTAGCATTTCACAGAAAGCATTTCTAAGCAACAAAAGTATCTTGAACATATGTTTAAAAAAAATAAAATCAGGTGATTCTAGGAGCTGGAATTTAATGAAAAATAGCCACTATCCTTTGCATTTCCACAGGTTTATGTGAGATAATAGGAGATGAAGTTCAGAAAACACAATCTCCACACCTCCTAGATAGGCCCAGAAAGAGAAATAGTGTTTGGAGCAGAAGTAGGTGTGGGGAGATGAAAAATGACAGGAGGGAAACTAAAGCTGATGATTAGAATAAATTTCCTGGAAAGCCACAACTCCCAGATGACTGAGAGTTTCCCAGGGGAAAGGGTGGGGGAATCTCTTCCCTTTGGCCTTTAATATTGGATAAAGCCCCGAGGGACGAGATCACAGAATCCTTTATCAGAGATGCCAGCTCAGGTTATCACTCTGGGCATGGAACTCATTGGCCCAAATGATTTTCTGGGTGTTGAGTTTTGTGTTTTAAGCAGTGCCTTTCCCAGCTTTATAAGAGCATTGGAGCAGCCCCAGCCACCGAATCCTCTAAGGATGTTTTTCCAAATGTTTGGCTATTAAAATCCATCCAGTGAAATTCCTCCTGCATGAAATAAAGGCTCTAGTCAAAGAAACAATTTGCTGGGGAAATGTTTTGACACTTTAAAATGGTTTAATGGCAATGCTAATGAGAAATAAGCACTTTACATGTCACTTTTCCGTTGTTTTCCCTTTTCAAGGGACCAAACCTGATATAAATGTTTGGCAGTATTTTGCATTATGTATTTTATTCATATTATCAGTTTCCAAACCTCTGCTTCCCTTTCCCTGGGAAATTCCTGGCTTTTAAAAAGGGCAGCTGGAGAGAATAAATGGCTTTTTATTTAATGCAAACTGTATGGATTTTCACTTCTGCCACATCATAGTTTGCCTGTCATCAGGAAATGGAATTAAATATTTTATAAGGCAGAAGAAGTTAGTATTTTGAAGATGATGAACAACAAATGTGTCCTGCACTAAATACAGAGGCAGAAAATCTCTGATTTGAGCTGAAATTCCTGGTATTCAGTTCCTTCTTGTGAGTTGTGTCTTTTTCATTGCTCCATGAATCCCATCAAGCTGTAACTGCACTGCCTTTGGGGTTACAAATATGCAAAATTAGAAATATCCCCTGTCTCTAACCCTTCACAGAGGGAGACATCCCTTCTCTGAGCTGTTTACAGATTTTAAGTCTTGCTTTATATATTTTTTTACAGTGCCTTCAGCAATTCATGACAAAATTGGCAGCTTTGCAGGGAGGTTCACTCATGTTTAAGCCCATGATTCTCTACACGGTTTTGGGGCTGTTTGGCCCAAACCTACCAAAGATTCTTCACTAAAGAGGTGCAAGAAGCCCATGGAATGAGACCTGGATTTAGGATGTCCCTCTTTTAAGGCTGTGCTGGTGAGTTGTTCTCTCCCTTCATCTCCTCCTCCATCCTGACCCATCTTTAAAAGTCAGCTTGACCTGACCTCTCACACCAAAACCAGAAGCTCTGACATGGCTTTTCAGCCTGTGTTTGGTGGTCAGGACGGTCCAGCTGAGGGAACTGAGAGTATCCATTGCATCCATGCTGCAATTCCCACCAGGCAGTTCAATCCATCCCTCCAGAGAGAAAAAGATTCCAGCTGCATAAACACAGCTCATTTTGGAGCCTCTTGGCCCGTGGCATTTAGGAAAGAACCTGGTCTGCTTTGCCCAATTCCAGCCAGGTGGATTATGGTCATTCTAAGGCAAAGGAAGGTGGGATCCATGTGGTTCCTGAAGGGCAAGATCTCAGTTTGAATATTTTTTCTCCAGTTTGAACACTTTTTTCTCCAGATGAGGCATTAACAAGGTGGTTCCTGGCTGCCAGTGAGAGCACACAAAGAGGGAATCCTAGAATTATAAATGGTTTGTGTTGGAAGGGAATTAATGACCCTCTAGATGGTGTTAGACCTTGTCAAAGTGCATCAGAACTGGCAAATAAGTGACTGATGATCTACTCTGATCTTCCTCTGGAGAACTCCCATCTTATCTCTCATTCAGCATCTCTCTCTATGCAGTTAATTAGCCCTGCCTCGTAATTATCCCTCTGATCTGAGCCATCAGAAGGTTCCAGTTCCAATTTATCAGCTAGAAAATGGAAAAAGGGATCAGAATCTTCAGTTTCCTCCCATCCAGAAACAAGTCCAGGTGCCCAGTCTATGTTCAGAGGGGCCTTGCTGGTGGCTAAACCTGACCCTTCATTTTCAGGTTCCTGAGGTTGGGTGCAATGGAAATGTCCTGACTGATGTAGAATTGCATCCCAGATTTGTTGCTGGGGTTGAATTGCCCCCAAGATTTCCCTCAGAGTCCCTCCAGTTTTTAAAAATCCTTTTATCCTGTCCTACAACACACTCACAACCTCTGACCCACATCTGGCTGATTCCAGGGGTTTTCTGTGCTGGATTTCATTCCCCAGAGCAATCAGAACATCCAGCCTGCTGGAGGGAGGTCTCACTTCTAGATTCTATGGATATCCAGCAGGCAGAGGTCTCCTACAACTGCTGATCCCACGAGGTTTTCCTTTAGTTCAGGCTCTGTAAGGATTCTGTTACTCAGTTTTGCATTTCTCCACCTGGTTGAGAAATGCTGGCCCTGACTTGGTCTCTCCTGGATATTTGGTCCGTGGCTTTTCTTTCTAGAGGATTCCCAAAACTCTGCTGGATGGTAAATGGTGTTTGTCCCACCAGGAAAGTTCTACTCAGGCCCTGGTTTATCTTCAGCCCTCCTAAAGCTGAAGGCATGGCCAGTTTATAAACTTTAGAAGGAAAATTTGAGGAAATTTCACTATTTTAGGGTATCAAAATGGTTCAAGGACAAGAGAAAAATAGGATCCAGATAAGAGAAGGAGAACATAACCCACTCCAAATGTTTGAGGGCAGAGAATCCACAGGTGGCACCTCTTTATTCCTGCAAAGTCAGGAATTAAGTTGGATAACCCAGACCCTCCCCACTGCAGTTCATTTTCACAGGTGAGGATCTCCTCACTGTGGTTTAAAATCGGAGCCTTTTCCTGCTACAAGTCAGAAACAAGAGGAATTTCTCCTCCTCCAAAGCCAGTTTATTCCCTGGTAGATTTGTGGTCTGGGGCTTTTTTTAGCACCTCAGAACAAGGGTGAAATATTGCCCTTAAGCACCACTGCAGCTCATTTTCACACTCACAACCACCCAGTGGGGTTTTTGTCCTTTGAATTATCTCCTTTGCAAGCAAAGGCATCCAAATCCACCCTTATACCAGTCACAGAATATCGAGCCTGAAAATTAATAGTACTGGGAGCCACTGTGTTCCCTCCCCCTCTTACCTAAATCTCATTCTCTTTTATTTATGGCCCCTCTGAACCTGGAAGACCTGAGGGATATTTTGGCCCTGTTTATCCTACATGCTCCGAGTGTTGGGTTTTGAATTCTGTCATGTCCCATAGAACTGTAAGCTGTCTCCTGAGAATCTGGGCTCTGTTTTCATACAATTTCCCATTAGTTTGGCTCAGTGTGTGCATTCATAGCTTTTTTTTGTTCCTCTTTTCAAAACTAACAGCACAAACCAAATAAACTCTGCCCCATGAAACACTTACTTGGCATCTTCTCCAAAAGTCACTCTGGGTATACATTTATTTATCAGGCCAGAATGAAGCAACTAAAACATTGCTTGTAAAGAAAGGAGTCAGCACTTTATATTTTATACTTCATGCTGGTGTTTGTGCTGAGTGTAGGATAGTCCTGACCAGAGAATTGATGACTTTTGAGGCTGTGATTTGGTTTCTCTACTGAAGTGTCTGCTGAACTTCTGCTGAAGGGTGTCAGAGCAGCCTGTCATGTCATTAGATTGGTCTCCTCTCACATTCAGGTTAGATATCATGAAAATTTTCAGTTCAAGAGTGGTTAAACACTGGGACAGGCTCCCAGGGAAGTGGTGGACTCCCCATCCCTGGAAGTGTTCAAAAAACAAGTGGATTTGTGTTGTATTTTCCTGGGCATTGGTGGTGTTCAGTCAAAGGTTGGACTCGATGACCTTGGAGATGTTCTCCAACCTTAATCATCCTGTGATTCCCCTTCTTATGTCACACTTGCCATCCTCCAAATGATGTCAGATATCTCGAGCCTCCAATCATATTAAATGTTGAATAAATTACCTCTCACTCCTACCAAACTACAGAGCTCCTTTGACGCTGCTGTGGGACCCACACTTGCTCAGCTCAGAGCTCATCGAGGACACTGGTTGACATAAGAGCTTGGAAGGAATTGTCACTCATTCCTGCTCACATGGAAGAGCTGATGTGCCACGATACAAATCCTGGCGTCCTCTGCACATCAAACCTCTGTGTTGTAGCTGCTCAGATCTTACAGTGGGAGAGAAATTTCACACCAACCAAATGGTTGCAGTCAGATTTAATAAGTAAATCTGTTAATTATATGTTTGATTTGGGGACCTCTGTGGCTATTTTGGCTTCCATGGGTTCCTTACACACATCTGGGCCAGCTCCTCCTCTGGTGTAAAAGTTGTGTTGTTGTCTTCAGAGTCTGAATACTGAAGTTCAGGCTTGTCTTTGCCCTAAATAAAAGCATTTCTGCTTCACCTGAGGTGGCAGAATGAGGACATTCCATACTTGGTTTTCTTTCTAAAATGTTCTGCAGCAGAGGTTTTAATTCCTTTTGTTTATACAGTAACCAGCCCAGTGGGAGAGTCCTGACATGGGCATTAATCAAACACAGTAATAAAACATTATCAGATAGACTTAAAGGTGGCAAATGGATTGGGAAAATCTCCCTTTGTCCTCATGTGAAATTTCCTTTCTAAAACTGCGTTCTCTTTTCATGACTGGGTTGTAAACTCAGTGTGACTTTTAAAGCCTGAAAATTGGCATGATATGGAAAGGGAAACAATGGAAAACTCCCCCTCAATTTGTAAGAAGGAGCACAATAAAAAACTCTTCAAAACTACATCAAAATGGAAACACAATTCCATGTGTCTCCCTGACTCTCCTCGTGCCCATCATGAATGCACTTCCCAGAATTCTGGAGAAGACTGGAATTATTCCTTTGCTCACAGAGCCAGGTTGGATGCCTTGCTCGAGGCTGCCCAGGGAACCTGTGGAATAGCTGGAATTGGAACCAGCCCAGTCCCTCCCAGTCCAGCCCCTCAACCACAGGGCTCTCCACAGCACCAGCCACTGCAGCTGCTGGGCTTGGCTCTGGAGCTGTGGGAATTGGCCTGGGAGAGAAGGGAGGGAGAAGGGAGAAGTCAGGGGGATGGAAACAGAAAACACAGGTCCATGATGCTATTTTGGTTTTCAGCTGAGGGAAAGACCCGTGGCTTGCAGAACAATTGGTGCTGGGGCATGGAAAGGCAGCCAGGGCTGGCACTGTCAGGCTCTGTGGTCATTTTGGGAGGCAGAGCATGAAGCTGGCCCAGGCTTTGTTGTTTCCTGTGCTGGCTGGGGTTGCTCTTTTGGATGTGCCACTCGAGTCACTGTGTCCCTAGGGGGCTGTGAGCACAGCCAGCATCCCAGCCTCGGGAAAAACTCGGGATTTCCAGGGGTTCAGACACTTGGGATGGTCTGACAGCTCGCTGTCCTGCTCCCCCTCCTCAGTGTCATGCTGCTGGGGACAATCTGCTCAGGATTGCAGGGAGATACCTGTTTCCTGCAGTGAGAATTCCCCGGAGTCACTGGGATGGGAGCCAGTGGTCCCTGACTGGGGAGGGAGAGAGGACCTGCCTTGGGAGAGGAAAAGAGCCCATCCCTTCCACCACCCCGTGTCCAACAGGAACAGACGTGCTGCTCATCAGGGTACAGGAAAAACACTTTGAGACAGGAGGATGATTTTTCAGAGGCTGGAACAAAATAATTATTAATAACTGCCAATAATCCATGGGGGATCCCAGGTGGTGAGTTAGTGATTGATGTGGGAATCGTGGGGACTGGATGGCTGTCACAGTACAAGGGCAAATAGATTCTGAAGGTAGAATGGATCTCAATTTTAAAGTTAGACCTCAAACCTGGGCAGCACCTTGGATTCTCCTCTCTAATCACTTCACAACTCAGGATAATAATTCATTTCATTCCAAAGCAGACATCCAAAACATCCTGGGTTATTTTGCTTTCCCAGGTGTGGTTTTCCTCACTGGTTGTAAATGATGAGCTTTATGATGTTCAGCGAAAGGCAGGTGGTTTCATCCCACTCGTTCTTGCCATTGAATCCAGCACAATTTGGACCCCAACATGCCTTTGTGGCTCTGCCAAACCGTGTGTTAAAGTGTCCGAGGGTGACAAATTGCCTCCTTCACTGGGGCAGGAGGGGCAGAGAAGGCACACTGTGGCTGAGACACCCTCTCCCAGCTCTTCCCAGCATTCCAGCAGGATCCCTCTGCTGACAGAGGGAGTGTATCCTGGTCCACTCGGAATCTCAGCCCCACCCAGGACTAAAACCTGGTTTTGCTGAGGCAGTGCAGGGACACAAAGGGACTCTGACTCCATGAATATTGTGGCCTCTGAGAGAACAGGGCACTAAGAGCAGCCTGGGAGCAGCCCAGTCATCCTTCAAGTGCAGTGACTTTTCACATGGGGACATCATAGGTGTGTTCCAAAGGGCACTGATGTCAGCAGGAAAAGACCTTTTGATTTCCATGTGCTTTGGACAGGACCCAGAAAGAGCAATGAGTTAAGTCAGGGACACTCTTTCTCACAGGGCTGAAGCTGCGAGCCTGAAATCCCTGGGATTTGCTGAGCAGAAGTGAGTGTGGGTCAGGAAGGCAGCTGAGCTTTCCTTTCCTCTGGAGCTGTTTGTCTTGTTTTGGAGCCTAAAGCAATAGAGTAATTCCATGACAAAACTCAGGGCCACAGAAGCTGACGGAGCAAAACTTGTGACCAATAGAAAGCTGCCAATAGCTCTCCAAGCTGAAGAATTCCATTTATATTGTCTGGCTCAATTCACAGCCCTTGCCATTCACTGATTTGTGCTCAGGTTTGGCTGGGGGGGTGTTTATTATATTATTGTTCTTATCAGCACCCTGAGCCCTGTATTTGTCCTGAGGAGACCAGCAATGCCCACAGAGCCCAGAAACATCAAAGCAGGGTCTGGGCTTTAGTATTTTGGATTTCTGAGAGAGAACCAGGAATGGTTGTTCCAGGGGTCTGCCTGGGGTAATGGTGCTGTGGTTAGGTCTGGGTGTGTTTTTTTGTGCCTTTGCCCTTGATGAAGGTTAATTAATGCTCTGGGGGCAAATCTTTGGTGCACTAAAATGGGGTATGGCCTCTCAAATCCCACCTCAGCCCAAAGATGAGCTTCTCAGCAGACGCACTCAAGCCCTGCCCAGTGTGGGATGTGTTGGCTTGTGACAGACATCCTTATTTCTCCACCAGCCACCCAAGTGTTGAGACATGATGTGAAGGACCACACTGGTTGAACTGAGCTCACGGAGTTCTGTCTCCTGCCAGGAGACACCAGTGCTGCCCAAAGTAGGTTTCCCTTCTTTTGAGACTGGCTGAAGTGATGCCTGAAGGGTGTTTGTGGTCTGACCCGTTCTGACCTCTGCGTGGACCCCTCCAAGGTGTCGACAGAAGCAGCCACTGACTCAGAATGGTCAGAGAGGAGGAGACAGCTGGAACAGCATGGAACTGGTGAGGGAGCACCAGCACCCAACTCCAGAGGGGTCCTGGGACTCCCAAGGTGTTCAGTCTGGAAATACAAGTCCCTGGTCTGTGACTTTGGATCCCTGCAGAGTGTCTGCTTGAAACCAGGGCCCTGTTTGGATTGCAAGGAAGAAGGTCCAGGAAATCTTTAGTATGACAGGAAAGATCAGCCACTCATAAATGAAAAGAAATTTAACTGCTCAGCTGGATCCAGAGGAGGGTCAGGACAGGGGGCTGAACATTAGATGGGTCTCTGCCCTCCATGTGTGTCTTCAAGGTCTGTAGGACACATTAAACATCAAACACATCACTCAGACAACTAACTCAACTGACCCCTTTCCCCCTCACACATAAATTCAGTGGGACCTTCCCCAGTTTTCTATCACATAAGAATAAAAGGCTTAAAAAACCAGGAGCAGTGACGGGTCTGCCTGATGTGGCAAAGACTTTGTCCTTGTGGTATTTATGTGCCATGCACAGGGAGTGCAAGAAGCTGAGGAACCCTGATCTTCTGAGGTTCCCTCCACACCAGAGGGGTCTAGAGACCTTCTGGGATGGGGAATTGAGCATGTGGAAGTGTTTCAGGCCACCCCAAAACCTCCTGAGCACCAGAACTCGGCCAGATCTGCTGCTGCTGCTGCTACAAAGCCATTACAACTGTCTGCTTGTTTTTCCTGCAGCTTGACATGTTTTCTAAAAATACAATCCTTCTGGGCAAGGTTTGCTTGGCAGGGAAGAGGAGATTAATCTGCTATTTTTTTTTGGAGCTGGATGTTTGAGCTTGTAACCAGGAAACTGAAAAATCAGTGTATTTATATGTATTTATACACATATATTTTTATACGTATGCCTGTGGGTGGATTTTATGTATGCACTTAAAAAAAAGAAAGACATTTTTCTGCCTATCCCGGGTACCAGGAATATTTTCTGTTTTGTTGTGACAGGTGAACTGCTTTGCAAATAAAACTTGCCTCATGCCTTGCCTGCCTGACTCTGGGATAATTGACATCTTGCTTTCACAAGCAAACTCGTTCAGGGGCTGAGGTTTTCCAAAAACACAGAAACTGCTGGAAACGTGAGGCAAGGGAATAAATATCTCCATTAGTCTCCTGAAGAAGGTAGAAACAAACCTGGTTGGTGTCTTCAAGGGCAGGTTGGATGGGGTTTGGACAACCTGGAATAGTGGAAGGTGTCCCTGCCCATGGCAGGGGGTGACACTGGGTGACCTTTAAGGTCCCTTCCAACCCAAACCATTTTAGGACTGAGAAACAGCTGATCAAAGAGAGATCCCACGGTTTAAAACTTACATTTTTGTTGCAATTACCCCCTTTTTTATCCTAATTACAGGCCCAAGTGCTTTAACTGACATGGATTTCAATGGTTTGATGCTGATTTACACGAGTGGGAAGTTTGGTCCGGAGTCATGTGTGGTTTATTTCTTTATTCTTTATTTATTAGAATCTCTTGTTGTTTTTCGGTGATACAGGGAGAAAATTCACCTCCAAGCCAGCAACAATACCTTGCCAGTGTGAGCATGGAAAGGAGAAGGATAGAACAGCTGAGTGGAGGGGGGAGTTCAGCAAATTAAAGAAAAAAAAATGCAAAACCAGAAACAAAACAACCCAGCTGGATCACAGTGCGGGGAAGAGAAAATAAAAAAGGAGGAGGGGAAAAGAACACAAGCTCAGCAAAGTTCCAGCGTGCTCTGAGATTGCTGATGCTTAAAGATTGCGAGACCCCAGGTTTCATTCCTTGGCAGCTCAGGCAAGAGGGATGGTCTCCAAGGAGCTGCTGTCTCAGGCTCTGGAGGTGAGTAGCCAGAGGTTTATCCTGGAGGCTACTGGGCCTCTTGGAAGCTGGAATTCTTTCAGCAGGAAAGATGGTAAAATATTAGCACTTTAAAAAGCCCCTGGCTCCCCCAGCCATAAATCCCAACCCTATCAGATGCCAGCGTGGCTATCACTAATAAAGACAGATGTGTGTGTGCACACACAGGCACAGGCAGTGCAGGGGTGATGGGAAAGAGGGAAGGGGCCAAAAAGGAAGGAATATTTCCAGGCTCAGACATTCGAAGCCTACGTCTCCCATAAATCTTCCAAGCAGAGGCTTCAGGCCAGATCTTCACTGCTGAGCTTTGGGTTCTTCCCTTACATTAAAGCAATTAACATCTGGCCGAAGGAAATTTAAGAAAACGAGGGAAAAATAAGGGGAGGAAAAAGGGAAAATCCTGTGTGATGTTTAAATGCAAGTGGCAGCAGGAACGAGAACCCAAATGGGAGATGGGTCTGCCCTTCCTTTCCTTCCTCCTCTGGATTTTACAGAAAGCACATCAGAGAAAACTTCCCTGGTCTGTTTTCCTCAGGAGAAGAAACCTCTGCAATCGAGCCCTGAGCCTACACTGAGGTTTATTTGAGCCAAATTTGAGACCTGGGGATGGGGAGAATTGAGGTGCTGCAGCTTGGATGAGAAGAATTGTGGGAGAACAGGTTGCTCGGAGCAGAAGAAGTTGCAGCTCTTTCCAGGTACAGAAATAAAGCCTTTCTTTAGAGAAAAGCTGCCAAAAAAATGATGTGCCTTCTGGAGCACCAAAGCTCTGGAGAAAGTCATATGAGGACATCAGCAATGGGTCAGGGGGAAAGACTGACCCTTGGATCAGGACTTTGCTAAGTTGGGGGTGAAGTTGAAGTGGTTTTCTTGAGTCAAGCTCGGCTTAATTGGGGGAACATAATTTGAATTTCACTTATCCATGGAGAAACCTTCCAACCCTCTTCCCACCCACAGTTTGCAGCTTCCTCAGGAGGGGCAGGCACTGATCTCTGCTCTGGGGGGACCAGGGACAGCACCCAGGGAATGCTGGATCTGTGTCAGGGCAGGGTTTTAGGTGGGATCTCAGGGAAAGGTTCTTCCCCCAGAGGGTGGTGGGCACTGCCCAGGCTCCCCAGGGCAGTGGGCACAG
>JAWWMP010000081.1:1264008-1274992 GCA_035047865.1 Dendrocincla tyrannina
GTGCCCACTGCCCTGGGGAGCCTGGGCAGTGCCCACCACCCTCTGGGGGAAGGACCTTTCCCTGAGATCCCACCTAAAGCCCCCCTAACAAAGTATTTAAGCCATTTAATACCACCCACCACACCCCCCAGATGTGTGCAGAGGTGCCCCTGTGCACCCCTGGGGTTCAGACTATTAGAGCCAGTGGATACTGGTCATACTGGGAATTGATTTCATGTAACTTCAAGAGAGCCTCTGAGTTTGGTCCATTAGACATTCTGCTGCCATGGTCTCACCTCATTGTAGGTGTCTGATTTTTGCCATCTGAATCCCGTTCATGAAACAACCTGAAACACAAGACATTCCCTTTGCCCTCAAAAGAGGAAATAAGAGTCTAAGAACAGAGAAAAAGATGCAAACCAAGCTGTTAACAATCAGGAAATAGAATAATAATCATCAGAAGGTTCAATTTCTAAAAGATTCATTTCTGACTGTCTCAGTACAGGTGAGATATTTGTCAGTTTTCAGACCACAGGGAGGATAAAGGCTCACAGTGCAGTGACCTGGGGATGTGGATTCAAGCCCTCAGACTATCACAAACCTCTCCTGTGTCTCAGACCATCCCACCCACTCCCAACTTGAGCTGGTGTCCTGTGTCAAAGTCTGTTCTTTCCTCCAAATGCATCACCTGAACCCATCAACCCATCTCATGCACCAATCCTTATACCCCATGTTATGATATCCCTCTTGGTCTCTTGCTTTAGGAAGAGCAAAATCCTCTGCTTGGTTTAAGGGACTGGTCTCAGTGGCACCAGAAGCAAAAGTAACTTGTCCCACCACCATATGGGGTTTGCCACTCCCAAGGGATGCCACCAACCCTTTGGAGTGCTTTGATGGGGAACTGGCAGAGAAATTGCTCATTTATGTGAGTTTAAGAGCTCATGTTTAGGGAAAGCTGGTGCTAAAGAGTCTTCTGGGACTCACCACGCCGGGTCAGGTTACAACACACCAGTGTCAGCAAGACAGGCCCTTTTGGAGGCTCACACAGTAAACCTGGAGCACAGGATGCAAGGAGCCCTTAAACCAAACCTTTTGGAAGAAGTGTGTCCTTTGGAGAGTCAGCTAGAGGTAATTTGGGATGACCTGTGGCCCTGGGACTGGAAGGTGGTGCCTGTATTTAGGCAGCAGAGCCCCTTCGTTTGAGAGGCAGGAATTTCCCAAGCCTGGTAGAAGCCCGAGCACATCTCGCTGAGCCTCAAGCTGCTCTTTGAGACAAAGGTCCTATGTCTCATCTGCCAGATGTTGCGGACACCCCGAGGTATCTCAAATGGCTCTGTAGACCTGAGATTTGGCAGCTACACCCAACCTTAAGTTTCTAATTAAATTGTCTGGGATGGGGTTTTTTTGCATAGCAGAGGAAAGCAATCCATCACCCTTGTCTAAACCACTTAGAACCGAGTCCATCAGCCCCTGGAGGTCCCAGTTGCTCTCCCCTTGCAAGAACAGCAGCCTAGACAATGAGGACACAATCCAGCTGCTTAGACACAGACATCCATGGAAGATGCCTGGGATTGTCTGGGAATACACACATGGCTGGCAGGAGCAACTCATGCCCTTTAGCAGGTCTAGACCCATCTGGAAGGGCAGATGGAGACCAGATGAGTTTGCAAGGACTGGAAGGGCATGAAGCACCTAAAGCTGAACCCCTAATTTAGGGGACTGCATGATTATTAAGCAGCAAGGAGGAACAAGCCCATCCTAGCGAGATTGATTTTCCTGATTCCTGTTTTATTGCCTCTTCCATTCCCCTCCAAACCAGACACTTCAGCGTGTGCTCATTGCTCTGCCAGTGACTCAGTGCCCTCCCACCACCCCCAGCATCGTGTTCCATGGGGGTTCTGAACATCTCACCATTCCCACCACAGTGTTCTTCACCCCCAGTGCTTCCTTTTGAGGGGGTTTAAAGGAGATATTCAGCAAAACCATGGGCTGCCCACTTGAAATGCAAATCCAGAGCTGAGAGAGGGACTGAAATAAAAAACCTTCTGGTAGCAGTTTTAATTTTTTTTTTTTAATAGATTTTGCTCCATTGCAAGGCTAAGATTTAGCACTGTTTTTCATATTAAGCCTGTTTGGGGGTTTTGTTTTTCTGTGTATTCAATCATACAGCAGGTTATGTGCTTACAAGGAGTTCATGTTAAAAGGCCATAAAAATGAAAAATTAGTGGTGTCTTAGCGAAAAAAAATTATATATTAAAAAAAAAAGAATATAAAGAATGATTTAGCAGCCTGTGTTCTACCAGAGGATAATTTGGCTTCCTCTTAATGCCTAAGTGAGGTATTGATTTGTATGAGTCTTGCACAGGAGTTATGCAACTCCCTGGGCAGTGCTCAGGGCTTAAAGGATGAGGTGGTGACAAACGCTGGAAATGACAGAGGAGGGAAAAAATGGCCTTTTGGTACGTGAGGAATCAGGTTGTGCTGAGAGTAATCCATGCTGGAAAGGAGTGACACAGACAGGAATGACCATCCCACGTTCTGCTTCGGCTCCCCGTGCAAGGATGTCCCACTTATTGTGACCAACAAGGAGGGGAAGGGAGGGAGAAATCCAAATTATTGCTGATGTCTCCTTGAAAAATGTGAGATCCCCACACTAACTGTGGGCAGATGTTGTAGCAGAGAATGATTGATTCCTGCTGAAGTTAGAGGAGCATTTGAGGTTCACATCAGATGCAGCAGAGTGGGGAAATTTGGTCCTTTTTTCCAGAAACTGGGGAAAAATTAGGATGAACATACAGACTTTTGGTGTCTAGTCCTGCTAAGGGACTCGAGCTTCTTGACATGAATAAATTAAGGAGATATTAACTTAACTTTCCCGGACTCCTGAGATGAGAGCTGACTGTCTGGGGCTGGGGACATAAGTTGTTGCTCTTTTTTCCTTTCTTTTTCAGTCAGTAGACACTTTACCATGGAAATAAAGCTTTGTTTGTTTGTTTGCTCCATAAATATATCATAATTTGAGTTTCATTTGCCTTAGGTAAGAGAAGGATAATCATCAGCCTGCAGGGACATGAGCTGGGAATAAAGTGGCTTAGTCACAATATCCTTTAGGTTTGGTCCCACTAGTTCTCCCCCTTGTCAAGCCCAATTTTTAAGCTCCTTTGACATGGATATTGCTGTTGCAAACCTTGTGTTGGGGCCCAGGCAGCTCAAAGAGGATTTGTCTGCATTCCTCCAACCTGTCATCAAGGAGACTCTTCCAAGCCCAAGGCAATTCCATGGCCAGTGACCAATATCAAGACATTTAAGCTCTCAAATCACTTCCATTCCATCCAAAAAATACAACCTCGAGGGCATTGTTTTCATATGGCTGCAGATTCCTAAATCTCCTGTATAGACTTTCCACTTGAGAGGGTCAAAGCCCACTGTGCCACGCTGAAATGTCATCTTACTCCTTCAAAACCACCATCAGAAGAGTCTCCTTCCATAAATTCAGGCAGGAGTGGTGCCAGCTCCACTTCATTCCCAGCAGGGCCCATCTCCAAGCCTGGCTTGTGTCTCAGCTGTGTTTCAGTCCTGATTTTAGATCCAGACTCTTCTTTCAGTAGAACAAGGCCCATATTCAGGATAATTCAAGGATTATCTACCTCTGTATGGATAGCCATAGGAAGTTTTTTCTACCTCTGTATCTCTTCACCCATCCTGCTACAACACCAAAATTAATTAATTAAATCAAGCTAAATTGATCTCCCAGTTCTGGAGAGCTTGGATTGTTCTCCAGTGTGAACAACACAGGTCAAAGTGTGTATGGGTGAAGCCTTTCTAGGCTCAAGACCAAGGTTTGAAGAGACTAAGACTTAGCAGAGCTTCGGGCTGCGTGAAGGCAAAGCTTCACTTTAAATGAGTTTTATTCCAGTGCCCTTTCTACTCTCACCGTGTTTTGATGATGAAGGGAGGGTTAATCAGGGTAAGGGAGATAAGGGTGACTCAAAAGACATTTCAGATAAGAAAGTTCAGAAGGCCACAAACATCCAACTGCTTTAGCACTTGATTCCAGCCTTGCCTCACGTAGCTTTCGCCGTGTATTCCTCTTTCAACAAAGTATCGTAAACCAATAAATATTATTGTTTTACGATACTTTGGCAAAGCAAAGCAATCATTTCCATAAAGTGCAACAGACACATGAAGCAAATCAACTCGTGCAGGCAATGGCCAAAACCTCCCAGGTTCCAGTGGTGGTTCAAAGCCCAGTTGCTTTGGTAAATCTCTGCAAGCCCCAAGACAAACCCTCACCAGAGCAAAACTCATCCAAAGACTTCCAGGAATTGGAATTTTCCTTTTGTTTGCCCCTGAGTTTGACCTCCCTGATTGTGAAATCAGGGTGAATTGCTGAGCAGATGTTTTGAAGGTAAAGCTTCCTGACAGCTGGTGGTGTTTGGACACTCATACGGAGCAACGTTGGTCTTGATGGATAAATTGGAGACAAGTAAAAATGCATAAAATTCTAACTATAAAATAATTATTTCAACTATGAATAAAAACTATAAATTCTACTACAAAAGTAGAAAAACCCAGTCTTTTAAATGTGATATCATGACTTTTGTGGGACACTTTGATCCATGGAAAATATTGGCTTAGGTCTGCCACCTTGGTTATTGGACTCACAGAATCATGGAATGGTTTGGGTTGGAAGGGATCTTAAAGACCATCCCATTCCACCCCCTGCCATGGGCAGGGACACCTTCCACAATCCCTGGTTGCTCCAAGTCCTGTCCAACCTGGCCTTGGACACAACCAGAGATGGGACAATTTCTCTGGGCAACCTTCTCCAGTCCCTCCTCACCCTCCCAGAGAAGAATTCCTTCCCAATATCCCATCTAAACTCACTCTCTTTAAGTCTAAAGCCATCCACTGAAATTCAGGAGACTACATCCATTTCCCAAGTCTCCAGCCCTCAAGAGTGAGAAGAAGGAGCTCAAAGTTTCCACACTGGAACCTCATGTTACAGGCAGAAATCTGCCCAAATCTGCAACATCCCGAGGAAAAAGGGCCAAGAGTTACCAGGCACATTCCTCACTCCAAAGAGGTGCCATCTCTGTCATCCCTGTCTCATTCCTGTCCTGGAAATGTCCTTCAGCACTGAATGGGAGAGTGCAGAAGGGTGAAAGCCTTGGGTAGGGTGATACCTACCCAAAAGAAATGCTAATGAGTGCTTAGGTTAGAAATTAATGACATTTCTCAAGAGAAAATGCCTGAGAGTCCCTTTGTTATCAAAGTGCAGTTTTGGGGGTGCTTTGGACTTTTCAGAGCTTTTATCCTGCCCTGAGCTTTGGCGGGAGATACAAAAATTAAATCCCATCCGGCCCTAAATTTACAGCCAGGTAAAAGTTTCCCCTTCTGGGATCTCAATAAATTGATTAATTGCCATTAAAAGTGCAACTTAAATGGTAAGAAGAGCAAAGCTCACTCAGCATTTTCACAGTTTTCAGTGTTTCACCCTTGGAAACACCAACATTCCAACCTTGTGGGGCTTTCCCAAGACTGAGCTTTCCTCTCTTTGCCTCCTGTCCATCCTGCTTCCACCTTTCCCAGCTTCCTGCACTGGCAGAGACGGCAGGAGAGCAAACTCAAACAGCTGGGAAGTGTCTGAGAGCGCCATAAAATGTGCAACATTTTATGAGAAGTCATAATTTCCTCTTTTTTTCCCCAAGACTTATCTCCACTCCAGGTCACTTTACGACTTTCTCTGCGGCTTCTTGTGAGGGAAGGTTTTGCAGCGATTGCCACTCGGATCAGACAAGGCAGAGCATGTTAAAGAGCACTTTGCCCACGTTTTTTAAAGCCAATGAATAACCTGGCTGGCAACATTCCCAGATTTTCCTGAGAAAATGGACAGGAATGCTTTGGCACGTTCGCTCTCTGTCCCAGCAGTTCTAATGTTAAGGGTTTTTTTGTTCCCTTTTGGAAGGATTTCTTTTAGAAGCATCTCAGTGACCTGAGAATATTTTTCCCCATGAATTTTAAGGAGAGGCTGGGTTGGCTAATTCAGGATCTAGATCTCTCCACCTGGATTTGTAAGAGCTGTTTCCTACTCAGCCAGGCAAAACCCCTGCATTAAACAGGTGAAGTTAAGGCAATATCTTGGAATTCAGAGCAATCAGGGTGTGCAGCTTTCAGTTCTTAGATGTTTTCTTGATTTTAAAAGCCACAAGGGTCAGTGGGTCTAAGCTGGCATCTAAACCAGCCTTTAGTCCCTTGTTCCCACTGAAAATTAGGAAGATTTGGCTTCATGATGTCAAGAGAAACTGCCAATCTCATGATTTAGTGAAAAACATTAAAGCAGGAGAAGCCCAAGAGGATTTTTATTCCATGGTCCCATTTATGGCAATTTATAACCAGTGATGAGGAAATGGGTTTGAAGGAAAGAAGTAAAAATAAAAAAAAAAAAATTTAAAAATCATCAAACCCCAAACAGTAAATACATTGAATCAATTGGTAACTTTCATTTTGGAAATTCTTAAGGACTGTGGTTTATACTTTCTTTTGGAGAGTCAATTTTCTTCCTCTTCCTTTCCACCCCTTGTTCACTTCTTGTGAGAGTGAAGAATTTGATGACAAACTTACTGAGAAATCCATAAACGGAAGAAACTGGAAATTGCATTAAAATGATCCCATCCCTCTGCAATTTCCATGTTGAAAGCGAATGGTGAGGGGATAATGTCATGTCCTTTAGGAAAAAAGAAGTCAAGGGGTAAACACTCCAAGATATTTAAATACCTCTTTAATCCCCATTCAGGGGGAGGCACCAAATGCACTGGAGTTCAGTGGAGAAGTCAGGGCCAAACAAGGAGCTGCAGTCTGGAAATCAAATGTAAAGTACAAACTGCTCATCCAGGGCACCTCAATCCAGCCAATATATAATCAATATAATCCCACTTGGGAATTATTTGGTATCTCAAGCTTAGACACTCTTACCTATAATTTATATTCTTTATAAGAACAGCTCAATGGTTTTATTTCAAATGGAATCCTTAATTTTAATATAACAAAGAACAGAATCCAGTTTGCAGATGAAGGTGCCTGGGGTCAGTGAAAAGGGTCAGATCTGCATCCCTGATTCCTGACAAAGTCTCCAGGGTCACAGAATCATGGAATGGCTTGGGTTGGAAGGGACCTTGAAGATCATCCAGTGCCATCCAGGGACACCTTCCACTGGAACCTGGCCTTGGACACTTCCAGGGATCCAGGGGCAGCCACAGCTTCTCTGGGCAACCTTTTCCAGCCTCTCCCTACCCTCCCAGCCAGGAATTCCTTCCCAATATCCACCTAACCCTGCCCTCCTTCAGTTTAAGGCCACTGAGTTGGTTCCATTCCAAGCCCATCATGAACGTGCACAGGTCCCATCACGTTGAGGTTCAGCCTGAAGTTCCCTCCACACAGGATTCTCTCCCGGAGAAATGCCAAAGTCTCCTTAATGCCCATGGCTATGCCAAAGAACATTTCACTAAGAAAACAGATGCTGTGCTAATTACCACCAATTAGAGCTCACTAGGTAAACGACTCTTTAGTCCACACTACCTACTTATTCTACTTCCCAATAATTTCACAATTGAAATCAAAATGTTCCTCTTGTTACTTCCCCCAAAAATTATTTTTAACTTCCTTGCAAAACTGTGCTTTCTCTTTGAAAAAGTTGGATGTTTTAACAACATTTCATTGGAAATGGTGGGGGTTTTTAGCTCATATCTGATCCTTCTTCGAGTCACAACTACAATATAAATTTATAAACAATTTTAAGTATCTCCAGTTTGGATTCTTTTTTCTGCCTCAGTTCCCAAGAATTTTGTTAGATCATAAATTCCCTCAAATCACAGTCAAAAAAGGCAACAGATACCCTTCATTTTTTTTTCTTTGAATCATGGAAGGCAGCCTCTATTTTGTGCACCTTTAAATCACGTGCTGAATTGCTGCTCTTTCTTGGCTTCTGCATTTTGCTGTGTGTGGCCACCTCCATCCTCCCGAGCTTGATTTGCAGCAAGATTTACAAGGTGAAATGGATGCTGCGGAATAAAAGGTCTAAATTACTGCAAATCTCTGTGAAAAGGTCCCCCACAAAGCCATAAAAATGATACATCTGCCTGTGATATCCCGGGGTTTTTTCCATCCAGGCAAAGGGTCTCCCTACTGGAGCTTTTGCTCGGCAATAATTCATGCAAACCTCACTCATAAATATGAATTAATCAGTGTTGAGAGTTGCTCAAGTGGATCATAATTTTCAAAATGAACCTCCCTTTGTTGTCAGGGTTTTAGTTTGAATACCTGACGCTGGGTTATTTTTAAGGAATTATTCCCAGGGAAAGGTAATTCCAATGATTAAACCACTTTGGAGAAGACACACTACAGGTGACCTGGCATCTGAATTCCTCGTGGTGCAGACTCAGCAGGTTTGTATAAAATTCTCTGGGGAAGCTGATAAGATAAATGAGGTTTAAAAAAAAAAAAAAAAAGAGTTTTCTTCATGCCAAGCCCATGTGGCAGATCTAGAAAAAGAATTGAGTAAGAATAAGTCCCAGATGAAAGGAGGATTTAGGATAATTAATAGCAATGAGACTGTTTGGATTGATAATTGTGCCTGTCGTGTTCACACAGCAAAAAGCCAACCTCAATAATGGTTTCCAGTCTGGCATTAAGGCTGAAGGTTCAGACAGGGAGGTCTAAATACAAGAAGTGGGAGATTATCTTGCTTAAGTTTATAGAAAATTTATTATATTCCGTGGGATATTGGCCTAAAATTCAGCTATAATTCAGATAGGCTCCTACAAGGCAATTGAGAATGGAAAACCAGGGGAGGAAGCACTGGAATATAATTCAGCAGAAGGAAGGCAGCTTTCAGGCTTCCACCTTTCAGCTCCTTCACTCTCCAGGCATTTCATACTTGGCCATTTTTTTCCCAGAGTTTGAAATCATTTCCTTCTCCTGGATCAGTGATCCATCATTCAGTGGCAGCAGAACAGGAATCTGGTGTCCCTTGCACAGGCAAAGTCAGTCCTGAATTAATCTGGACGCAGAAAGATGACCAGGAAAATTAAAAGCCCATTTTTGGAATGTATTTAATCGGTTTAGAATAGAAAGCCAAGGGAAAAAAGGGGCAAAAAAAAAATTAAAAATCTCTAAAACTGATTAAAAGACAATGGTTTTCTCTTGAAAAGTGGTGTTTGGCCCCAGAACTGTTGTTTCACAGGAATATACTGAATTTCCAGTCTGGAAGAGGGCAGAACAGAATGGAGACACCTTAGAGCCCTTACAGTTACAAACTCACATGAGCCCTGATACATTCAAAAGAGAAGAATATTTATTAATAACTATAAAATCTTGTAATTTTGTGACAAATTGAGAAGAGAATTGATCCTTCAGACTTTCACTGAAGCCTGAACCTCTACAGTGACAATATTTACCCTCCAGGGAGCTGTTGGAAGGTCTCTCCTCAGTGGAGTCAAGGGCACAATCCATCTGATCCTAAAATAAACCTCTACAATGGATCAGATAAATCACTCCCTGAAATTTCTTATATTTTTATACCATTTATAATGAAGCTTAGATCATGCCAGCAGCTTGTACCTGTACTGCAGGTATTTATCCTTCCATCAGATCAATCAAGCAGTGGAAGGCCACAATTAGGGACAAAAGTCTCATCCCAGCTCCCTTAAATAATCATGAAATATAAAGAACTGTATTTTGGAGGTTTCTATCTCTACCCAAAGCTTGTTAGCTTGGAATAACCATGGATTGAGCACATTCCCAAAGTTTTAGAGGCATGAGCTGGGTGAGAATCCAGGAGCAGAGCGTGTTTATGGTTTATCTTCGGGTTTTTAGCACAAGGAGGTGTCAGGGGTAGTGAAGGCTCTTAAGGATGACCTAATTTAAAGACCAGCATAAGGGACTACGTGTGGATTTTTCCACACTTACTCCGAGTCTGAGCTTTGCTGTGCCCAAGGGTGCAACAACAAATGTGAACAGAAGGAAAAGGGCCCATTAAATACGAATCCAGGCTGCTATGACACAAGAGAGCTAAATGTCAGGAATCAGCCCTCATGGAAGTCAGGAAAAACCAGGATGAGTCAATCCCCAAGGTGGAAGAATTCAGCCAGCTTAATCAATTGAGACTGGAATACTCAGATTATTCCTATAACATAAAACCAGACATTCAAAACATAAAAATGCAGTAACATTTATTGTGACTCAAAGAAAAGGTTAAAAATGAGCCATAAGGAAATTATGACTTTGTCTGTATTGCCAAACCTGGAAACTTTATTGCAAGTCTTAAAATGCTTGGTATCCATTTTTTTTTTTTTAAAGCCTTATATCTTGGTGATTCTATGGAACTTGTGATCATCCCTGGATAATTCTGTAAAAAAGGAAAGGCCAAAATTTCACAAAAGAGACGAGCAAAACAAGAGTAACCATGTTGCTAAACAAAGAATAAATACATCCCTTCAGCAGGAAATTCTGATATTACAAAATGTGCTCTCGTGTTGAAATAAGCCAACACCAAAATGCAGAGATCTGACAAATAAGAGGTTTTTGTCTTTGAGAACTGGGAAATGTTGAATTTTGAGACAATTTAATCTATAAATTAGGCTTACACTCATGAGCAACATCAGTTGGAGCTGCTTTGGTTGGAGATATCCCTCTTGCATGTCAATTTGAACATGAGATTGTCCTGAGTGTCATCCAAAATGGGCTGAAAATAGCAATGTGTGTGACAGGCTGGTGTCATCTGAGCTGCAGCCCTACAGCTCTGCACCTGGTAGGTGGCCTTACTCCAATGAGTAAAGGGAAGAACAACCTCTCACATCACAAGCAAGGAATTCCACAATGGTTTGGGTTGGAAAGGACCCTAAAGATCATCTTGTTCCAACCTCCTGCCATGGGCAGGGACACCTCCCACCAGCCCAGGGTGCTCCAACCTGGCCTTGGACACTTCCAGGGATAGATCGGAAGAGCG
>JAWWMP010000081.1:1275092-1316795 GCA_035047865.1 Dendrocincla tyrannina
GTGTCCCTGGAGCCTTCTCTTCTCCAGGTGACCCCCCCAGCTCTCCCAGCCTGGCTCCAGAGCAGAGGGGCTCCAGCTCTTGGGTCATCTCCATGGTCCCCCCGGACTCTCCAGCAGCTCCACATCCTTCTGATTTTGGGGACCCCAGAGCTGGACTCAGCTCTGCAGGTGGGGTCTCACAAGGGGGACAATCCCCTCCACAAAGGTGACAGCTCTGAAAAGCAAAGCAACACCAAAAGGAGCATTGCAGCAACCTTAAGAAGAAGAATAAAGGCCAACGAGATGTTTCCTGGAAATCTGAGGGTGTTCCATGCATTTCAAGGAAATCAGGATCCTCACTAGATGTGTGGAAACATCTTTCTCCTGCAGGTAAGGGGAGAATTTATGCCAAAACTGTGACTCAAGAGCCTCCCTGGTTGGGCAATCCAGTACCAGCCAACATTCCAGAAAGGATCCTTGCCCCCAGACCTGGCAGCTGCAGCCACCGCTGTGTCTGCAGGCAATCCATGTGTCCCAGCATGGATCCAACGTAGGTGTTCCCATTTTTATCCCTTTTTAACCTCCCTGGGAATCTTGGGAATGGTTGCACAGGACAGATTTGAGTCACTGCTTGGCTGGCTCCTTTGGGAGATGGCACAAAGGCAGAGTTGCCCTGGGAGAGGGGTCATCTCAGACTTATTGGGAGAAAATCTATCCCCATTAGGGCTTTGAGGGTTCAGGGGCTACTTCTGCTTTTGGGATTTCACTGGAAAATGGGGATTGGGAGCTCTAGAATTTCCCTGGAATTTCTCTAGTCGGGTCTTAATGAGCTGAGCTATCTCAGAGCAACCCCTCTGATTGTTTATGAAGAACACTCATGGTGCTTGTTCTTATTTCTCATTTTTAGGGCTTCCATACTGAAAGAAATTAATTGAAGTACTATTTTTGGAGACCTTCCATGCTCTGTGCTGACTTTGCCAAACTCATACAGTGTTCTCAGATGCATTTTGTGTCCCACATGGCTTCAAACACCCATGATTTGACACTGAATGTGCTGTCTGCAAACCACTGAACCCTACCCTGGATTCCCAGATCTCTTAGAACTTCCATCACTCTCACTGCAGATCTATCCCACACTGGATATTTATTTAATGTTTCAGGCCAGGACAAGTCCTGGGTCACAACCATCGTTATATTTGCACGTTTTGGATGTTTCCTGAAAGAACCCTGGGGGTTTCTGTTTAGGGAATTCTCATTTGACACATCCAAGCTCTCATAGGTCCCCTGGAGATGGAGCCAGTGGGGTCTGGGGAGGTGTTTTCCTGGCCAAATAGGTGGGATCTATACATTTCCTATGCTAGAAGCATCTATGGCCATTTGAGGTGCTCTGGCAAAGCTGGGACATCTGAATTAAGTTGCTAAATGTGTAGGAAACCTGTGCCTTTCCAGATTTAGTGCTAACTCCAAGGGCATTACGTACCTGGGAGAGGGCAACTGGAAGAACCTCTGGATTCTAAACCAGAATGAAGAATCCTCTAGACTTCAAACCTGCTTGCAGACACCCCCAATTTCCTGTCCTAGTCTCCAGCCTGAATCCCAGCCCAAGGACTGAAGGCGATGGATGTAGAGGGATGGAACACCTCTCCAGTGAGGAAAGGCTGGGAAAGTTGGGCTTGTTCAGCCTGGACAAGGCTCCAGGGCCTTTCAGTACTTCAAAAGAATTTTTAAAAAATATGGGAGAGGGGCTTTTTGCAGGTACATGTAGTGATAGGATGAGTGGGAATGGCCTTAAACTGAAAGGGGGTTGGTTTATACTGGATATTGGGAAGGAAATTTTTCCCTGTGAGGGTGGGGAGCCCTGGAATGGAATTCCCAGAGAAGCTGTGGCTGCTCCACCCCTGGAAGGCCAGGTTGGACGGGGCTTGGAGCACCCTGGTGTGGTGGAAGGTGTCCCTGCCCATGGCAGGGGGGTGGAGGCTGAAACAAGATGATCTTTAAGGCCCCTTCCAACCCAAACCATTCCATGATTCCTTTTCACAAACTTCCCCATGAAGAGCAACCACTTCCATCTATCAACACCTGCACATTTTCCCAACCCTTGTGTGAATTCCCTGGGAAAATCCACTCGATCCTTGGGAACAGGAATTTACCTTTTCCAGCCTATTTATCCCTGAGAGCAGCACATCACACAGTGGAGATGGGCTCTGGAATGAATCCCTTGGTGGGGACTGGCTGTGTGTGTCCACACCAGCAGGAAAGGGCTCTAGTGGAGCATTGCACATGGGGAATGCACTTTCCAAATAAAACTGTTCTTTCCAGAGCCCTGGCTGCTTCCCTTCCACAGCCTGACTCCAAACACCCAGGCACAGCTGGTTGGCAAAGCTCCGAGCAATCTGGCCAGCTGTGCCCAACACAGAGCCCTGAAAGACCTTGCCAAATGTTAATGCAGCAGGCACAGGTGTAATTTCGGGGGGCATTTGAAACAGGAACTACTCGAACAAGGCTCATGCATCTTATTTGGGACTTGGAAAGTCTGTGGGCATCACCTGTGAGAGCTTTTTCAGGGAATTAATTTTGTTGGAGTAAAACCAGTTTGCTCCGTGTCCTCTCCTCACACACAAGCCCAATGTCAGCCTGATGAATACTGTCAGTGGAGGATATGAATTCAGAGACAAGGTTTTCCTCTTGGCCTGGCATGTGGTTGTGGTTCTTCCTCTGCAGTTTGCATGAAGGTTTTGGCCAGCCCTGAGAGCACCCAGCTGGCTACACTTGGTGATGCTGCCTTCCTTCGTGGTGTGTGGCTCCAAGTGTCAGGCTGGGGTGGAATCAAGGCCTTGGAACACGTGCCAAAGACTTATTTTAGCTGGGATGAGATCAGAGCAGCTCCCTTGGAAATGCTGGAGGACAGAGGAGGGCTGTGATGTAACACAGTCTCTCTTTATCAGCTGGGAGGATCTTGGGCAGGGCTGTTGTCCCACCAGGACTCTTCCCCTCTCTGCACTTTGCAGAACCAGCTTTTCCCAGTTCATCCCACCTCACTCTCCAGCAGGTCACTGGGATCCCCTCCCAGTTTCTCCAGCCATTGCTGTTCACAATCATAGAGTTGTCGAGGTTGGAATGGGCCTTTAACATCATCAAGTCAGACACCACCATGTTCACCACTAAATCATGTCCCCAAGTGCCACGTGTCACACTTCCAGGAGTGGTGACTTCACCTCTTCCCTGTCCAGTTTGTTCCAATGCTTGACAAACCTTTATGTGAAGAAATTTCCTCTGATAGCAAATTTAAACCTTTACTGAAACAACTTGAGGCTGTTTCCTCAGCCTGAGGCAACCTGGTCTAGGGGAAGGTGTCCCTGCCCATGGCAAAGTGGTTGGAACAAGATCTTTAAGGTCCCTTCAACCCAAACCATTCTTTGATTCTGTGATCTTAAGTGGCTCTAGGAACCTGTCCCAGACAGCTGAATGGGATACCCTTCCCTTAGGCAGGACAATGCAGCTCAGCACTGTGGTTTACATTCCTGGGAGAAGCTCCTGGCGAGCTCACTGTCCCAGGAACAGTGATCTGCAACCCGTAATTCACCCGGAGAGGAACAGGAGAATCTGAACCAATGGAATTTTCCATGGACCCATCTCTCTGTACAAATCAAAATACCCAAATCACAAAATGGCAAGTCGAGGCTTTCCATGTGATTGGCAGGAACTTGCTAAAACATCTTTCTAACTGTCTTTTTGACTGTCAATCAGTTGTGGAATTGGCTTTGCAGCAAAATCCATGTGTTCCTCCTTGTGTCATCCCTGGCATCTCAGGCATCACTACTTCAAACCCTCTGGGCCTTGGTTTCCCACTCTCCTTTCCTTACTAATTCCAGAGTAACCCCACTTTAAGCTCTGATCCCCCAAACCACTTAAGAGGGCATTAAACCCTCATCCAGCTCTTCTTGTGCCTGCATACTTTCTTTAATAGGGACAGATTTAGGCATGGGACATAAAAGAAAAGTCATGCTTAAAACCTGCCTTTAATTGTTGACTGAGAAAGGAAATTCCTTGGGGTGAAGCCTGTTTTCTATTCTTTGAGGACACCACCATCATTATAAAGTCTGTAGCCTCACAGTAACATAAACAGCAGAATATTATTCTGCCATCTCAGACACTGGAAAATGCCACTCAGAAGGGTTTGTATCTGCTAACCAAGGATGTACAGCATGTTCTCTGTGCTGTGGTTTGGGGAGAGTTTTCAATTTCTCATGCTGATGGGTGGGTTTTTCTCCAAGTTCAGTTCTGGGGGCTGATAAATCTCCCTGTTCACGGGGTTTATCCCAAACTCACTGCAGCCCAGATTCTTCCCTTGCAGGATCCCATCTCTCCATGCAGTTTTAAATAAATGTGTGGATTTCTTCAGCATGAGGAATGCACTCCCCAGATGTTTGCTGCCCACTGCACACAGGTAGATGCTTCCCAGTTTCACCATACATTAAAATTCGGGGTGAGATTTGTCACCTTTTGCCACCAAATGGCCAATAGTGTCATGAATGAACAGACAAGTGGTAGAATTGTTGACTTTTTGCTTTAGATTTTGAACCCTTTAAGGGTTGGGGGGATTTTTTGGCATCATTTTGATCCCAAACACCCAAGTCAGTTTGGTTCCAGTGCCCTTTGGGAATGCTGAGCTTGGCTTAGCAGTTCATCCTTCTGCAGAGTGAGGGCTCAGCCTTTCATCTCAGCTGTTCCACTTCCCATTAGAGGGGGATTAGGCAAATCTCATCAGCAAATGGATCTGCACTGCTGCCCCTTGGAAGGGTGGAACCTTCAGAAGGAAGAATTTTAGGACCTGACTCCAGGTCAGAAGACTTGCTTCTTGAACGGGAATTAAGTAGAGCTTAAGTGTGAAACTTGGCAGATCAAAATCTCCGAGGTTGGGCAAAGCTTGGAGGGGAAAAAAGTAAAAAAACAAGGCAGAAAAAAATCAAGAATAAAAATTGATGTTTGGATTTCTGGAATTTCTCAGAGCTCCTGTCTTTGGTGAGCTCACAAGAAATGGTTCTACTTGCTTTGAGTTGCACTTCACAAGTCACAGGTAGGTTTTTAGAGGAAGGAAATGTCACCATTCCCAGAGGGCGGTGACTTTCCAGATGTGCCAGTGATTCCTGGGCAAACACATCTGTGTCTGTGCCTTAACTCCTGCAAAATGAGGGATAATTCTTCTTTCTCCATCATTTTGGCTGCAAAGTCCTTCAAGTTTTAAGTACTAAACTTTGGTTTGAGTTAGTGCACTGTTGAACAGTGAGAAATTTCAGCCGTGGCACTGCAAGGGAATTGTTTTAAAGGTAAATAAGAAAATTTACATCTCAAATTTTGCTCCATTGTCATTGTCAAATTTGGCCAGATTTTAATTTGGTGGCAATGCCTTTATGCAGGGCATCCCTTTCTTTGGGAAGACTGGGAAAAATTTAATGTGACTCCTAAAATTCTGAACTTCATTAAAAAAGAAGTTATTTTATGGAATGATGCCGAGAAAATCCCTTCAGTATCAGCAATCACAATTGACTTTCCATTCCTTTTGGAATTTGAAAAATCACTACACGATCCACTGAAGGTGACCTGAACCTGGATTTGTGCCTATCATTTCTTAGCCTTATGAACCAGGAAAAAAAATAATAGAAAAAGGAGGAAGAAAAACAGGGATTAGGAAGAAGTGGTTTTATTGCTTTCAGAAAGCCTCACGAGGCTCCTTCAGCTTGGAGAGCTTTCCAATGTTTTTCTGCAGCTCCCGTGGCCTGCAGAGACCAGTTTGGGATGCAGAGGGATGGGAAAGGATGAGATGCTGGGATTTTTCCCACCTTTTGGCTTGGCTTGAGGTAACTCACCTTACTAAGGACAACAGTGGCTTTTCTAGGTGTACCTCACGCTGATTTTATGCCTAAAGAATTCCAAGGTTGAGCCCGAGTCATTCCTCCCAATGGGAACAAACCCATCAGTCTCAGAGCTGATAGCTGGGTGGGCAGCACCCACCACCTCGTGGGACCCCCTGTTTCCTCCTTGCTGTTGTGTTTCTTTGGCCACCCCCCAGCCCCAGACCCTCTCCAGGGCTCTGCTTTGAAATGACTCCTTCTCTGAGGGATGGAGAGGCTCCTCTTTGAAGAGAGAGGCTCCAGTTCGTGTCACCCTGTGTGGGTGGCCTTGGAGCAGCCAACCACCAACACCAGGCAAAGGGCTTCATAATCCTCCCTTTTCCCTTCTTCTCCCTCCCTCTCTGCCCCTCTGGGCCCCTTCTGCTGGCCCAAGGGTGGCTCTTTGGACCGTAGCTCTCAGCACAGAATCCGCCTTCTCCTGTTTCATCTGCATCTCTCTCCCGGCTGCTGCTGTAATCCAGCGGGGAGGAATGGGAGAGCCTGTGGCTTTTGAATTCTTTGGCTCATTCATCCCACAGCCTGGATACCTCTTGCCAGAGCATCTCATGTCTGCCTTTCTCAGGCGGCCCCAAAGGCTGGTGCTTTGCTCAGCCAGAGGAAGGGAGAACAAGAACCAACATCCCTGGAAGATGTCCTGAGGAAGGAGACACCACACACGGCCTCGGTCGTGGCTCACAGGAAGAGTTTGTTGTCCCTGGCACAATTCAGCTTGTGGCCACTGGCTCCTGAAAACCATATTTATTTCTAATTGCAATGGTTGTTGTCTCAAAGTGTGTCTTCTCTGATTAGGAGTTTACCCAGACCCTCAAATCATCTCATTAAGGCAGGAGACACGATGGGTTTGGGAGAGAGGGGGGAAGGAGAGGGAAAACCAGCAAAGCACAACATTCTTAAAAAATATATAATGATGCAGCTTCTGGTGGGTTGATGGAAAATGATCCTCCTGCCCTTAACACATTCCTCACACCTCAGGTATTTTATCCAGGATTTATTTACCAGGACTTGCTGATGAAAAAAATTATCATGGAATCCTGGAGTGGTTTGGGTTGGAAGGGACCTTATAGACCATCCAGTGCCACCTCCTGCCATGGGCAGGGACACCTCCCACCAGCCCAGGGTGCTCCAGCCTGGCCTGGGACACTTCCAGGCATCCAGGGGCAGCCACAGCTTCTCTGGGAAATCCATTTCAGTCCCTGCCCACCCTCCCAGGCAGCAATTCCTTCCCAATATCCCATCTAAATCTCTACTTTTCCAGTGGAAAGCCATTCCCCTTGTCCTGTCCCCAACCCCTTGTAAACAGTCTCTCTCCATCTTTTCTGTAGGTTCCCTTCAGGTCCTGCAAGGCCATAATTGGGTCACCCCAAAGCTTCCCTTCTCCAGCTGAACAATCCCAATTCTCCCAGCAGAGCTGCTTCATCCCTCTGATCATCTTGGTGACCCTCATGAATGACTCTCATCCTGAGGTCTCTTTTCTACCCATCAGCAGAAGTCTCCACTTGGATGTTTACACAGAGCACTTTCTCAGGCCATGCCCTGTAATAACAATTAAAAAGTGGATTAATGAGGAATTCCTAACACTGCCTGCACCAATCACTTATCTCATACTGGTCCAAACTGCTCCATCATTCTCCGTATTCCAAAGCTGCTTAGCAGGTGTCTCTCTGAGTTTAGGGCATCACAGAAACATCCAAGCCTCATTTAGAATAATATCAAAATAATTGGATCATCTTCAACAGGTCCAGGACACCAAGAGTGAATTCCATGCTGCCAGTTGTCAGGAGGCTCTGGATTTAAACTACAGTAAAACCTTTACAACCAAACCCTGGGGCCAAATTCCTCCCAGCATTCATTTTACCAGGGAAACATCCAGCAGTCAGCTCTGGGGTAGAGATTTATTGGGAAGGGGTACAAAAGAGATGAATGCATTAATAAATCCTGCTCATTTATTAACCCGGGAATATTATGGACACAATACCCTGGAGGTCTTGAATTGGAGAATTTGGTATATCCCATATCCTGAGATTTTGGGACATCTCTTTCCTCAAGATATATTAAATCCAAACTTCCTGCACATTCTTCCCTGGAAAGGCTGTAAATCCTTTTGGTAGGATCAGAGCTGTGGAATTAGGGAATAAAAAGATTCTGGAGGACTTTTCTTGAAATCATGGCATGTTTTGGTGGCACTTTATAATAACAATGAGAGCAACCCTTAATATTCCATAAATAAACATTAAGAATTGGATTCTCTTAGTAAGATTAAAGATATTTCATGGGGAAAAAAACTGATCTAATTTTAAGTTTACACACATTTATAGACACATATATTCCTTCTTTTGGAATACTGAAATGTAATTCCCTCATGAGCCATTTTTAGCTGGATTTCTGATCTTTCTTGCTGGTTTCTTCTGAAATCCACATATTTTCTTGTTCTGGAAACCTGGTGGCCAACACTGAACTCAGGAGATTAAGATGACAAACGATCTCATGTGTTGTGGTTTGATTCTATTTATTTATATCTGTGTGTGCAACCACGTTCTGTCCTTGGGTTTAATTGGACCACAAAAAGACATTTATGATTCCTTTGGAGTAGTTTCAGTCTATAAGATGCCTCAAAACTAATCCTAATGACTTTGGATCCTCAAAAATAATCCCGTTCTCATGTGGTTTGACCCTCAGAACCCTGTGAGACACGACCCTGATGACCAAACCAATTAACTGTTTAATTATACATGTGTAAAACTCACTGCAAACTGGGATTTAAGTGCTTTCCCCGCCGCTTCCCTGCTTTGTTTCACTTCCAATCCACTGTTAATTATTTGCTGGTGGTGCCCTCAGAAAGAATGAAATCAAGCAGAATCAACTTCCAGCAAAGGAAGGTGAGGATTTTAGTTTCTTTTCCGGTGCAAATGTCAGAAATTCGAGTCACACCATTTGGTTTTGTGTGTTGTGACTTGCATGTTGGAGTTCTGACACAAATGGCTCAGATGATGTCCCTCAAATCCCTCACACCTCGGGTTTTCAGTATTTTAATGGAATATTAAACACTCCAAGTTCAGCTGAAATCAAGGGAAACCCCCTAAATTAAATAAATAATGTGGGATTTCTCTGCTTTAGTCCCTCTGGAGGGAAATTCCTCTTATCCCAAGACAGTCATCCAAGGTACACGAGATGAAGCACCTCTGAATGTGCTTTTTTCTCCCCAGTGACTCTGAGAAAACGAGAATTATTCCTAGACAGATAAAGTTGAGTGGGATGAATAAGCTAAAAATGCTTCAAGCTTTGCCAGAGCAGCCACTCAGAGCTCAGCCTGGACACCAAAATAACCGGATGCTTTTCATGTTGATCTTAATCTATTTATCAGCTTCCCATCAGCAAAATCATGTTCCAGCCTCAGAGGGATGTTCTGAAGATGATTAACTTGTAAAACCACTCAGGAATGCCAAAAAATAGAGCCCAGGAGAGGAAAAAACAGTTCTGTCTTTAGAGCAGCCTTTGAACTCGGGGTAGAAAATCCATCCTGGAAGCAACTCCTGCACAATAAACTCCAACCCTGTAACGAATTGTGCTGCTCTCTGGGCATGGGAGGCTCCAGTTTAAATACAGGAGGCTACTGGATCATTCAGCTGCAAGATAAGGTGTGATAAAAGGGAGAAAGGTAAGGTTTCACAAGCTACTTTTATTTTTTTTCTTATCTTAATTGCTGAGAAATTCCCTTTGCAACTGGCGGCCTGTTGATTTTTTATCATAGAGATTCGTGGACGTGTGTTGGTCTGTGTGTGCAACATATAAAATATATTAATATATAGAAAAACAAGCAATTAATAAATGTTCTGAATTCTTTTGTTTTCTTGGTATTTTTTCTTTTTTTTTTTTTCCTAGGGAATAAAACCCTACAAGTGTCCCATTTTGCAAAATGAGGCAAATAAAGCAAAAATATGTGTTATAAAGTCAGCTGTGGTTGGACATCTCCAAAAGGACGACTTCAAATACTGTTAGTAGAGGAGGTTTGATGTGCCTTAAAGTTCTGAATCCCTTCTGAAAATAATAAAGGAGATTTTAAGTATCTTAAGGTTTTCAATCACTTCTGAAAGTGTTTATCATTTTCCGAGTGGAGATTTGGGATTCTGAGGGTCCCATTTGATGCATATATTTACTTTTAGTAAGTTCAGCTCCATATATATTATATATTCAAGGCCTGGACTTCCAAAGTGGTTGGGAATAGCCCCCTCCCCAAATACTAGGAATAAAGACTTAGCAATAAACCAGAGAATTAATAGCAAGTGCACTCATTGCCATGGAAACCCGGCCAAAACAAATATTGGGAGGCTCTGATTCCCAGAATTCACACATGCCAATACAATTATCCCCCTTTCCCCACAGCCCCAGCCATCCTGCCCGACGCTGATATTCCTCTCCTTGCTTTTCAACCTCTGCTGAGGTAATATTGAGTATTAATAATAGAAGGCAGCTAAATTTGGAGCTGGAGGGGCAAGGGGGGGGGAAGCCTGGGTGGGAACAGGGCGATTTCAGTTTGTTTTGTCCTGTTTCCATGCTCGGCCACGTATTTGTCTCGGATTGCCTGGATGTTGCCATAGTGACCTTTGATAAATCCATGTTATGGATGCTGTGAAATATAAAGCCATGGCACATTACAGGGAATCAAGCAGGGGGCTGGGAGCTTCAAAGGCATGTTGGGCAGATTTGGGGGCTCTCATTCTGTTTTAATAAATGCTTTGCTCTTAATTAAAAAACGTGTGTCTCCTAGGCTGGAAAGCCATTCTGCTTTTGAGAAGTTTAGAGGAGAAAATTCACAGTGTCCAAAGCAGTTGGTTGAATTTGATCAGCTTTTATCATTTATATTTATTTAGTATGGGTAAAAATCCACCTTTGCCTCATTGTTCCTGTTCTTTTAGTGTTTTCTAAATCAAGAAAGGGAATAAATTCAGATCATCCTTCATTTCTGAAGGCAAAGACTTCACCTCTTTACAGGTGACCACTTAAAAATTCAGAGTTCAATCCAAGCTGGAGATAAATGAATATTAGGAAAAGGTTCTTCACCCAGAGGGTAGAACAGGCTCCCCAGAGAAGCTGGTGGTGCCCCCAATCCTGCCAGATTCCAGGAAGCATTTGGACAATGCCCTTGGGGACATGGTTGGATCCTTGGGGTTGTCCTTTGCAAGATCAGGAGTTGGACTGGATGATCCTTGTGGGTCCCTTTCAAACTCAGGATTCTGTGATTCCATGAACCATGGGCAGAAATAGGTGTTTTGAGAGGACTTTACTCCATTTCTTAGGCATCCAATCCAGGATAAGGCTCAACATTTCAGTTCTAAATAGTCAATTTAAGGCAAGGTAAACCCCAAATTAAGTGCACCAATAGTTGTTGCTACCACCCAGAATGAACACCCCATTTTATCCCTAAAAATGGGGGGTGATCCATCATTTCACAGCGTGTGGCAAAGGCAGGACCGAAGTGCAGCTCTTGCACTTGTTCCTCCTTCCTGATTTTTCAGGAAAGTCACTCAGTCACCTTTCTGAGGAGCTTCTCATTCCGCTTTGGAGGACAGTTTATCCCAGCAATCACAAAGTAGCACCCAAAAATGGGGTGGATGCTCGGCATGTCTGTCCAGCCGACAGCTAGAGCCTCGATGATTAACTAGATTGAGTGCTGAGGGGGGAATTAATCCCCCTTAGCCACAGCCATTCCCACTGTAAGCCCCTGCTTTAAGCCAGGTTTCCTGCTTTTATCAGGGAAAGGTCACTGGGGAGGGCACCTCATGCCATCTATTTTAGACTATTAGCTAATGATGAATCCCACAGAGGGGTCTGTGGCATCAGGGGGAATTTTGGGGGATGATGTCCCTGCCGAAGACTAGCACTGGTATCATGTTCTCTCCCTTATATTATTTAGGAGGGCTCTGCAGCTCTGCTGTCCTCTGCTTAGCACTGCCTTCTCCTCCGAGGTGGGGCCAGCCCTGACCAGCTGCACACACCACAGTTCCCAGAGTTGTGGGGTTTTTTTAAGGCTGCCAAAATTAAAGGCTCACAGAATGATTTGGGGCCTTTCAATACCATCTAGTTCAACCCCTCTGCCATGGACAGGGATATCCTTTGCTAGCCCAGGTTGCTCAAAGGCACGTCTAAGCTGATCCTGGACACTTCCAGTGATGGGGAATCCACAACTCTGGGTAAACTGTCCCAGTGCCTCCACATCCTCATCCTAAAAAAAATTCCTCTCCACATCCAATTTAAACCCACCCTCTCCCAGTTCATAACTTCTCACCCTTGTCCTGTCACTCCAGGCCTTGATAAAAAGTCTCTTCACACCATTCTTATAAGCCCCCTTTATATATTGAATATATATATATATGTTCTTCTCAGAGCCTCCTTTTATCTCTATCATAAAGCCCTGATATTTGTGACACCACATACATATGTGACTGTACAATGCTTCCAAAAATTGCTTTAATGTGTGGGACAATTTTAAACAACGTTCTGAGACGAGTCAGACATTCCATTAAGCTCAAAGATATTTAACAAAAAGAAGTGGTCAGATGGAGAATAGGCCCTTATAATCATGGAATGGTTCAATTGAGTTCATTCCTTACTGGATGCCAGAAAACCAGCTAAAAAAGTGCCATATCGTGCACCTCAGATGCAAAAAATTCTTAACCTTTAACTTGTTTTATCTCCATCATAAAGAAATTGGGCTTTACTATCATGTTGGTGAAAAATCAGAGAACTGAGGGTGGGATGGAAGTGAAAAACAGTGAGATGGGGAGATTTCAGAGACAGAATGAACCAAAGCCTGGAAATCAAACTGCACTGAGAAACTGAGAGAAGTCCCACAGTTGAACTAAATGTAAAGATTAAGATGCACCTGAGCTTTAAGGGCTGATACAGCACAACATTTTCTCATCATGAAGAGGTTTTAGTGTAGAAGATTTTGAAATTGGCTCTTCAGCCTTGAGTAAAGAAGATCCAGGGAGAACTTAGACCCCCCTCCAGTGCCTAAAGGGGCTCCAGGAGAGCTGGAGAGGGGCTGGGGACAAGGCCTGGAGGGACAGGACACAGGGAATGGCTTCCCAGTGCCAGAGGGCAGGGATGGGTGGGATATTGGGAAGGAATTCTTGGCTGGGTGGGTGGGGAGGGACTGGCACAGGTTGTCCTGTGGCTGCCCCATCCCTGGAAGTGTCCCAGGTCAGGTTGGACCACCCTGGGCTGGTGGAAGTTGTCCCTGCCCGTGGCAGGGGGTGGCACCGGGTGATCTTTAACATCCCTTCCAACCCAAACCACTCAGTGATTCTACAATCTAGTTATGCCAGGCTGGGAAAGCAACAACAACAAATACCCAACCCTCCAAAAAATCCAAAGTTCCTTGCAGCACAGATAACAGACAGTTGAGATGAGCAATGAGGGAAATAATGGATTTTCCAGTGGAGAAGGACTTAAATGCAGATCAAACACCCTTCTCTGAACGAGCCTCCAACTTGAAGCAGCAGCCCAGAGAATCCACAGGTTCGTTTATCCCACTTTGGGACCGGCCAGGTGTCAACGCAGGTGGCTGAACCGTCTTTTTCTTTGCCTCGACATCCTTTCCACGGGCAAGGCAGAGCAAACAGCTTTGTGTAGTCGCCAGCAGGACACTAGGTGGCCCACAAAGCACACAGAGACACCCCCACGCCCCCTCCCAGTGACCCCCACGCAGGACCAGGCGAGCACATCTGTCGCAGCTCCGCGTGGTACTGCCAGGGATATTGCCCATTACACGATTTGTACATATTTAGGCTTAGCCAACCTAAGCTGATTGCAGGTACTTAAAATTGCTTTTGTGCCATGAACACTTAACGCTAAACCTCTTTTAATTTGCACCGTGCTACTCAGAGAGATCATGTCATTCTTCTGGTCAACGTAAATTCCCCATCTGGCAATCCCAGCCTGCTCGGGTATTTCTTTTAATAATAATTAAAAAAAAGAATTTAATAAGCTCTTTATTGAGCTTTTATTGTCCGGCCCTGTAATTGAATCACTGTGCTGTGACAGCACGACTGAGGCTGTTATTAGCAAATTCTATAAACAATGGGCTTGATCCCTTTATGAAAAAACATTGTAGGGGGAATAGTTAATCTGGGCTAAAAAAAAAGAACAAAATGAAGCTCTGGGAGGGGAAGCAGGAGGGGGAAACACAATTGCAGATTCCAAATATTTAAAACTGTTTCTGCACTTTGCCATTCCAGCCCCCTCCTCCCTCCACGGCCCTTCTCCCACCAGCCGGCTGCTCAAATCCCTTTTTGTTCTTTGTGCCCCGAGTCTCTGAGGCAGAACTTGTTTGCAACACGATCAGCAGGGAGGGAATTTTGCCTCCAGAGTGGATTCTCCCCTCTGAGGGAAACTGGTGTGCTGCTTTTCTAGGCCACTTTGGGGTTTTGGTGGCAAACCACCACAGCTGGAAAGCTTTCGAATTTAAACAGATACCAAAGAAGGGGAAGTGGAGTCCATCAGAGAATGCTGGCGCTTTATTTGGACATCTCCACTAAAATTAGTCACTCTGGGCTCCCCCTGTACTCAGTAGAGTTCTAGTCAAAAGCATTGGTGGAGTTGGGTGCAATTAATCCCATTCAAAAGTAGAAAATTAGACAACTCTGTGGACATTCCCTGATCATACAATGCTTGAGCACAATTTCCACTGCCTATAAAAGGTCCAGGGACCTGCACTTTAGCACTTGAATGAAAACAGACTTGAACTGAGCATAGAATTTCTGTTGGCATCAAGTTTTCCAGCTGGCACTCTGTCTCCTTGGGGTTCTCTTGTTTTATGCAAATAGTAAAGGTGGGTGAAGGAGCATTTTATTGGAACAACAGCTACGTGTTCTGCCACTCCAGGGCATATTCAAGGTACACTGGGTGTTAGACAAGTCCCTGGCCATAAAGTTGTCCCTGCCAGCATTGGAAAGGCTCTATTTCACTGTCTGAGTTCCTTACCCAGTTCATAACTCCTCTGGGGCAAAGTCTGCTTCTTATTGTGTGTTTCTCCAGGTCGCTCCAGGAGCTGGATCTCGACTGTGGTCACGTAGCACCGCTGTTGTTTAGCAGACATTAATCACAATAAATAACTGATCAGGGCTCTGATGACAGGCAGGTTAAAGAAATGTTGATCAATATGTTATCAGAATAGTTCTAAACGTGAACTTCAACCCAGAGCCTGCAGAAATCAGTAGAAATGTCGTGGAGCCTCTCATGGCATTTGCACCCATTTCCAGTGACCTTCTTTGACCAACACCAAGACCAGGTTTTTGTAGGCATTGAAGGTGAGGATGAATTCAGAACAGGAGGCCCAAGAGGAGGCACCTGATGGTCAATTATGGAAGAAAGGAGACAATTTTGTGACTAATAGGTGTGAAAATCAGGCAAAGAGGCAGAAAGAGGAAGATCCTGACGAAGAAGAGTCAGACAAGGTTTTGTGTTTAATAAAAATATTCCCTTTGAGCAAATCACGGATGTTGGGGCATTAAGTAATCAAATTTGGGAAGGATGGAGGATTGGATGAGTGTCAGGAAGCTGGATGAGAGCTGGGGACATAATAAAGCCTTGTGAAAAGGATTGTTTCCAGGGACAGCAATGCAAAGCAGGATTTGAGGTTTCTGATGGAAAAAGTGGACCACCTTCATGTTTTCTCATGGTGCATTTCTGTGATGGATCAAACACGATGGGCCATTTGAAGGTAAAATGTCAACATTTATAGGATGTCAGTGGGAGCTCCGACAGAAGTGTGGAAAGGAAAAAAGTTATTTAGCTTGGGTTTTACAATTTTAGCTTTATTTGAGTGAAGAACAAGGTTTGGGATGGGGACAAGGGGAAGGGAAGGATGACACAGGGAAAAGTATAGGATAAAAGAAGTGGAAGATGTGGTTTTACTGGAGATGAAAGAAAATTATATAGAAATGTGTAAAGGACATGGCTCAAACTTATGCACAAACACCACTAAGGATCATGGCTACACATCAGAAAGTAGCAAACTACAAACAGTCTGACTGGAAAAAGGTTGGAACCCCAAAAAAAACCATCCACACCTGTACCTTTAATTTTTGACGGTGAGCATAAAATGATATTTGGCCACTGAAAAATAGACCAAATTGCAGAAATGGGGGTGGTGGAGGAGAAGCAGCTACTCAGAGCTGCAGCAGAAGGAGGAAGAGTCACAGGTGGCAAAGAAAAAGGAAACTAGGGCTGGATATAAGGAAAAATATCCTCAAGACTCAGGGGGACAAGGGCACAATCCGAGTTTGGATACAGCCCTTTTTTGAGCAAGGAGATGGAGATCCAAAAACACTCCTGTTTGCAGAGACCTGGGAAAAAGGGATGGGAAAACACCGTGAGAGTGAGCACCAAATCTGCCCATGCAGCAGGAATGAATTAAAAATGTCACTGATAAAACAGCTTCTTGACCTGAATTTTACTTTTATTTCTACGAGTTACTGATGGCTGAATGGAGAAAAAACCTGGCATCTCTCCCCAGCGTGAATTGTCTCATTTGTAGGTTTTTGAACCACAATATATAGGTTTGGAGAATATATATATATTTGAACACACATGCCAGGCATTTTTTTCATCTGTAATGTATAGCAAAAAAAAATTAAGTCAATTATTTTAATGTGATGCAATTTTAAAGTGGATCTGGGTGTTTCTATGGTCACAGACCTCTGTTTATAAGTTTGGTCTTCCCCCAGCAGTTAAAGGGGAGCCTGGTGACCAATAGGAAAGCAAGACCTCATTCCCCACATTCCATTAGCTCCATAATTCCACATTAAATGATGGGTTTAGTGCCATATGGTGAAGTCTGATATGAAGAAGAACAGGAGGAAAATTAATATATACACACACATGTATATGCACACATGTATTTATGAAATATATGTATACACACATATATATGTATAGCACAATTAAGCTGTCTGGTTTCCTTTAGGAAGTGACAGGTATTGATGAAGTGAAAATTGTTAAACCTTTGCACTGATTCCTCCTGCTGTTAAGGTTTGCTTCAGTCTGGATTTGGGGTTGGGAATTTTCGTTTAACTCGAACTCCATGGAGAGCCTCCCTGCAATTCTAATTTTCTGGAGTCAGCCTGGAAACCACAAAGCAGAATTCTTTCCAGGCACTCTGACTTTCAACACGTAACCTAAATAACAATACTGCTTTTACCTAATGGTCTAAACATCTTAAGTATTAAATGAGGGATAAATTTGCCATGAGGTCAAGAGTTAAAAACCCTTAAATGAAAGAGTATTGAGAATGTGCATGCGAAAGACAGCCGTAATATGATTTCCATACATTCAATTTTCTTTTCAGATTGCAATTCCACCAGCAAAAGTTCTCTGGATTTATGCAATTGCAGGTCCAAGCTCATCTCAAACCACAGACTAGAAAGGTCCTGGCCTTCATCTGCTCAGCCTTCACCTGCTTCTTCTGACTGAACATGAAAAGCCAAATTGAACTTTGTCAGGCAGAATAAATCTGCAAAAAATTGCCTTTTCAGTATCAATATTACAGCAGCTCCAGGAGCTTCAACCAAAATACTATCACATATTGAAAAAAAAAAACTTGCAAAAGACAGACGTTTGTTACAGAGAGAGAAAAAAAAAGAGTGAGAAAAATTAGGGGGGTTAATTATAAGAAGAGGGGGAAAGGGCAAAGCTGCTCTGCTTGGGGTGAAATCAAATGTCTCTAAACCAATGCAGACCTGGGAATGCTGGTTTAGTGAGAATTTGAACATCCACTTCCCAGCAGGGGTCACAGTTAAGGGTGGTATCACCAGCCCTGGTTCATTAGCATTTATGATATAAAGCAATTATCACTCCCAGGGGGGGAATTTTACTTTCCCCATGAGTTCTGCTCACACTAAAACCTTCCCCCAAAGGAAGCACATCTTACAGGCATGTCCAAAATTAACACCAGGGCCGTGTTTTCGGGGAGAGTTCAGGCTTGCACTCAGCCTAAGGTACTAATCCAGATGTGAAAGGAGAAACTCAACCTCCCAGCACCTTTATTACACTCTCCAGCACTGGCTCTCTGCACAATTGAGCCATTGCATGTCAACTCTGACCCCACACGAGGTGTCAGCACACCTTGACTGCAAATCTCTAATAATGGGGTGTGTTTGATTATCCAGAGTGATTTTAAGGAGTTGGTGATCCTGGCTAGAAATTCCCTGGGCTACCCCAGTGTAAGCAAGTTCCTGTTGGTCTTATTAGGTCTTGGACATAAAGATGGGGCCAGGCTGAGTCAGGAGTTGGCTGGAAGGTGGAGCTTTTCCCCAACAGACCCAACCACGACCGCTGAGGGAAGTGGTGGTGGGAATTCAGGAGGTTTTCCAGTGTCTGTGTCTGTGCTCCTTTATTTTTCCCCTCCAGTTCCCTGCCATGGCCTGGACACATCGATGTCACAGCTGGGAATTCACTCAGTGCTCAGCCACCCCGAAGCCCAGGCAGTGTGGTGGGGAGAAGGAATGAAGGATCATTTCCAAGGGAGGTCAAAGGACCACAATCGATGCTCTCCTCATTTTTTCCAGCAGTGCTTTGACAATTACTCTGCCTTCTGCAGCACCTCAGGTGATCAAAAGGGACATTTCAATATCAGAGCTAATTAAGGATTTGTCTCAAGGAAACACATCCCCAGTTCCTAATCTCACACGGATGATTTGAAGCTGTTCCCTTCACGTTTTCCTTGGTAAAGACTCCAATGGTGACATGTCACTGAGGTCTCTCCAACTCCAAGCAGCTGCTCAATAAAGGTCTGGGCACTTCAGGAATTCCAGTGGCACTGGGATTTTCATGGCAGTGCCACTGCAAGAGTGGAAGGGAGGAGAGATGAGAAAACACTCTTTGAGAGTGAAAAAAAGGTTGAAGCTGCTTCTCTTTCAAAAGGGAGACAGATCAATGTTTGCTGTTTCCCAAATCTTTCGACATATTCTGATACAAATGTTTCTGCTTCAAAACAAAAAGGATTTCCTGTGACGCAAGAAAATGATATTTTGCCTTGTGTGTTTTACATAAAGTATGAAGCCAAAAAATTAATCCCATTTGGGCACCTCCTACAGTATTCTGAATTCACTGTTGCTAAACCTTTCATTTCTTTTAGAATACAAAGGCTCTGGGGAGGAAACAAACTGGAAAAGCATTTCCAAGCAGTCCTGGAAGGAAATGATGGGAGAAGAAACATGGGAGCTGCATGGATGGGACTTGAATGGAGAGGACGCCTCAAGAATGAGAAAGGAACACGAAGTTACTGCACTTTAGACCAGAAAATCAACACTTTTGGACAGGTTTTTGTCTGCAATTCCAGGTGTTACCTCTGGCACACAAAGCTGGGTTCTGATTAAACTTTCTAAAATACTTGCAAGTTCAGTAACAAAGTACAGAAGTTAAAGTAGTTCTGCTCGCTTGTCTTTCCTCAAAACACAACCTTTTTTTTCTCCTGAGAAACACAAATTGAAATAGAATTTTTTTTGTCAACTTGATTGACCAAGCAGATCTTGGTCAATCAAGCTGACAGATCTCCAGCCAAAAATACCCATAATCTAGTTTTTAAAAGTTTCACTCTCTGTTTACTAAAACAAAAAAAATCTGTATTTTGAACCAAATCATCTCTGACAGTCACATTTAAGCATGAAACAAAAGAAAACTCAATCTATGCTGAATACTAAAAGAGGAAAAGGATAAGGGGAAAAGAGTCAGGGAAAAGTAGCCATTATATAGAAAAAAATGAAAGTCCCAGAGGCCAGTGGAGCTCAACTGGCAGCGTTTTATTTGCTGTAGAAGTCCCTGGTTGAGCATCTCCAGGTTGTGCTGATCATGCAGGTCAGGAAACAATCACACAGTGGGACTTTGAGGTGCTGATATCCAGGAGTGTCCAAAAATAGGTCCATAGGTCAAGGATTGGAGAAGGGAACGTGACAGTCTTTCTTTGAGCCATGTCCTTCTTATTGGTTTAAGATATTGAAGGGCAAGAAGGAAAATTTTGGAGGCCAGAAGGTCTGTGGTGGTTCTGGGGGAGGTTCAGGGTGGCAGAGAGAAGCCCATGTCCCTTACCAGAAGGAGTGGAAGGAAGCTCAGGTCACTTCAGAGGTGGCATGAAAAAACCTGGGAGCCGTGTTACTGGAGACAGGGAAGAGGGATGGTGGTTTCAAGGCTCTTGGGGAGAGTGGAAACTGCAACACAGCACAATGGAAAAATCTAATCTGGGCCATCTGAGAAGGCAATTTTTCACCTTCAACTTCCCCTTTGCATTGTCACCGCTGAACTAGGGCATGGCCCCATAAATGACTTCACAGGGCTGGAGCACCTCAAGGTTTGGGGACACCTGACCGGTCAGGATGGTGCAGGTTCAGTGTGAACGGCACCACAGGGCCAGCTGAAGAACACGACCTTTGAATGTGACTTGGCAGAGCCAGGAGGGCTATCAGTGTTCCTGGAAACCAGGTTTAATTAAATTGCAGCTCTAATCTAAAGATCCACCGTGCCACGAACCTCTTTATTGCTCTGAGGTCACAACCCTGAAGTGGCTCCGCGGGAAAACGCGTTGGAGCTCTCACGTAGCCCGGACACATCTGCTCCAGCAGGTCTGCCCTGGGACCTTCTGGGTGAATGGCATCATTGAAGAGCCTCTGGAGAAATGAGAGTGGCTTTAAATTGGCTTCTCACCCACCTCTCTCCATCCAAGGGCCTGCTGATGAGTCTTAGGTGTCTATTCAAAGCCAATATTTCCAGTTAATGGAAAGATTGGGATGTCCAGGGCAAGGCTCATCCCGTATATTTTAAGTTTAGATTAGTACTTTTGAGCTTTTTCCAGTGAGAACTGTGTTGACTAGACATCCAAATTTTAAATTAATGCAGTCAGGTGAAATAATAAATCTATTTTAGGGCAATGCAAACCTCTTTCTCCAGCACTGAAAGCTTTCTGGGTCACGTTTTCAGGTGTTCCTGATCGCAAGCACCTTGTCCGTAATGAAGATGAATAACCTTAATGAAGATAAATAATCATATGTAATTGCAAGGGAACTGAGAGCGCAGGTAAAGCTCCACATGTCACAACACAAACAGGCAACGTCTCCATGGGGATGGCAGCGTTGGGCAGGACTCACCAAAGGCATCTGTTTCTGAGTGAAGGAGGGACAGACTCAGCCTTTAAGCAGCTTCCTGAGTGTAGGATCCCATTTCTGGACCTTGGATGTCATTAAATTCCTCAGCTCTGAAGGTCTCAGCCCGTGTAACCACACGATGACACGTTTTCAACAGTCAGGTTTTACCGAGCCTTTCCCCCACAAATGACTAATTTTGAAAACGTTTTCAGTTTTGCCCTAAAGTAGCTCACAAACCAAATCTTTCCATTTATTCTTACTCCCTGGAAGTGGGGGCAAACTCCTGTGCCTGTTCCGTCCCAGGTTACTGAACCTACTCTGAGGGAAAGTCTCTTCTTGATGTTTTGTCTGAATATGAGGGAACACATTTACTTTGAGGGGGACAGAGGACCAGAACAGGCTGCTCTGGGAAGTTTTGGAGTCTCCTTCTCTGGAGATACTCAAATCCCACCTGGATATGATCCTGTGCAACCTACTCTAGGTGACGCTTCTTAAACAGGGAGGTTGGATTAGATGATTTCCAGAGGTCTCTTCCAAACCCAGCCATTCCAGGATTGTGATTCGGGGAAAACAGTTTTAGTTCCTCTGAGACTGAGATAACAATGTACAGGGAAAACTCTGGAACGAATCAAAATTTGGGGCATGATACCTTCAAGGTTGACCCATGTTCTCCATAAACATTGGGTTTTTGGGTTCATTTAGTCACTAACACCTCCCTCAGTCTCCTCCCAAACATCCAAGTTATGATATAAGATAATGTTCAGGCATCCTCTGACCCTCAAACATAGACTACGTGGGAAAGAGTTGTCACCTGGATCTCAGGGAAACATAAACATGAACATATTCCATCCCAATGGAACAAACAGGGGCTGTGACAGTGGGTCAAAGGGCACACATTGGCATGGGTTGCCCACAGAAGCTCTGGCTGCTCCATCTCTGGAAGTGTCCAGGCTGGAGCAACCTGGGATAGTGGGAAATGTCCCTACCCATGGCAGGGGGGCTGGAATGAGATGATCTCTAAGGTCCCTTCCATCCCAAACCATTCCATGATTCCATAATGTGGAGCTGGGTAGTGCTAAATAGTGGAGGATCTGTCCACCCACTACCCCATCCAGTCACCTCAGGAAAAATGTGAGACATTTTAAAGAAAAAATATTTTCTTGATACCAATATAATGGAAATTTTGGGCTAAATTCCTTTGTACAAAGATGGGATGTTACTTCTCTCTGGAAAACCTTCCAGACTCTGGATTTAACTCCAGAGGGAAGCAATGTCCCTTTCAAAGATTTCTAAGGAGTAAATGTTTAAGGGTATTTACCAACCCCGTGTGTCTTTCCCTTGGGCTTCTCACATGACACTCAACACCTGAGTGGAACTCCCAAGGCAGGACTCACCTTGCAGACCAAGCTGTCCACTTTTATGTGTCTCCACATGGAGTGGGTGCCCAAGGTGCCATAGAGGTCAGTGCAGTGGTGACTGGAGACAAGGGGATCTGCTCCATGACATCCACTCACCAGTCTCCCTGTCAAGTGCTTGTGTTCTCAGACCAGCAGCGGCTCCTCTTCCTCCTTCATCATCCCAAATCCTTAGAAAATACACCCACAGCAGGTTAGGGACAATTATCTCTTGATGGTGGGGACACCACTGCAGACCTGTCCACCTACGGATCCACGGGCAGGGTGTCTGCCCTCCCCACATCTCCCAACAGCCCATTCTTAGCATTGTTTCCTAATTGTGTGCAGATTTTCTGAGCAATAACCCCCCTCCCTTTCCCTTCTCTTCCTCAGCCCCTGATTGATCAGACACCGAACAGCTGCTGGCTATTTTCTCTCCCCCAGAAACACGCAGTAATTGTATGTACGGGCTCCAAATCCCTAAACATTTGGAAAGGAGAAGGACTTGAACAGGAGCCAGTTCTTTTTTCAGCGCTGGTACCAGCAGCAGTGGCAGGCATTGAAATCATAGCAGGGGGAGCCAGGGAGGGTGGGGGGGTGTGGGGGCTGTCGAGTTTGCTGAGATTCACTTTGAGAGGGGGAAGAAAAAGAAGGGGGAAAATGCTAAAGAGAGAAAAAACCTGAAACCAGCAATCAACAAACCACGGCAGCTCAAAGAGTTGGAGTCCATCCCAGCTCCGGAGCAGGGAGATTTCTATCCATGCTCACCCCTATTTCCCAAAGTCCCAAATGGGGCAGATTCATCCCAGTTTAATCTCAGGGTTATCCATTGCTGTGTTCAGGTCCTGAACTGATCTCTTTGAAGGGGAAGGAGCCTCAGCAGGGGAAAATCTCAACTGTGTTGGAGATGTTTCTCCTGCTCTTTCCCCCATGTGGAAAGCCTAAGCCAAGAGCCTCCTCACCAGGACATCCCAGCTTTGTGCCAGGAGTTAAGTGGCTGAATTCAAGTCACACATGTGACAAAACAAAGGTCACAACTCCTTTGCCTGAGAATGATAAATCGTTATCAAATCATTATCAAATCATCCAACATCATGCCCTTGGCTAACTGTGCCTGTCTCACATGAGATCTCTTAGAAATCAACAATGGACTTGTTGGTGTAAACAGAAGAAGCAGAGTAATCAGCTCAAAACCAAAACTTTCACCTCAGAAATATCCCTGAGTTTTAATTCACATGCATTCAGTCTCCTCCTCCCTGGGCTGATTTTCCAATATTGATATTAAAAACAGGGTGAGATTCAGAGCTACCACTGCAGTGGGACACGCCTCAGGCATCTCACGGGATCATCCACCTTAACCTTCATCCAAAATCCCTCTCTACCAACACAGACCTTCCCCCTCCCTGGATGGTGAGGTCTCAAACCTGGTGTCCATCCTCTGCTTTGCAAAGAACATCTCCAGACACACAGACACTGACAACATCCTCAGTCTGTCTTGATCTCTTCCTCCAGCAAAGTGTTGCAGCAAAATCGAATTTTTTTTGCCCAAGAGGACCATAATCATTATTTAAATTTGAACTTCAGAAAGAAAAAAAAGCCCCGCTCTATCACCAATAAAAAAAATATGACCCACCCAGCATCCAAACCTTTGCTTCTAGTTTTGTCATCTTAGTAAAATTTGAACTCCTCAATCAGCCCCGGGGGATAAAAACCAACCCCTGATATGAAAATTGACACCTGGGCTGCTGACATTTCACTTCAAAAAAAAAAAAAGACCAAACAATATGTAATTCCAGGAATAGCTGCTAAAATCTGATAAAAAAAAAATTTAGTGTGGGCCCAGTAACCTTACACTGGACATTTGTGGCCACTTCCTAGAGAAACAAGAGAAAGCAAAGAAAATTCTTCTTGGACAAATAGCACACGCAATACGACGTTGGCCACATTCCTAGTAGGTTCTCCATGCCAGCCATACAAAGAGTGTAACCTTAGAAGAGAGATGTGATTGCTCTCTTGGACCGAGCTGGCAGCAGGGTTAGACCTGGCTCAGGTGTAGTTGCCTCCCCAGGTAAAGCAAAGGAGTCTTGGAATCACAGAACTGGAGAAGGTGATTGAGAAATCAAGCCTGCTGGGAGTATAATTGGTGCCCACGTGGCAGCTTAGCTTTCCTCAGCCCCCACAAAGTGCCCAAAGCCACACAAAAGTGACCACACATAAGTGTTTCTCTGTAACCTGGAGGCCAGTGTTTGAGTTGGGGGCCTTGAGGAAGCTTAAGACCCGCTTAAGATGCTCTTAAAACCGGTGCCTAGGACTCCTCATCACTCCTGATGGGCTGAAAAGCAGCCAAGCCACAAACCCTGAGCAGAAATCTTTCCCTCCGATGCCTCCTGCGTGTGAAATGAAGGTTGACAGATACACCCTGACATTTGATTTTGGACAGAACTGCAAGACTTGCAAATGCTGTGCTCCCTCACCCAGCCTCGAGTGTGTGGGTAAAAGGAATAAAAATGCTTACAAAAAGCACATTTTTTGCACCAGAGGAACGCATCCCCCACAACAACATCGCAGTCTGATTTCTCTCTGCATATGCGCTCTTGATTTTGAAAATATTTGCCACTTGGAGCAGATTTTCTCTCCTCATTTTATAGGGACGCTGAGGAGGTTCATCAACAGTTTGCTAAGGAGTTATAAGAATTAAGGGGAATTCATTGCTGAGGCAGGGGGGCTGTGCATCTGCACACTCTTATTCTGCAGAGGATTCGTGGTTTTCCCATGTGTGTGTGTAATCCTTGCACTTGACATCACTCACGTAGAGGCAGGTTCATAAATTCAGCCTCAATGACTGTTGGGACTTAAGAGAGAGAGATTATGGGAAGGGCAGCATGAATTTTGGGAAGTCAGATCCTTGCTAGGATGGCTGGAAAGACCTGTTACCTCCGACCGTGGCAGAAAACAAGGGGAAGCTCCGATAAAGACCTGGAAAGAATCCTGAGCTCTTCTAAACGAAAAGACCTAAACACAGCTGGGAAAGGAGGCTGGAAAGTCTTGATGATCCTCCTCTGGGAATACACCCCACCCAGAGGGAAGCAGGCTGGAAAACACCAGCTGTGGCAGATGTGGGAGGAATCCAGATTAGGTAAAGCCCTGCTGGGACTGGCATGGAACTCTTGTCCACTAAGGTTGGTAACATCAGCTCTTCCCTTTCATTTTGGAGCCCAGAAGCTCTTGATGGAGGGGCAACAGGTCCATTCTTCAGCAAGGCAAGAAATGCATCTCACATGACATCAAAATCCTCTCATTTATACCCCAAGCTCCCTTTATATTCCCTTTATCCCCAACAGGGTGTGGTTTTGGGGTTCTTTTGAAATGATCCCTTGAACCTATTGCAGGATCCCGCTAAAAGGTGGGAAAAAGGTTGTGCTAGGTGCCTTTGGTGGCAGTGACTTTAAAGAGAGCCTGAGCAAAGATCTCAAGCCATCTCCTGGGTTGGAAGGCACTCACGAGGATCATGGAGTCAGATGAATCCCACCTATTTTTCCAGGTATGTGATATCAGGTTGATTGATTTTGAGCCTTTTGGCTCCATCTGGGACCTTAAAGACTTTCCGCTTGTCCTTTGGCCATCACTTTTGAGCTCTTTTGTCTCCAATTAAAGGTCCAAGCTGAATCATTTCATCTGGTTTATAGGTAGTCAGATATGTTTTTACCCCTAAATTAAACTTGTTAAAGGTGTTACTGACCTTTTAATTCAAAAGAGGAAAGAGATGGTTGTCTATTTGCATATCTGGCATCCAGGACCCCTATTCCATTCTTCCAGAAAACAGACTCAAAATGGACCTGGTTCTCAAACCCACCAGCTGTGTGTCTCAATTGGGAGTCACAGAAATGCTGCCACCAAAAAGTCCTTTTTATTGGCAGAAATATTAGTTTTCCCAGCTAACCTGTTTGTCACAGACAGTGTGTTGTTTTCCCATGGCTCAACCCATGGTTGTCTGATTTCTCCCACCTTCCTGTTCCCTCCTCACCCCATTTATTTAAAGTTTGACTCAACCAAACACATCACCACGTTCCCCCATGTCCCACCCCAGGGGCTTCTGTCCCAAACTAAGCCTAAAACAAGTTTCAGAGCTGAACAAGGTCAAAATTAGGCCAGTCCTTAGGGGACATGTTTACACGCTCACCCAAACAGGCTACAATGATTTTCCTTTCCATCCAAGCCACAGTTTCCAGCTCTGGGTTGTCCTGAGTTTCTTTGAGATAATTATCCCATCTCCAAAGGCACTGGCAGCTGGAGGAGCTCTCGCCCTCCCAAATTACACCCTTAATAAGGGAAGTGGGGACAACGTCAGAGGGAAACCGGGGCCAAAGGCAAATCCAAACACCTTGGATCCACCACTTCATCACTGAGCTGGCCAGAAACCTTCCTGCTCCTGCCAGAGAGGGATGAGGCCATGGAATGAGCTTCCCACAGGCGGATCATGTGGGAGTGAAACCGCTTACCAAAGGACACTGTTTGTACCTTCCCCAAAACACATCAGTGCCATCACAGCAGGTTGGGAAGGATTTGGGGAGCATTTGGATTTCAACAGCCAGGAATTCGCTGCTGTGGGGGTGGAGAAAGTAATTTTTTGGGACACAAGTCCAAGCTGTGCCAACGAGGAGCTTGATGTTCATTCTTCCACAGCCCATGGGATTGTCTTGACCCCGCTGTCTAAACGAGAGGGGACATGACTCATTCTCTCTCTTTGGCCACTTCATCCTCCACTGCAGAAGAGTTTCCCACTGAAAATTTCATGGAGACTGGAACATTCCTGGAAGAAATAAAAAAATCTCCCTCTTTTCTTGACATTTAAGTGAAATAAAACAAGCACTTTGATCAGCAGTTCCTGTCGAGATGCCATGCACAAGCACAAGGACAAGGCCAAAATCAGCATTAAATCCCATCAGGGTTTGAGAGGATTCAAGTTTGTTCACTCAATAAACGGAAAGGAAAAAACATTTTATTCCTAAAATATGGTGTGGGTTTTTTCCTAACTTTTTCTGTCCATGGATCCTGAATATTAATAGTTAAAGAGCTTTAAAAACATTGCTGGGTAGCTCAGAACCACCTGCACAGGGTTTGTCTGCAGAGTTCACCTGTGGAACTCCAAGGAAGGGAGAGCTCAAATATTCTGACAAGTGAGGGGCAAGAATTGGTGTCACCTTGTCAGGAAAACTCATCTTTACCTTCTGGTGTCCTTTGGAATCCCCAGGCATGAGACATTTGCAGCTTGGACTCCTGATTTGTAATTTGGGAGTCAAGAGGTATTGGCTGCTCTAGTACAGATGGTGCTCCCAAAGTGTTCCCAAAGCTTCTGGAATTCTAATGTGTGCTTTGAATAAAGGTCAAACACCATGTCCTTTCTTTCTGCTGGCCATGGGAAGAGTGACAGCCCTCAACTCTTCCATCAGAAACCACCTCAGACATATCCAGGCCATGAGAGGGAGAGGATGTGACCGAGGTATTCCTTCTGCCCAGTTCCTCTGGAGTGTTGGTGACATTTGGAGCAAGGACAGGCTGTCAGGATGGGAGTGATGCTTGAATCAGAGCACCCAGTGTCACCAGCTCTCACCTGTCAGGTGACATCCCATGACAGCTGAAGACCACAAACAAAACGTAAAGAAATAAAAAATAGGGCAGGGAGAAGGAAAAAAGCCATTTGATATTGAAACCACAGAATCATTAAGGTTGAAATAAACCTTTAAGATTATCAAGTGCATCCATCAACCAGTGTGTTCACCAGTGTTCACCAGTAAAGCACGTCCCCAGGTGCCACATCCACACATTTCTGAACACTTGCAGGGGTGGTGACTCCACCACTGCCCTGAGCAGGCTGTTCTGATGCTTTACAACCCTTTGCATTATATTTCCCCCCTAATACCCAATTTAAACCTTCCCTGTCCCAGCCTGAGGCCATTCCCTCTGCTCCTGTCCCTGTTCCCTGGGAGCAGAGCCCGACCCCCCCCGGCTCCCCCCTCCTGGCAGGGACTTGCAGAGCCAGAAGGTCCTCCCTGAGCCTCCTTTTCTCCAGGCTGAGCCCCTCCAGCTCCCTCAGCCCCTCCTGCTGCTCCAGCCCCTTCCCTGGACACACTCCAGCCCCTCCATGCCTTCCTTGGAATGAAGACCCCAAAACTGACCCCAGGATTTGAGGTTCAGCCTCACCAATGCCCAGCACTGGCGAATGATCCCTTCCCTAATCCTGCTGGCCACACTATCCCTGGTCCAAGCCAGTTAACACTTCCCAGGATTGATGAGTGCATCCCTGAAGCCGAGGAGAGAGGGGAAGAGAAAGGCCTTTAGTCCCCTTCCCTTTAAGCATCATTTCCTACGCATGCAAGTAACATGAACACTGCAATTACAGAGCCAAGCAAGCTGAAGACAGAGCAAGGGCGGGGTGGGGTGGGGGGAGAAAAACTAGGAGGAAAGATTTACAGCTCTTCCAAAAGATGGAATTGAAATATGTAAAAGAGGGCAGCGCTGATTGCCAAAATCCTGGAGGGTTTTCTTTGCCTCGCACCGTGTGCATTGTGAGCGGCGCTGGAATCTCAGGGTTTTCATTTTCACCATGAAACTCTAGCACGAGAAATTTTAATTGTGGATCCTTGTGGACAAGACCTTGAAATCCTACCCAGCCAAAGCTTTCTGGTCCCGGAGTGTTCTTGGAACTGGTTGTGGCTCCCAGTCACTTGGTTGCTTTATCCAAGAGTGTTCTCTGAGCCTGATGTTGGTGGGGCGTGGGATGGGTTAACTGTTTGTTAGCCCCGGACAACAGAGCTTGGCCAGGGGCTGTTCCCTTGCCAGTGTGTTCATACCTATTTTTTGAGGATATCCCTGTGGGGCTTCACTTTTCCCCCCCGGCTTGGGAAAGCGATCGGATTTAACGCAGTTGGCACCCACTCAAGAAACTTTGGAGGAGGAACACGAGCACAGCCCCTCTGAGTAATTGATTGTGGCTACCGGGTGAGTTTGTGATAGCGTGAAACACAATCTGTCAGAGGGCCTCAAAATTATCAGGGTATTTAATCACGGGCTGGGCATGTCTCTGCTGTATTTATGTGTGTTACCAGCCCAGGGTCACTTGGGCAAGGCACTGAGATAATGGAAAGAAAGAGGCCTTGGAACGTCAGGCAATGGATCTTCATGGGCAGATTGAAATTTCCAGGGCTTCTCGGGAAACGCCAGTAGCCAACTAATGCTCCTCTGCATCATTAATCTGCATTTTGGAGGGGGAATATTTTGATTCAGGGCTTTGCTGGAGGTGCCCCTGTGACGTTGATAGAGACCAGATGAAAATTCAGCTTAGTTACATTGAAAGGTGGGTCAGGAATCCACAAGAGAAATCCACACAAACTCACATTAATTGGAGATTCCTGTCTCCCAAGCCCAAATATGTTATAAAAACAGTCCCTCCTGCAGAATTGCCCTGTTTCCAGATCCCCCAGCAAACCTGCAGAAAGGTTTGAGAAGTCTGAAACCCAAAGGTGATTCAGTGAAACATTCAGCAAAGCCTTGTTTGTGTTTCAAGGAGGTTTGAAAAGCAATTCTTGAAGCCATGCTGGTGTTTCCCCATTGGTTTCATTTCCCATTTTCTATTTTGGTCTAAATTTTCAGACAACTCTCCTTTTTATGTTTCTTTGTTTGTTTTGTGCTTTTGAGTTTTGTGAGGGGTTTGTTCTTTTTTTTTTGTCTTGTTTTGGAGTGGGTTTTTTTGTTTGGTTGGTTTTATTGTTGTTGTCATTTTTATTTATTTATTTTGATTTTGTTTTTCAGCGATTAATTTCACTTCTTCAGTTTATTTTTGTTGCAAAGTTTCAATAAATCAGCACTTCAGGAAGCTGGACATCTTGATATCCACTTGCAGAACATTTTAATAGCAATGCTAACAAGGTCATAACATTTTTACTAAAATAAGTTTTTCCTTCCATCCTTCCTACACCTCCCCTCTGCCAATAGTTACAACTGTTTGTTGTGAAATCAGGGATAAAAGCCCCTCAGAGAGAAGGAAAAAAAGCAAACGACACATTTCATTACCTTGCTAATCCCACACACACCTTGGCAATACAGGCTGGGATCCATCTACCCTATTCTTATGTGCCCAGAACTCAGGTATTCAAACCTGAGATCCTCCACCAATTCATCAGAGCGGAGAAATTGCAGCCTCAAACAGGTTTATGAATTTGTGTGATTCCACTCCCAACTGATTGCACAGGATTAGGGTGAATAGGTCAGGCTTACACATCTAAAAGAGGGGTAAACCCAAACACAGAGTGTTTCACCATCCTCTGTTCCTCCATATCCAACAATCCAGAGAAAACCACACAGCTCAGCTTTGCCTCTAGGGAACCACCCCCCAAAAATTAGTTATCCCCCCTCTTCAGGACCAGCACATGAACAGCTAAATGATGGTCCCTCTGAGGAAGAACTTTTGAGTGGTCAAATCTTTCAGATACCCAAATTAAAAATTAGAGCAGCAAAATTTGCTTCCCAGTGCTTCCTGCTTCCACAAACATCCCTCTGGCTGAACTGGGAGCCCTGTCTTGGCTCCTCTGATCCCTGGAGCGTTGTTGTTCCTGTGAACAAATCCTTTAGTGGGGTTGATCCAAGGCATGGACTCACACCCTGCCTGATAAACCGGTGACATTTAGGGACAGGGACTGCTGCATTCCAGAGACAGAGTGAAGGGGGTGATCCCGGGGTGCCAAAGCACAGCCTTTGGATGTGTCACCAAAACAAGCAGGAGATGCAGCTTTTATTGAGGATTTGGAACTGCAGTCCCAGCACCAGGCTTGGACTAAAGGAACATGAGCAAACTGTTTCTTTGTCCTTTCCTTTCAGGCTATTGCTGAGAAGGGAAAAGAAGGAAAAATTCCCTGGAGCAGGAAAAGGAAGGTTGAATCTTTAATCTATTCACCTGAAATTCCAGAGCAAGGAAAGAGCTGGAGTGTCCGTGGCTTCCACAACAAACAGCTCATCAGTCAGCTCATCATGTTTGTGTCATGCTGACAAAAACTGACTGATTTAGGACAGAGAAATGTTCCAACTTGTGTCAGCCAAAGCTGCCATACCTTATTTCAACCCTATTATCTGCCTTCCTATCTGTCTGCCTCTAACGTGCTGAATCATGGCTTTTTCACTGAAAGGAGCGTTTGCTTTTTGAAACTCTCCTTTTAAAAAAAAAAAATATAAAAAAAAAGGGAGAAATCATGGAAAATGTAGCTGTAGTACTGGGAACTGTTGTGCCAGATTCCCACTTGGCCTGGATCATTATACCTCTGCTGACCTCAATAATAATTTAACTTGAGGGCAAGCAAAGAACGTGGTGTTCAGTCAGGGAGTGACTGCGGCTGATCTGCTGAATAAATCAGACGAGGCCAACCAGTTGCTCCACAAATTCCCAGTAGCCCATGGCCAATGGATTGCTCTCACCCAGTGGCACAGCAATTTAATTGGAATCTTGCAGAATTACTCTTGTTGTCATGATTTTTAAAGGTCTTGGCTTTTTTCCACGAGTCTTTGCCAAGATGCTCAGTAGTGTCATTGGCATCAAACTGAGGCTGTTAAGTTTTTCTCAATGTGAGCACAAGCTGCAAATTTGGTTTATTTCAGAGAAAAAAAAAATGAAAATCAACTCCTTTAAAGGCCTTCTGTTTTCACCAGGGAGAGCTTAGCAATTATCCTCTCAATGAGAAGTCCACCAACCTTATTAATATCCCAAATTTATGCCCCCAGATGTGTCCCTGACTTTGCTAAACAACAGGAATTAAATGGGAGCAGTTTTGCTTTCTCTCAGTCCATGCAGGTCCCTGCGAATCTTCCAGGTCTTCATTAATTAACCTAATGGAAATTTTATCCCTGTTTCCCATAGCCAGATGCCATTTTCAACAGAGAGGGGAAACAGCAAAGCACCTTCAAGGCATTTCTGTCTTGAAGGCACCAGAAAAGATGCAGCATCACTCCCAAGCCTTGCCCAGCTTTTCCATGGCTTCTGGGCCCCAATAGGAGAGTGGTGTGGTAGACACTGTGCTTGGAATTACTAATAAACATCCACCTCATCTGATCTTTGCTGCATAATGAAATATTCCATGTTCTGTTGGTGTTAGGAGTGGATTTGGGGTAGGGAAGGAGGCAGAGGGGCAGTGGAGTTGAACTGCTTTCCCTGGGGGGACTGGGGCTTAAGTTTTGTGAGGTTTTTCGCTGCTACAGCTCTGAAAAACAGAGGAAGGAGAAATGAAGAGCGGGGCAATACGAGGGGAAAAGAAGAACTATTTCAGTACTGATGCTGCTCAGCTGATACGCAGAGGAAAGAGAGAGAAAGAGAGAGCAGCACCTTAACAAATCTCTATTTAAATCCCAACTTACAAGTGAAAATGTGTTGGCTCCTTCTAAATCCCTCCAGAGATTTTGAGACATTGAAGCCAGCAGACACCCTATGATCATCTAACCTGACCTTTCTTAACTCAGTCTCGAAACTTTACCCAGTGATTCCTGGAATGGGAGGAATTATCCCCACTATGTGCGTGCATTTCTAAGACGCAGCTTAATAAACTGATGATGGGTATCATATTGCCCGTGATAGCAGAGCACAGGATGCCATGGGCTGGTTCCCGTGTTCCTCTGGAGGAATGTTACCAATGGCTTGTGGTTGAGCTCAAACTCATTTACCCCTCCTTCCTGCAGTTCCCACTGAGCCTGACATTGCTGGCAGAGCTGCCTCTTCCCCACATGCACAGGGAGATTCATATCCCCGTGAATCACAGAGCTGCACTGCAAAGATCTCCCAGTTCTTTCCTCAGCTGCTCAGGTCAAGGCAGACCAGTTTTTCTGCCGTCCAAATTAAGGCTTCAGCCACGGGAATTGAGTGCCCTGTGGTTCAGCCCCTCCTTAGAGCCCACGCTGCCATGCTGGGCCAGGGGAGGATTTGCATTGCTGGCCACTCTGGTGCTTTCTAAAGCAGAAAATCTTGTGTCTCGTGATCCAAACTGAAAGGTAGTCACACACAGATCCTGAAAGATGATCCACAACAGAAATGGAGGTGGCCAAGAATCCATAACTCAGCAGTTTTAAAGCTGGGGGAGATGTTTACTCCTCTGCCTCCTCTACTCCACTCCTTGCCTCTTGATAAACCATTTAGTAAGGCTACGACAGCTCCACTTTCCATAAAAATGTTTTCTTCTGCTACTCCAAAATTTCACTGAGCAGAAAATTAATATTTGGCCATTTAGCCAGGATTTCCCACCATGGCAGCAGCTGCAGAATGTCCATCCCTGGGACAAACCAGCCCCAGCTCTGCTCCAGTGGAAAAGGAAGGTTAACAGAGCCTGGATGATTTGGAGAAATACAGAACATGACACATCATGAAAGGGCTGAGTTTCCTGTGCAGGTAACACAGTCAAGGTCGTGTATCCTGCTCACCCTGGGCTCACTGCAGATGCACAGCCTGCTCATATCCCTGCCTGGGGTCTTCCAGATGAAATATGGGATCATCCGACTTTTATCTCTCCTTATCTCAGCGTGTTAGTTGTGGAACATGGCACTCAGCTCTCCTGAATGCACAAACCAACAAAACTGGAATTAAAAGGACAAGCTGAGATTCTTTCACTTTTTAAAATTTTCACCTCTTGGATTCCTCATATTTTTCATATCCTCTTCTTGAAAACTGGGGTACCTCAAAGTAAGAAGACCCTACGGACACTGGCTGAAGTTAAAAAATATAGCTGGGCACAAGTGGGCAAGGAAAAGGTTGTCAAGCATTGGAACAGACTGCCCAGGGCAGTGACAGAGTCACCTGGCCTGGAACTGTTCAAAACTCATGTGGATGTGGCACTTGAGGACATGGTGCTGGATCTTGATCTTAGAGGTCTTTTCCAACCTAAATGGTTCTTTGATTCCTTGTCTGAGACTCTTCAGGGCACCTTATCTGAAGTGAATGGACACGTGGTTATAATGGTTATACACACATTCTTTTGCTACCTCAACTAAGAGGTAAATTTATTAATATAAAACACCAAACTTCTTCATCAGAGTGGCCTAGAACATTGAACAGTGCTGGCACAAATAACTTGTTTTGCTGCTATACTTTGATTTCTTGTAATCACCCCCCTGCCTTTTCTCCTCACCAGATTCTCTCCTTTTCTTTGCAGAGAGAAGGACTCTTTCCTAGTGAAAGTCACTTTGTCTGTTAACCAAGCAATCTAGATGGGACTTTGACCTGTTAGCTTGTCCCTCTTGGCTTTCTGCTTAACCTGAGAAAGAAACAGGCACGTGCAGAAAGGAGGAAAAACCCTTTAGGGACACATCTCCCACCCCACAGGGGATCCAATGATCCAGCTGACATGAGCAGTGAATCTCACATTTAGGATCTGTCTCCCAACAGAAATCGAGGCTGTGTTTAATTTTCAGCATCTCACATTGAGATGCACATTTGCAGAAATATTGGCTTTTGACCATTTTCTACCTGAAGCAAAAAATGGTTTTCATCATTCTGAATTAAATTCTTAATTTTTCCAAACCAGGCAACATTTTAGGCTTACATTTCTTCCCAAGCTGCCAGTTTTAACTGGTTAATGAAGAATAATTGTTTCCCATTCACTGGTTTGCTTTCTTATCACTTCCCAGCTTCTTGTCAGGATTGGCAGCTGCCAATCTCAACTTGATTTGACACCAGGCCTGTTGAGTGAAAGCTCTTTCCCTCTAATTCTGGTTAGAGATAAATTCATCTGTGAGAATTTCTGAATACTCTGAGAACCACTAAACCACTAAAATGAGTCTTCTTAAGATGCACTAATATTCACTCTTTCCATCCTATGAGTGTTCTTCATACATGGCAAAAAGAAAGTTTTCTAGAGGAAGGACATAATTAATAATTTGGGATTTTTTTTTTTAATTGCTGGGAAAATAAAGTCCCTCCAGTGTGGAATCTCAGCTCTGTAAGTCTCATGAAGGAAGAAGGGGAGGTTCTGAGTCCATGAAGGATATGTGTGTGATGGTATCCACAGTGGACTGTGCTGAGGTAGATTCCCTCAGGAGAAGCTTCCAGGGATCAGATCCTCAGCTGATGGGAACCAGAAGTTCTTCCACCTCTCCAAATCCCATTTTCCACCATCTAGTCCTACCTGCTCACTGAAGATTGGCACTTTATTTTATCACTGCTTTAAAAGATTTGCTTAATCAATTGCAGTATTTCATCCTCTCCACAAAGGGGGTGTGAATGAAATCACTGAAATGCAATCCAAGTGCCTGTCTTCCTTAAAATAAAATAATCCTGCTTGGTGCTGCCTGTGGGGTGCGGCTGTTAGATTTGGGTATCCCTGGGTCCCATCCCAAGCTTCAGGTCACTCTGGAGAGGGAAGGTTGGAGAGGGATTTATCTGGGAATTTACCTTCCTCAGCCAATATGCTGTTCAGAGCCTGAGGTATGAGAGGGCTTGCCTAGAGGAGGTGAATCTGTGAGTGTACCTGAGTGAGGTGGCAAAATCAATGCAATTTATCCCTGGGTGCCCCCCCAGGGCACCGATGCCACACTGGATCCCACTGGATGCATTTAGGTGTCAAAGGCTTCTGCTCAATCCATCACTCCTTTGGCCACCACCTCTCCTGCCTTGCCTTCAGGGGGGTCAACATTCTGGGGTTTATTCTCTCCAGCCATCATTTATTTCTTTTAAAAGAACAAGCCTTCTTTGTCTGGGGCTCCTACGAGTTGCACGGGGCGGGAGGGGTGGGGGGATTCTCTGCCAGGGTCTCTGAGGCACAAACCCACAGCTGATTTGTGAGTACACCACGTACCACGGTGTCACAAAGATACCACAAACAGAGAAAAGTCATGCAGCCTTGTGTTATGGGAGCTGGCCCCATATTCATGCCAAGATTCTGGATTTCCTGGCGCTCTAAAGCTCTTTGGACCACGGGGATTATACATTGCACAAGGTATCAGATGCCAAACACTGACTTTAAAAAAAAAAAAACAAAACAAAACAAAAAACACATGGGAAACAAATCAAAATGACCTTTTTTTAAAAAAAATAAATAAAAAGAATCCTATAGACGTGTTTTTAACAATAACAGAGCAGGAAACTTTGCCTTATTAGACATTTAGCCAGCTTATCTGCCTGCTGGCATTCCTCAAGTGCACTTGAACACACGCTGGGCCACCGAGGGCTGGGATCCTCTCGGATTTCACAAACTGAGCAAGGTCAGCCCAGGGCAGAGGTTGGAGGAGATTCCTCTCCGTGAAACCCCCACTGTCCATCAGAAATGGTGCTGTTCCATCAACTAGCAGTGAACTTTGCCCCAGTCGAAGATCATTCCTGAGCTGGGAACGGAACTGGAGTTGTTTTTCTGGACAGTGGGTCAAACCCACGCCCCTCTATGTGTCCATGGAAGACGTGGACAACACTGGGCCTGGTCAAAGTGGCTTTTAATTTACCTTCCAACACCCTGAATGCCTTTGAAAAATAAAATACCACAAGTGGCATCTGTCTCACTAATTTCCATTTGCCAGGGAGGAGATGCAGCATCCAAAGAGTTCTCTGGTGTTCAAAATCTCTTCACACTTGCCCTGCTTTGGGCACAAATAGGGCTGTCAAACTCACCTGCAAAATTTGGGCAAACTTTGGACCAGGAAACACCCACCCAGATATTTCAGGGATTAAACTGCACTCCGTGGGATTCAAGGAGCAAAAATAAAGTTGTCTACAGTTGTTCACAGTTGTAACTCTCAGCTTTTCTCAGAGACAATAAAAAATAGGTCTTAAAATGTAAGTGTTATAATCTGGTCAATGCATCCAGTTCAGGATGAGTCAAATGGTGCTATTCCATCCACTGGCCAACAAAAATGCCTGAATAAATTCAATAAGTTTATTTTTGGGAATCTGCAGCATTCCTTGTGCAGGCCTTGAAGTTGGTTTTATCATGTTCTCAAGCCCTGACATCAGGCTGTGAGTTGATTAACCCTTTAAACCATCAATGCCAATACAGGAATCAGTCTTATCTACCTCTGTCCTGTGCCAAAGGTCACCAAAAGGAGTCTGCACCCCAAAAGCTCAGAACACAAAAAAGAATCCACCATTCATTTGCGGTTTCTCTGGGAAGACTCAAACCCAGTGAGATTAGAAATAAAGATGGTCGTAAACGAGCCTCTCCACCTGCCCTTGGTGGTCCCAGTGGCCTGGTGAGTCTCTCTGCACAGGTTTTCAGCCCAGGGATTGTCAGCAGGATTGCCAGGGATTGTCACACTGGAAACCTGCACCCCTGGTGTTCCCAGCCAGCCCTGCTTTCCCCCTGGGCTCTCTCTGTCCATGCCTGTATCTCATTCTCTCCCTGCACTCCAGAAATGTCTTTTTTCCTTAGGAATGCTCTGCTGCTTTTCAGAGGGGTTATAATTTCCATTTCCTCCCTTTGGCCCAAAGGGGAGCATCTGATACAAGACAAACAAGCCTTCTTGTCTCCTGCTGCTCAGCTGCAATTTTTGTAAAGAACTGTCAATTACAGCACATCTATAACTCCATTCCTTCCCCTTTTTAAAAAATGTTCATTTCCAGCTGTCCTGTTTCCTAGACCAGATTCATTTTTAGACTGCTCTCTGACACTAAGAGTGCAAGGGAGAGAAGGGAACATAAAATGCATTATTTCAGTCACCTTGGGTCAGCCCATGCTGATGTTGATGTGCATTTCAACCTCCAAATCTTGTCATTTTGGTCAAGGCCATAATTCTCATGCCTTCATTGGAAGAATACAAGCCCAGAGGTTCAAGATTTCATGGGAGCATCACCACCAGGAACAGTCAGGATCATGAAGGCAGCCTGAGCCATCTCAGCACAGAACTTCAACCAAACAATCATAAAATCAAGAACCACATTCTCCTTTACCTTTGGATAAAATGAGGAATCCCATCAAATGGGCATGAGGAAACCCATGGAGGCAGACTAAGAGTGGCAATTCTGGCTGCAGTTGGATTAGGGCGAGTGAAATTGTGGTATCTGCAAATACCTGGAGCAGAGAGAAAGTGGTTGCCACAGCAGCGACGTGTGTTATGCCAAACTCCGTATCCTTGATAGAGAGTGCAGGGAAGGGCAGGAATCTGGGAAAGGGAGAGATGTGGGAAGCCAGATGAAAAGTTTTATTAGGTGATTATTACACTCTTCTGCAGTGCCAAGCACAGTGCAAGGCTGCCAGCTTGTCTCACTGCAAAACCAAAATTAAAATAATGAGAGGGGCCCTAATCATGGGCTGTCTGGTGGCTGATTTTCTATCTGTGCTGGCTAACGAGCTTCACCCCCTCAGCAGTGCCAGGAGAGGCTCCGAGGTGGCAGAGAAGCTTCCCCCAAGGGCAATGAGTCTGTTCCTGTGAGGGGTGCTGTGGTGTCTAACCTGGTGATGAGAACCCAAACTACCCACAAGCCAGGGCTACCAGAGTCTGGCACCTTTCCCAGTGCATGGAGAGAAGAAGGGACTGTCTCTTGGCCACCTACTCATGGAGCCTGATTGTGTTGTCGTGACTGCTTCGTTCCACAGACACAGGGACAGAATCCAGGAGCTCTGAGGGTGGGTGGTCTGAGTTATTCATCCCTGTCACATCATGAAATACCATCTGGAGCATCTTCATAGGTGATGTAAATGCAATCCACTCTTCCTGCATGAGATACAGATATCTGCCATGGGAAGGGACACAGAATCAGAGAACCCTGGAGTCACAGAATGGTTTGGGTTGGAAGAGACCTTAAAGCTCATCCAGTCCCACCCCCTACAACTTCCAGTAACCCAGGCTGCTCCAAGCCCCATCCAACCTGGCCTTGAACACTTCCAGGGATCCAGGGGCAGCCACAGCTTCTCTGGGCAACCTGTGCCAGGGCCTGCCCTCCCTCACAGGGAAGAATTTCTTCCTAAAAATCTAATTTAAATCTCTCCTCTTTCAGTTTAAATCTGTTCCCCCTTGTCCTGTCGCTATCTACCTGTGTGAAAAATTGCTTTCCTCTTCTCTATATTTCTTAGGGATGATATGCAGTCCCAACCTTCCCAACACTTCCAGTCAGGACAGTTGTCAAGAGCATCAGTTATAACCAGGGGTTCACAATGGCTGCATCCAGACCTCCCAGCAACCACAAGCAGCAAGTGGAGGTCAATTGACAGAGATCCAGGTCCTGATTCAGCAAAGCATTTTATTTTACATTTTGAATCCAGATGCGATTGCCGGGTCATAAGTGAGTTTTTGGTGTTGGCTTGTCAAAATAAGGTCTGAGATAAGAAAAATATGCTGCCACTCACCAGCGATGGAACCCAAGAGGGTAATCCTAACGCACATGGGCTGGATGCAGCCACACCATCCCCCTGGGAATGCCACACAGAGCAGGATAAGAACATCTTCAAAATGGATCTCATCTCTCCAAAGGGTTAGTAAAGGGTTCCCTTCCTCTGACACCACCAACCTTCTGATTCTGCTGTGACCAGTCTAATCATAAACAAGACAGGCAATTCATGGCACTTCTCTGGGGACATTTCTGCCGTTTTAATTGGATTTTTTTTCTCTTGCAGGAAGATTTTTCCACACCTACTTTTCATTGTCCAGCCTGGAGGAGGCTGAGGAGACACCTCTTTGCAGTTACAACTTCCTGGAGAGGGGCAGAGGAGGGGCAGGCACCGATCTCTGCTCTGTGGGGACCAGGGACAGCACCCAGGGAATGGCTGGAGCTGTGTCAGGGCAGGGTTAGGGGGGATCTCAGGGAAAGGTCCTTCCCCCAGAGGGTGGTGGGCACTGACCAGGCTCTCCAGGGCAGTGGGCACAGCCCCAAGGCTGCCAGAGCTGCAGGAGGGTTTGGATGATGCTCTGGGGCACAGGGGGTGACTCTTGGGGATGATCCTGGGCAGGGCTGAGGGTTGGACTGGATGGTCCTTGTGGGTCCCTTCTAACTCAGCGTATTCCATGATTCTGTGAACCTCCTGTTCTCTCAGTGCCCCAGTGATGGTGACCTTGCCAGCTCCTTGGAGCAGCTCCAGGCATCTGAGAAGGTCACCATCACCTCACCAGGCTGGCACAGAGAAGGCAACACAAGACAGCCTTCCTTGACCTATGATGTTGTCCACCCACCTGGCCACGAGCGTTCTGTGGGACGTGTTAACTGGCTTTAGGATCCGGAGGCAGATTTCCATGCCTAGAAGGAGCAGTGCTGGGAAGGCTCCAGGAGATGAAAGGCAGGAATATAAAGCGGCGGGCGGAAAGGCAGGGAGCGGTGTGGGGCTGATGTAATGCTCTGTGCCCTGATACTCCCAGCAGGAACATATGAGTTTGGGTCACAGGTTTGTGGGGAGACATCTCGTTGACGTCATGGCAGCTCCGAGCAATCCAGCCCCCGTTTTTCCACTGCGTGTGCATCCGTGCAGATTCGCTGCCCTTTAGGAAGCCCCTGCTTTGTCTTGGGTCCTTCCCAGTAAACCCTTGGCTCACCATCTCGTGAGCTTCTCCTGCACAATTAAGAGCTGGACGAGCTTATGCAGTGGATGGAGAAAGAGATCTCAGGGCTTCAGCACTTGCAAATCCCACAGCAAGTTCCTATCGACTCCCACTCCTGCAGGAACGCCATGGCAACGAGCTCAAACTGTGCAACTTGGCTGCAAAGTGTTTTTCTTGAGTCAGTAACACAATACTTTTCCTTTCTCGACATCAAACATACACTTCACCCCCCAAAACACCCCTTTGCCAGCTCCCAATGTGATAAGCAATTAGTTTGGTTCAGGCTTCTTTTCTTAGGAGCTAAAGCTGTTGGAGTTGCTGGTCCTGGAGGAGATGTGAAATCTGCTCTCTCCACGTCCAGACCGTTCATGCGGAACACCAGCACCTCTCCTCTTGGACATGGAGATCCAAGGCATGTGAGAGCAGCTGTGGAGGATGAAAACCCTGTTGGACCTGCCTGCCATGCCTGAGAAGCCTTTTCTGCATCAAAGGCATTCCCTCTACTGGTCTTTAAAGCAAGTTTTGGTAGATTTGAGTAAGATTTGGGTAGTCAGGTCGTTCGAACCCAAACCTACAAAAGCCCTTCTCTGCAGATCTGTTTCCATTGGGATTCAAATTGTCTTCCTCACCACAGGTCAAAAAGAAAGCATCAAAAGGTGCTATGACAATAAATCAAGGCCTCCAAAGATGTTCCAAAGGCTGGAGCCAGGCTGGGAGAGCTGGAGGGGTTCACCTGGAGAAGAGAAGGCTCCAGGGACACCTGAGAGCCCCTTGCAGGGCCTGAAGGGGCTCCAGGAGAGCTGG
>JAWWMP010000081.1:1316895-1332272 GCA_035047865.1 Dendrocincla tyrannina
GAGAAGGAGAAGGAGAAGGAGAAGGAGAAGGAGAAGGAGAAGGAGAAGGAGAAGGAGAAGGAGAAGGAGAAGGAGAAATAAAAAGCCCCACATGATGCTTGTATTGTGTCACCACGCCAACATCAGGCTGTGGTGGAAATTCCTTCCTCGCCCTGATGCCTGCCCTCCTGGCTTTCTGTCTTCGCTTGGAGCCAGTGGTTACTGGAACCACCAATCCCATATTTTTGGGGGCCAAGTCCTCGCCTGTGTCCACCACCACCGACCCCCAGGGCCTGGAGGGGAAAGCCCAGGCTGGAAAAGCCATGTCAGCAATATTTGCATACAAACCTCCCTCCCTCCCTGCACTAATGATGATCCCAGCACTAATTAATGATGATCCCTGCACTAATTAATGATGTTCCTGGCAGGAGTGCCGGGGCTGCTTTCATGGGCAGCGGAGAGATGGGAGCAGGAGGAGAAGGATGCGAAAGGAGGCACCGAAGTTTAATGCCAATTAAAGTAGCCCTGCCAGGGCATTTCATTCCATAAGCGGGATGGTTTCCTGCGGAGGAATGCGGGGAGTTCAGCTCGGGATTCCTCAGGAAAGGAACGGGAATGAAGTCAAATTCCCGCAGTTAAAAAGCCAAAGGCTCCGTATTTCTGGAGAGCACGGGGTGAGGGGCTGGTGAAGAAAGGCTGCTGTTTTCTGGGGTATTTCATGCTTTCAAATCCAGCCTCCCATCACATACAAACACTTTCTCTCTCTTCCCTCGAACCTTTCACTCTGAAGATAAATTGTTATTACTGTGAAGGTAGTGCCCAGTGTCTTTAGTTAACTGAATTATAAATATAGAAAGTGATAACTTTACATCTTTCTCTCTCTCTCTCTCTCTCTCTCTCTCTCTCTATCTATCTATCTATAGATATATGTATTAATGTTTAATTTATATGTATTAACACACTGACCAACACCCATTTTTTTTCTCCTTAAGGCAAGAAAACAGATGCACCAACTTGACTCCCCCTGAAGTACCTCCCCAGGTTGGGGGGACCAAACCCTTTTCAAAGACCAGTGATGGTCAGTAATCTTCCACAATTAATGTCAGATTTGTGGAGTAACATCTCCACAAGCTAAAAAAGCACCCCAAAGGTTGAGCTGGAGCCTGGAAGTGAATAAACATCCCCCCATCACGATTCACGAGTCCCCAGAGGGTGGTGGGCACTGCCCAGGCTCCCCAGGGCAGTGGGCACAGCCCCAAGCTCAGCCCTGGAGCCCAGAGCTCCAGGAGGGTTTGGACGATCCTCTCAGGGGCAGGGTGGGATTTTTGGGATGTCTGTGCAGGGCCAGGGATTGGACTGGATGATCTTTGTGGGTCCCTGCCAACTCAGGATATTCTGTGATTCTGTGAGGGCTCGTGATGCTTGAAGAAGAGGCAGGAAAGGGGAGTCTGGCTGGATAATCCAGTGGTTAGTGGTCTCTGCTGAAGGTCCTTTTATCCAAGGATAAATAACCCTTGCAGAAATCTCCAACGGAACTGCTCAGAGCAGGAAAATGGTTTATGATCTCAGTTTTTCGCTCTTTATAGCCCTAATTGAGCCCCGAGCACCTCCCAGCACCCATTTTTTGTTATTTCCATGCAACAAGGGTAGATATCACCTGCAATTCTGGCTCTGGGAAGTTCATTCCAGGAGACTGGTTCTCCTCAGCACCTTCTAGTTTCTGTACTTTGGAGTACAGAACAAATTCTGCCCCACCACGACAGTGCCCAGACTCTTTAAATCATAAAATCAGAATCATAGAATGGTTTGAGTTGGAAGGGACCTTAAAGATCCCATTCTACTCTCTGCCATGGGCAGGGACATCTTCCACTAGCCAGGTTGCTCCAATCTGGCCTTGGACCCTTCCAGGGATCCAGGGGCAGCCACAGGTTCTCTGGACTAATGAATAGATGGTAACCCAGTTTGTAAAATTAGTATGGGGTCCATAATTTTGGTTTTGCTTTCATCCAGACATTTCTGTGCTTGTTATTAAATTTTCTGGTTGTTTTTGCTGCCTGTTTGCAAAGTCTCCTGAGGATTTGCATCCAGAATATCCACTGTGGACAGAGGAATCTGTGCAGAAAATATGTCAGCTGAAATCTGTTGGTTCTTCACCTTCCTCAGACACAGAGGATGGAATCTGGTTCAGACTCCCCATTCTCACCTGCCTTTGCTCAGTGAGGAGTTACTGGTCGAGACATGGAAGTGTTGAGTTGTTCTTTTCAAATGTGCTTTTAGTTTTCCTTTTTTGCCTAAGTTGACCCCAGAAACATGAGATTCTGCCAGAATCACCCCTCTGAGGTCAAGGAATATTCATGACATCATCAACTCACTTTCCCCTGGTGAACTTTACTTTTCATCCTGTCTCAGCCCAAAAATTATCATTATGACTATTAATTCATTAACGCAATCTGTGCTGGTATTAAGAATGCTGGTTCCCAGAATTTCCTTTAGTCCTGGAATATGCTGACTTCAACAGGATTGCTGCACTAAGAAACACATCTCAAGGGTTTTAGGAACCCCAAAAAGGAATAGAAATGCCCAAATCATGGAAATAAACCTTCATGGCTGATGCAGAATCCCCAGAATCACAGAATGGTTTGGCTTGGAAAGGACCTTAGGGATCATCCAGTTCCAAATCCCCTGCAGGGTCACCTTCCACTATCCCAGATTGCTCCAAGCTCTTCCCAACCTGGCCCTGGACACTTCCAGGGATGAGACATCCACAACTTCTGTGGGAAAACCAGTGACCACTTCCCGCTACTCCATTCTCTAACCTGGTAAGAGGAGCTGCCTTGTGCCCCAACAGCAGTGAGGGGTTATGTACTAAAAATTAAAAAGACATTTTTGGACAGCTTCTTCCATCCCATTATGGATAATCCTTCCATGTGAGCTTCTATTCTAAAAATTGCTTCCCTCCCAGGGAAGCAAGCTTGGCTTAGAGAATTCAGCAGCCTTTATTCCATATCCCTGCTATTTCATGGGAAGCCCCAGCCAATAGTGAAGTCTGGCTGTGCCTGCTGGTAAATAAATGTTTGAGCTGAGGGAACTGCAGGATCTCTGCAATATTGTATTTCAGTTTATCAAACCTGGCTGCAGGGGCTGTTTTCAGATCAAGTGAAAATCAAACTGCTCCTTTGTTGATCTATATTCCAAAAATCCTGGTCCTTCTTTTTCTCCTCAGAGCCAAGTTCATGTCCCAGTGATTCCCCCACTCAGCTATTTTACCTGGGGTTCAGCTGGAGAAAAGCAAGTTGTTTCCAGAGAAAGGGAATGACCCAATGGGCAGGCCAGTTTCAAGCTGGGATAGAAATGCAGCTTAATATGCTGTCAAAAATGATTTGAAACAGATCCCTTCGTGCCAGCTGATAAAACTGAAATGTTCTGCTCCGAGCTGAGCCACCACAGGTTCGAAGCTGACTTTTTAACCTTTTCCCATGAAAAAAACAAAATCAAAAAACCACACTTTTGAGGGGTGAAGTTAAAAGAAAAAGTCAATATTGGAGTCTTGCCTCGAAGGATTTATGAAAGTGCTGCTGTGAGGCAAAGCAGTGGGGTGTGGAGTGCTGCTGTCAGAGCAAGAGGGTGGAACTCTGCTGGTCCCAGTGCCTTGGTTTGGGTGCTGTGGGTGCTCCAGCAGGGTGGCACACACCTCAGGCATGGGTTGGAGGGATCCACCCACTGCAGCCCTGCATGTTTGCAAGAACACTTGTAGGAACCCACCCACTGCAGCACTGCATGGTTGCAGGAACACTTGTAGGAACCCATCCACTGCAGCACTGCATGGTTGCAAGAACTCTTGTAGGAACCCACCCACTGCAGCCCTGCATGGCTGCAAGAACACTCGTAGGAATCCATCCACTGCAGCCCTGCATGGTTGCAGGAACACTTGTAGGAACCCACCCACTGCAGCCCTGCATGGTTGCAAGAACTCTTGTAGGAACCCACCCACTGCAGCACTGCATGGTTGCAAGAACTCTTGTAGGAACCCACCCACTGCAGCCCTGCATGGTTGCAGGAACACTTGTAGGAACCCACCCACTGCAGCCCTGCATGTTTGCAAGAACACTTGTAGGAACCCACCCACTGCAGCACTGCATGTTTGCAGGAACACTCGTAGGAATCCATCCACTGCAGCCCTGCATGGTTGCAGGAACACTTGCATGAACCCACCCACTGCAGCCCTGCATGGTTGCAAGAACTCTTGTAGGAACCCATCCACTGCAGCCCTGCATGGTTGCAAGAACTCTTGTAGGAACCCACCCACTGCAGCCCTGCATGTTTGCAAGAACTCTTGTAGGAACCCATCCTCTGCAGCCCTGCATGTTTGCAGGAACTCTTGTAGGAACCCACCCTCTGCAGCCCTGCATGTTTGCAGGAGCAATTTATGGCCACGACAGCGTTGTTGTGCATCCAGCTCCTCCAGCTGCCTGCCCCAAAAAGGAGGAGCTGCCCGGTAACAGATACACCCTTGTTTGATTTATCTTAAGCTGATAACTTATTCCACTTATGCTGCAGCATCAAGGTTTAAAAAGGGATGACCCAGCTGACCTCCAGCAACATCCACCCGGCCCCTGTCCCTGTTGGCTCTCGTCAAGGTCCTGCCTGTCAGGCACTCGCAGACTTTCCGCCTCTGCAATCTCGGTATCGCGGGCAGCAAGAGTTTGTATACAAAGCTGTCACCACTCTCATGAGTGGGTGGATTTTCCAGCTCATCTGTAACCCGAGTGGCACTCCAGCCCTGGGATCTTTCTTCCCAGTGTCAACAGCACGCAGCGCTGCCCTATCCCCTTACACATTATCTTCGATCAAGTTGATGGGCAGGAGGGAACAGAGCCAGAAGTAATTGTGACAGGCTGGGTGTTTTTACAGGCACAATAGTTAATGGGCTGGTTAATGTAAAGGATTAGCCCCTTCATCCCCGGGACATATGAGAGGGGAGGAAGGGGGTGGTGCTGCTCAGTAAGCCCCAGTAGGAAATGCCGTGATCGGCTTGTAACCAAATAGAAACAAATCACCAAAATCCTTTGGAGTAGCTCAGGTTTGGCACAAGGGGTGGCATTTCAGGGTCCTGATGCTCATGGCACCCTACGTAAAACACAGAGCCCTAAAGGCACAGTCTGCAGCTTCCTCACGAGGGGAAGAGGAGGGGCAGCACTGATCTCTTCTCTTTGGGACCAGCAACAGGACCCAGGGGAATGGAATGAAGCTGTGTCAGGGGAGGTTTGGGTTGGATAGTGGGAAAAGGTTCTTCATCCAGAGGGTGGTTGGGCACTAGGGGAGATGTCATGGCCAAAAGCCTGCCAGAGTTCAAGGAGAATTTGGACAACTCTCTCAGGCACATGGTGGGATTCTTGAGGTTGTGCAGAGTCAGGAGTTGGACTCGATGATCCTCGTGTGTTCTGTGATTCCCTGATTCTCTGAGCCGTGCTTCGGGGCAGCAGGGAAGGGATGAGCAGCCTAGACAGATGCTCTTCACCCTCAGCCAGGAGATAGGAGGGGAAGGCCAGGGGGAAGTTCTCAGCTGTGCCACGAGGACATCCATCCTCCTGCCCCAAAACTCCTCCTGGCAGATGATGCAGTGCCTGTGTGTGTGTCGGGGGGCTCAATAAGCAGCTGCCCAGGGGCATTGCTGCGTGCTGGAGCTGTCTGTGTGTACAGTGGACATTTGCCACATTGCCTAAGACAGCAAAGCCCTCCAGGCTCTCCCTGCTGCATCCACCTTCCCTTACAGCAGCATTATCCAGAGCAGTCCATCCAGAGCTATTGTATCACCACTAAGTGCCCGAGCTTATAGGATTTATGGCCATATGCTCGCATGGCTTATGCATTGAGAAGCTTAGAAACCCTTCCTCCAAATTCCTCCGGCGGGCTAAAACCTCCTGCCTGACTGGATCAGCTTACAGCACGGAGACAGTCCCAGGGAGACCCACCCCAGGAAAACTGCTGAGCTCCAGGAGGAAAGGGACTGGCATCAGCAGAAGTCTGGGAGAGTCAGAGCAGCCCTGAGAACACCCCAGTGAGGAAGGTAAATCACGGAGAGGCAGCACAGGGCTGTGTTCCCTACTCACTAAGCCCAGCAGATACAAATCTGCCCGTGGCCAAATAGTTTTCAGATAGGCTCTAGCATAAAATTGGTTGGGGTTTCCATCAGGGATTTAACCAGGGATATTGGGGTTTAACTGTGTGCACAGGCCAGATCCTGTCAGCTGCATAGCAAAGTCATGTTTAGCATCTTCCTCATCACAGTAACTTTCAGCTGTGTCTTATGACACTACTAGAAATAAAAAGTAGTTTAAGTAGGTAAAACTCACAGAAAAAATAATTTCCTTCCTTTCTTTCTTTCCCCAAATGGCATCATAATTTCAGCAGCAAGAAATATAGGAATTAAAAATGTGGTTCCTACTTAGCTGCACTTCCCCCCTCCCCTTGCTTTGATATATTTTAATTATTATTTCTTATTCTGATATCTAGGTGGAAAAATGCAGGGAAAGGTTTGAAAAGCAGCCTTGTGGGTTTTCTGTCTTTGGCCAGTGTCACTTCAGCAGTGTCGTGGCAGTGCCCTGCTCTCCTAAGTGAAGGAGAGATGGACCTGCACCATCTGAGCTGTGGGATTTGATGGCAGCAGGGATTTGAGCACAGGCAGAGGAGCTGATGGAGCCTCGAGTGTGATTTTAGGGCTGAGAAGAATCTGAAGAATCTTCTCCATTATTACATTTTTATTATTACTTTGTAATAAACGCCTGCAGTGACACTCGCCATGAGCCAGCCCTTCATTTCTCCTCCTTCCTCTATCCCAAACAGGATTTAAATCCTGCAGAAAAACAAATGTGATTTCTGGTCCATGTGCACAAAAAAAGGTGCAGGCTGACAGAGCTAAATTTTCTGCTTTGGATATTTTCTGTGTGCCCATATGTGCAGAGAGGTTGAAAGCAACCATGTCCTTGTCATGAAATATGAGTGTCACAGAGAAGTCAAAGAGGAAAGGGATTGTTCTTTTTTTTTCAGCTCAGGGCTTGAAGAGCTTTCAGAAAATCAGCCAGGGGCAAAACCCCAACCTGTGTCAATAATATACGACATTAATTGCCAGTTTCTGAGAGGAACCCATTGATTTTTGGACACTGAAAGGGCCAAAAGGGGTTGTTCCAGCCCTACCTTCCAGGCAAGGGCAGGGTTTTTTCAATTCCAGTTAGAGCTGAGACATATGCTGGGCTTTAGGAAACAGGGAATGTCGCAGCAGGTCCAACAAAGAACAAAGTCATCACTCAGCAAGGGAGTCCCAGAAGTGGTGGGGCTGGAAATCACCCTGGATCAAAGAGCTTAGGGACAAAGCAAGTATTATCATGGTCATTACAGATCAAGGCACCAAGAGATTAAAGGCTTGATTCTTAGAGATGTATATAAATATAAATGTATACACCATTCTGCCATGAAAAAGGGACCCTTAAGTGACACTTAATTGCACACAGTTATTATAAAACATGTACTAAATGCTCTGCAGAATGGTCAGTGCCAAGAGATAAGACAAAGGGAGCGTTTTCCTTATTTTCCATCAATTCATAAATAAGGTAAAGACATAAGAAATCATTCCCAGGTTACGGAGGAAATCTGTGGCAAAGCTGTTAATGAAGCCTGAAGAACAACGTTCTGATCAAGGACCTGTATTTTCAGGGGGTATTTGTATTATTTTGTTTCATTTATATTTTAGCAAAGCCTAGAGCTGTTTCAGCTGGAAGGGGACTTTTTAAATGACTTTTTCTAGCAAAAATAATGTCCCGAGCCTCAGCATAAGTGGGGAAAAGAAAACAAATATCCTCAGGAAACAGTTACAGCAAATTTGTCACCAATAAAGCAGTCAGTAGTTGAAATTAGACACACCTCATTTGTAGATCTGTGTTGATTTCACCTGCAAGGGCAAGATACAAAAAATATCACACAGAAATCACTGTTTGCATCAACCTTTGCAATATCTTGCTTTGCCAAGCAAAACCCTCTTCAGTTGTGTGTCAGCCCCAAAGCAAATCCATACTGTGTGAATCAAGGTAATGTTTTTATTCAGCAAAAGGGGAGGGCAAAAAAACGAGAAGTGCAGTTAATTAATGTAAGAATTTGACCAAATCAACCCACATGTTCCTTTCCAGCCACTAAGCTTTGGGATTCTGCACCTGGACCATTCAGGTTGCCTTCCACACGAACAAAACAGCAAACCTGACTCAACATAAACACTGTTCCACAGCACAGACAAGTGACGTCAGGCTGGGATTTATTTGTGCAAGGCCAGCTTAGATTAGAAGCAGCAGATGAGAAAAGGGATGAGAAATGATGAGGGGGAAGAGAAAAAATCATGGAGATTGGAGCTTTTATTCTGCAAAGACTCTGAAAACGTGCAGGTTAAACACAGGCTTGAGTGCTCCTGGTAAAAAAAACACATGAAAGTGAAGTGTGAGCATTAATTACAGCAGAAAATTCCACTTTTATCCCAAAACAACTAAAATATTTTCTGGTTTTGATTAAGGAAACAATTAATTTTGTTTTTGAGCAACCCTGTGGTTGAGAGAATTATTGAATTGTGGAATACCCTGGGGTGAAAAGGACCCACAAGGATCATCAATCCAGCTCCTGGCCCTGCACAGGACAACCCCAAAAATGCCACAACATGCCTGAAAAGGTTGGACCTCGAAGGTTTCAAGAGCTCTGAGACTTCATGATAATTTCCACTGGGAAAACACCTGAATCAGAAACCTCAGCTCCTCCAAGGAGAGCCCAGCTCGGATCTTGTAGAGCCACAGGGGATTGGTGCCCTCTCCTGCTCTCACAGCCCTGTTTTTGGCAGCTTTGGGGCTTTGCTAGAAGGTCTCTTGTGTATTGTTGTACAGTGGGAAGTGTCGTCTACAAAGACATCTCTCTTTCAAGACAGTCTTTCAGCACAAATCCAAGACAGGGTCATTAAACAGGGGATTTCAGGCTCAGACAGAGCTTCCCAAACACAGTGTAAGGTTTGATTTCTACCCAGGTGAGTTATTAAACCCTTATAAATTCAACAATGAGCATGAAATGGATTTTCTGCTGCCCTTCATCGCGTGCATCCAGTGAGCTTAGATTCATGCCAAAAAAAATCAACCATCTCACAGGCTGAGGACAAACTTCATGGCCCGAATTTCCCTCTTTTTAATGTATGGAAAAGGATGACATCATTTGATGGGATGGCAGCTCTGAATGAGTCAAGACTGCAGAAATCCAGAACTGAGGTCTGTCCTTTAAAAACACCCTTTGCAGAATCCCAGAATGGTTTGGGTTGGAAGGGACCTGAAAGATCATCTTGAAATTGATGCCCAGGTAGTTCCACCTGACCCTGAGGAAGAACTTGTCCACTGTGTGGGTGTCAGAACACTGGACCAGATTACCCAGAGAGGGTGTGGAGTCTCCCTCCCTGGAGATATTCCAGAGCCATCTTGACACAACCCTGTGCCAAGTGCTCTGGGACGGCCCTGCTGGAGCAGGGAGGTGGCACCAGATGGGACACTGTGGTCCCTCCCAACCTGACCCATTCTGTGAATCCTGAAGATAATTCTCTGTATTTATAAAATTCTGCATTGACTTCCTGGAGGAAAAAAGGGACACTCCATGGTTAAACACTGAAAACTAAACCCAGGCTAAGTGAAGGTTATTAAGTGGTTAAATCCAAACCTTTTTGCCAATAATCACCTGAAAATGTACTTTCTTTTTCTTTTTTTTCTTTTCTGGCTTGCTAAGTAGTTGTCTAGACAACCAACACCTGCTCTAAATTAATGACTAATATCCCAAAATTCTAACACAGACATGACCCCTGATCATGTCCTTCTACCAGCAAATGTTCCAAACAGCTGAGGATGCCCCAGCCCAGTCAGTGTTGCCCACCTGCTGCAGCCACTGAAGCCCAGATTGCTCCTCTGCGCTGAGCTCCTGAGGGGCTTTGTGGTGTTTTGTCTCCTGTGCTGAGGGCAGTGGCCTGAACTGGCACAAAACCAGCACTTGCACACTCCTAATATTGGGGAAAAAATAGAAAAAAAAAAATATCTGGGGTGTTTGCTGTTTGGTTTCTTTCCAGAGAATGGTTCAGCTCTTGAATTCCTTAGGGTAGCTTCTCTCCCAAGACCCTGGGATGGGTGGGAGCCCTTCATTTGATGTTCTCCAGCTACAGAAATCAGGGTGACCCTCCAGGGACCATCTTCAGTGAGCAAGTGAATTGTTATTTTAAAGCTGGCCAGACTCCACCAGCAGCCCAAGAGCCCAGGAGAACTCCCATAGTCAAGATCTGGGTGGATCTGACTGAGACTGGGGGGCAAAACTCTTGCAGAAGGGAAGGTGAGCAACAGCTCTGGTCACCTCCAGTGAAACTTGTCTCTTTAGCTCTAATCACAGGGACATGCCAAGAGAAGTCCAGCTTTGCCTGTTCATTCCAGAGGAGCACAGACCACTGGGGTCCTCTGTCTGATGATGCTTTTCATGACTGAATCACAGAACCAAGGAATGGGTGGGGTTGGAAGGGACCTTAAAGACCATTTAATTGCAACCCCCCTGCCACCTTCCACCCGAGCAGGTTACTCAGAGCCCCATCCAGCCTGGCTTTGAACACTCCAGGCATGGAGATGCCCATGGCTGGGTCAGGTTTCTTTCCTAAGGGAAATAAAAACAGTCAAATTTTGTGAGTCAAATGCACAGAGGGAAGCTGTGGTGACCTTGCTTTAAAAGTTGGACCAAATTTAAAACCTTAACACAAGAAAGCCCCAGCTGGCATTTTTTATTTAATAAACTGTCAGTTTATTCTCTAATCTAAAGCCTGAGGGTCATAACAAACAATCTACTGGATCCTTCTAGGACAAACTTTGACGCTTCAACTTCAAGAAACCCATGACTGCAGCACTGCCAGCCAGCTTGTGGTTCAGCTCTGATCCCAACTTCTCTCTTCCAAATTATCCATCCCTTTTCTTGACATCTATTCGAAGCAGAGCGAGCTGAGCATCCCTTGGTGATAGAGGGAGGGAAGGGATATATAATTACCCAGATAAGTGAAAGTTGGCTTGTCAGGTCGTGTGGACCCATGTAACTGCTGATTTCATACCAAGCAAAGATGTGACCTGTAATTCAATCTAGTGCCTTCAAGCAGAAGAATTTCCCTCAAGGAAAATTTTTAAAAAAATAAAAAATAAATAAAAAAATTCCTTTGCTGAGCACAGAGAGCTGGGGTGGAGATGGAAATAAAAAACATTAAATGAACTGATAACTTGACATTTGCTCCCATTCCCAGGCAAATTCCCTCCCGAACTCTCCACCCTTTCAGGATGCAAACCTTGATGTGGAGGTTGTTTTCACACATTTTCTCATTTCGTGCCGGGAACAAGATTTTAGCTCAGACTGGTTGAGGGACATGGGTTTTAACCTCCACTGGAAGGGGGAGGAGGGGGTGGGTTGAGAGGGCAGAGCAGCAGGAGAGGGATGAGATGGGAAGGCAGAAAGAGGGAAGCAGAGGAATTTGGGGGATTTGTTCAAGTTCATCCACCTCCCAGAAAAGGGCAAATGAGAAGTGACAGGGAGGTAACACTGAGCAGGCCCCGCCATCCCGCAGACCATCGCCTATAATTTCAGGGAGCAAGAACTCCAGCTGACAGATTTTTGGAGCAGGCCACGCTGCTGTCCTGGGACTGAGGAGAGGAAGAGGAGGGGGGTGGCTGGGAGGGGGCAGAGCTCGTGGAGAAGGAGAGGGAGCAAGGCTGAGGTCAATGGTGAGGTGTCGGTGGTCTCCTGCCATGGGTAGAGCTGGGTTTGGATGCACGGGGAGAAGGGGCACGTCATAAACTCCAGGCTGAAAGGTGGCAGGGCTGGGAAAAGCTGACCAGCTCGTCCCCTCCGGGGTGGCAGCTCAGGCTGCATTACCTGACATTTCCCCAGCCCCAGCTCTACATGACTCAAGTGCCGGGGGTTGCATTAAGGAGGTGTGAACATCATGAGCCTGGAAAGCAGCCAAAGCTCGGGAAGGTCAAGGCAGGAATTTTTCCACCGAGTTCAACTGGACTTTCAATCATTTCCAGGTTCACCCTGTGCCTTTCCCAATATGTACCCAAAAAAAAAATGAGGTGATGGGCCACGTAATGAATGAGACCACACAGGGAGGGCTCGCTTGGGGTTCGTCTCTCATGGAAAGTTTGCTGAGGACATCTGGGAACGTTCCGTTCGGGGTGCATGAAAAATGGGTGTCCCAGAGGGCTGTTTGCTATTGTCTCAGGAGAAGTGGCCAAGACAATCTCCCAGGCTGAAAAGACGGACACAACACGCAGAATTAGGGCTGACGAGATAAGATAGCGGTTAGCAACTCCTGGGATGAGTTTATTGCTTTGGGGATATTTTTGACCATGAACAGCTTGCTCAGACTGCCAAACCTCATCTGCTGCAGAAATGCAGGGACACAGCAAGCTTCTACCACCACAAAAGGTGCTGGGAGGCTGAAAACCTTGAAATCAGTTGTTGTGATGGAGAAGGAGTCGCTCCATTACCTTGGTGGGTGCTCATCTGCTTCAGCTGCCTCTGCAGGTCTCACCCAACGTGCTGAAATGCATCTTCAGCCTTGCCATCAGCTCCCAAATAAATTGCCATGGAGAGGTGTTTAGAGACCCCATGCTTAGCAACGTGTTTGGGGAAAAGCACTAAAGAATGATGAAGAGCTGGTGAAATTTTATGTTACAAATATTTTTACAGCTTTGGCCCTATTTTTAGTTAACAAATCATCTATGGACCAATTATAATTTCCTTCACACATCTTAAGTACACACAAGAATTTGCCAAACACACTGGTGCTAACCCCAAACATTCAAAAAACATGAGTCAGCCTCTCACTGCCTTTCCCCCACCCCAGCCCGGGCTTATTATCGACTTAAACTTCATCAGACTTCTCCAAAAATAAATGTAGGCTCTTTATTTGCCTTCTCATACTGGATTGTTTTTTTCCAGCTTGCCTTTTTTTAAGGTTTCTTCTGTACTTCTGAGAGTTATTACTTGACTTTCTTTTTAAAAGAAGCCTGATATTTCCTCCTAATTAGTTGTCCTCCAAGGGTGAGGGATGCCTAAAAACCTCTCCAGTAAAGACTGGGACATACAATCCCTGGATTTCCTCACTTTGGTTTGTGTCCATGTGGCCTTACCTGTTTTTTTCTTCATGATGTGGAATATGCAAGTGAAAAAATGCTGTGATTATTGTTCCATCTTCCCAGTGGGATTGGGGGCATGGCCAGACCCTCCTAAGAGTATCTTGGAATAATTTTACGCCTTTTTAAAGGGAGAATTTCTCCAAGCTGGTCATGGTGATTAAATTTGACCTGCTCAAATATAGGTGTCAAACGCCATCTGAGATGCTCTGGGTTATTCCAGCTGGTCTCCACCATCTGGAAGACCATGAGCCTTCTACAAGACCTGTCTGGTACCCACCAGCCTCACGTGGGTGTTTGAGACTCCCAAGAGCCTTGAATAGCATGAGCCATCTATTTTTAGGGAACCCTGTGCCCTTTCTCCAGTGCAGAGAGCTCCATGTAAGTTAGTGCTTGGCACTGCAGTGGGTTTGTGGTCAAGCTGCAGTTCATCCACAGCAGGACAACCCACTCCTTCCAGAGGGAATTCTAAAAGGTGAAGGAGCAGGATGTCCCCATGTGCTGAAAGATGAACCAGTGGGTAAGACCAGCCTGGCTGAACACAGAGATTTGGCTGGAACTCAGGAAAAAAAGGGAGAGTTTATAACCCTTGGAAGAAGGAGCAGCTAATTCAGGACGACTGCAAGGATGTCATGAGGTTATTCAGGGAGAAAACAAAAAGGGCCAAAGCTCAATTCGAACTTCATCTGTGCTACTGCAAAATACCATAAAATGCTTCTATAAATACATCAGCAACAAAAGGAGGGCGAAGGACAATCTCTAGCTTTTACTGGATCTGGGGGAAACAGAGGGACAAAGGATGGGGAGAAGTCTGAGGAATTCAGTACCTTCTTTGCCTTCACCAGCAAGACCAGTTGTCCAGGCAGAAAGAGCAAGAAAGAGAGAGCAGAAAGGCAGCACATTTTCTCTTATAGCAAAATAGAAAATGTTATTTCAGCAGAGATATATATTTACATGACTTATCTAATACAACTGACATGTTAGTAACAAATAATACAAACATATAATACAAATTATATAAGATAGCAGTAATGCTGTCCTGGCATTTTATCTTATTGCTGGGATAGAACATTCCACCACGGAGTTCTCAAAACCCTGAGCCTGTCCTGATGATGAAATTCCATCTACAGCCTCCCTAAAACTTGCTTTGTACCTTGTTACTGAACTGAACTTAGAGGGCTTTTCATGCCCAAAACATCAGTGGAGTTTCATTTTTGTGTAAAACTAGCTTTAATTTTGAACAGTAACATATACTTTCTTATTCACGTTGTACTTAATTCTAAATATCAAATACCCATAAACTAATTCTCCATGAGTTTCCCTTTTGCTGGTGGGCTCATGAAGGTAAAAAGCTCCAGAAATCCTTGTCCTCTTTGCTTTCACCTATCCCAGAGGACCTCAGTAGATGGTTGTACCAGAGGAAAAGTCTCCAACCCATCATCCAGCACTCAGGGATGTGCAGCAAAACCCCCCGAGGATCCCAACCCTCTTCAGGAGTGGGCACCAAAGCCCTTGGAAAAGCAGGAGCAGAGAGCTGGAGGAGTCATTCTGGAAAGGCAGGACCATGCACACCTGGAGAAGGTCCAGAAGCACTGCAGGAAGAGAAGAGCTTGGGAGGAAAAGGGAATTTGGGGTTGTTCTCACACCTCCAAATCAAGCAGAGCTCTCCCTGTCTGGCCCTTTGTCTTTGCAAGGGGTGTGTGGGACCTTGACTCTCATTTTAAAGTTATAAATTTAATATATATTTAACTTCTTGTATATATAGACATGCATGGACTGTGCCTGGCTTTATAAGAGCATTTTGGTGCTCTTTGCACTTCAGGACTTTCTTTTATCAGCTCAAACAGGGCTACAGAAACGCTCAGCACACACAACATCATCTGCAAAAAGCTGCTTTTCGGACCCGTGCACTGGGGCAGACACTGCAGCAAATCCCTCCTGGCCTGTGTGGTTTTGTGAGAATCCAGGAAAATAAAAGGGAAAAAAAAAAGAAAAAGAAAAAAAGGGAAAAAAAAAGCAAAATTCCCCAGATCAGCTTTCTAAGGAGTGACTTTCCCTGAGCTTTCCTAGAAACCCTGCTCTGCTTTTCCCATCTCCTGCCAAGCTCTATAGAATTAGATGAGCATAATTCTTCTTTTGCTCCTTCTCCACGAGCTTGTGCCAGGGCAAGGAAGTTTATTT
>JAWWMP010000081.1:1337196-1350305 GCA_035047865.1 Dendrocincla tyrannina
GATGAGATGAGATGAGATGAGATGAGATGAGATGAGATGAGATGAGATGAGATGAGATGAGATGAGATGAGATGGCAGCAGCGCCCAGGCTGAACTTAGATTTCTATTTTCACCAGCACTGAAAGCCATGGAGGAGCAGCAGGTCTTGGATGAACTCCTTGGACATTGAACATCAATCCCTGCTCATGAGGGCCGAGACTGGAATTGCAATTCCAGCACGGGGAAGGGTTGCATGGGCTGTTCCTCCGCTTGGGAAATGGGCATTTCAGTCATGACTAATGGTTTTGCTTCTCTCTGCTTCCTGCCTTCTGCCCTGCAGAGCATCAACCTTTTTACTCACCACTTGCCCCTGGAAAGAACCAAAAGCCCAGTTTGTCCCAGATAACATACTTGGCATTGTTTGACACCGCATTGTTGTGTTTCCAATTAGGTTCCCTTGCTTTTATCTTCTCTGTGTAATCTAGTCAGGCCCTCCCACTAATTAGAACCTTATTTGCCTTTTCCCCCCTTTCAACAGTGTTTATTCTTCGGATTGTTTCTTGCATCTCTGCTTAGCAAGACTGACTTCTGTTATCTTTGTTTTTTAAATATATGTTTAGGTTTTACTGGCACAGGCCCTCCTTCGAGCGATCCAACTATTCATTACAGACCTCATGATTTTCCACAGTAAATTTTCTAGACAATCAACACAGATCAACATTATTTTGTGTCTCGTTCCACATTCTTTTGGAGAGTTATGTGTTATGAACAGCCCAATGCTTCAGATTATTACCTTTCATACACAACATACCCTCGGAATCAGTGGATATCTGATGATATTCCGATGGCTAGACTTCCAGATGTTTTATTTTATTTATCCTGCTTGGCTTGTTTTCTAGGACCAAATCCAAACCAGCCTCTGATCTCAGGCCTTGCTCAACAAATTCTGTGAGGGGCTGTGAAAAGTTATTGAGGAGGGGGAAAAAGTCTTTACACAACAAATAATTCTGCAAACTCCAGTGTTGTCCTCATGTACTTAAAATGTACGTTGATCAATAATGACCTTTTAAGAAGATTAATATGGGATTTTAACGTGTTCTTTTGGGAGGACATGGAAACTCTCAGAACACACTGATTTCTTGCTGACACAACTCAGGAGGAGACTTTCCAAGGGCAGCTTTCCATAGCTTTTATTAGGAAGTTTTTTGTGCTTTTTCCTGTAGAAATGGGCACTTTCCTCTGCTCAGGAGCCAGAACAGGTCCTGGATCTGCAGTTGGAGCCAGGATAGCAGTTCCCATCCCAGACCAAGGTCCCCCAAGCTAAAGGACTTGAACAAAGAGACAGGTGAAGCCCAAGGGACTCCAAATTAGGCAGAATAAATGAGCTTGTAAGTTCACAATTAACAACTTTGGCTTGTAAAGACATTAACAGATTTCACTCATTGATAGGCAAGAGGTGCATTTCCATAATAAAAAGGTCTCTGGGAAGAAGCCATTTTCAGTCCATCTTATTTCCCTGTAGTTCCTGCCTGGTTTTGGTATCAGAGACAAATGAGAGAACTCAGGGACTTGGAATTAAGCATTTGCTTAATGGTGGAGGGTTCTCACACCCAGAACCATCAAGCCTAATTCCACCCAAAAAAATCACCCTACTAATGATGGGCATCACCAAAAAATCTTCATGGTGTGTCTATCCTGAGAGAAGCTACACTGCTTGGCAGTGTTTTTGGGACACCCTCCCATTCCTTGGAGCTAATGCTGCCTGCACCATGGGCTGGGCCACCCCAAGGGTGGTGGGCACTGCCCAGGCTCCCCAGGGCAGTGGGCACAGCCCCAAGGCTGCCAGAGCTCCAGCAGGGTTTGGATGATCCTCTTCAGGGACAGGGTGTGACTCTTGGGGATGTTCCTGGGCAGGGCTGAGGGTTGGACTCGCTGATCCTTGAGGGTCCCTCTCAACTCAGGAGATTCTGTGTTTCCATGATCCTGTGGTTCTATAATTCTATGACTCTAGATCTTGGCTAGGAGGAATGTCTGGGCTGGTGCTGGGTTTCCAGCTGTCCACACCCAACAAAAGGGGTGTCCTTGCTCCCAGTGTCCTCACTGGGAGATGGAAGCCATCCCTGGAAGTGTTCAAAAGCAGTGGGAATGTGGCACTTGGGGACAAGGTTTAGTGGTGGCCTTGGCAGTGCTGGGTTAGTGGCTGTTGGAGTTGATGATCTTAGAGGTCTTTGTCAACCTTAATAACTATGATTCCACTCTGATTCCTTTGGCAAAATCCCCCCTTCAGTGGGAATCACAAGCTCAGTGTCACAGGTCACCTCTGGTCACCTCCCTGTATAAACCTCCATGGATCCATCCCTTCTTGACCCCTGATGGTCTTCAGCTGAAGCCCCAAATCATGAGTAGAAGCTGAACCGACCCCAGCACTGAGCACACAGTCTAATCTTGTCAAGTTGCTCTGAAATTCCTCTCATCGGGTTTTGCAGCCTTGATTTCTTGCAGCCTGGCTCTCTGGTGTCAGCAGAGCTCTTGGGAAAGGCAGCAACGAGACAGGAGAGGCAAAAATAAACTGATTTCTTTTTTTGAGTATTCAAGGAAGTTTTGAAACCTTTTTTTTAAATTTTAAGGCTTCCCCCCCAAAAATTGGAGGTAAATCTCTGTCTTTTCTTTCAAACCAGGTTCAAAACTCATGTTTAAATTCAGAATAAAAAAAAATGAAAAAAATAAAAAAATAAAAAAAAGGTAGGAAATTTGAGGATTTTCCCACCCCACCCCACTTTCAACAGTTTCCAAACCTTTTTACTACGATGGCCTGAGAGGGCTCTTTATTTTTACAGCTGCTGCATACCTAGTTCTCCTCGCTGGAAGACGCACACGCAGCTCCAGTGATTCTAATCTTTTCATTCCAGGAAAGGAACCAGCTGTAAATCCACTGAAGCAAGATCAGGATACAGCACCAGGGCTGTTGTTCTGCCCTCCCGCTGCTTAAGACTTCCCCTGAACTGCTCTCGTGGCTCCAGGAGCCCGTGTTTCAGGAATCCCTTCCCATCTTCCCAGTTCAGCCGCCTGAGATGCTGGAATTATGATTTTCCCCATCTGCTGAGACAGCTCTGCCAAGCAGCACTGGAGCCAGGTTTGGGTGAGCTGGGGGTGCCTGGTTCCTTCCATGCTGGAAGCATCCCAGGGAGGTGCTTGGTTTGAATCCACCCCCAAATTCCCTACAAATCGTGGGGATAAACTGACTCCACGCACCCTCCCTGTCCCTGAGCGATGGAAATGAATTTCTGTAAGGATGTGTAGCACTCCGCAGCAGGATTGCCACTGTCCCTGCTGATATTTCGACTTTCTGCCACATGGAAGTTTACAAGAGCAACAAAAATGTTGGCATTATTTAAAAAAAACCCTATCAAAGAGAGAGAATTTCCCTGCAGCCCTGGAAAACTGCTCAGGGATTCACCTCGCAGTGGTGAGATCGTCACCTCCAGGGTGAGTCCTTCCCAAATTTTCCCTGTAACCTGGTGCTGAGTGTGTACAAACACTCACAATGAGTGCTTAGCAACACCTCCTGCCAACCCAGGCAGGGGCAGAGGGAACAAAAATGTGTGTGGAGCTCTCCAGCTATTCCTGCAATGAAAACACAGGAAGAAGGAACAGTAAAACCTGTGTTGGGCTGGTGGGGATGAGCTGGAGCAGGAGCTTCTAGCCCTGTTTCCACACCACTACCATAAGTCTGGCTTTGTCTTCTTGGATTTGGCAAGTCCCATTTGGGCTCCAGCAAGTTTTGTGTCCTCAGTAAATCTGGCACAAGTGAGATATATAAATATATATAAATATATATATATATGTGTGTGTGTGCATGTCTGATGGGTGAGGGGATGGAGGAAGAGGAGGCAGCCCAAAGGGCAAGAGATCTGCAGGACTTTTCCAGACATGTCATTTCTTATCCTGTCTAGACCAAGGGTGTCCCAGCAAGTAGAAATGTGGCCATTTGGCATGGAGAGAGATTATTGGGCCAGGGAATGAATAGATCCTGAGACTGAAGGCCACAAAACAACCCCATAGCAGGGGGTGACCTGAGACATGCAGGGTGTCCTCAGGCAGGGCAAGACCTCGCTGAAGGCTCAGAATTTCCACCTTTGGAACATTTGGCAGTTTTGGAGATGGGGGGTGCCTATACCAGCCCAGGAGAAATATTCCAGAGAGGCCTGAGCTATCAGGGTGATGAGCCAGTGCATCCCATGCTACAGCTCAGGGATGTGCAAAGGGTTTCAGAGATACAGATTCAAAAAGTTTTATTCAAGAAATACTGAAAGAGTCTATTTGAAGACCTAACAGCTCCTGGCCATTTGTGGGTAGCAGGGATGCTACTAATCCACCACATTTAAAGGAAATAACCCCTTTTACCACCCCCTGTTGGCACTGTCACATCACTCCTAGCTTGGGGACAACAGTGCACTGCTGGAATCTCTCCCCCTCACACCATATCTCACCACAAAACCTCTTTTATTGGTTTTCTGGGAGGCCAGGCAGGTTTTCCTCACTGGGGGACAGTGACAGGAGATGGGCATGTGTGTCACCAGGATAATGCTCATTTGCCACCAGCTTAGCCCACAAAAGCCTGCAGGTTTGTTCTTCCCTAGAGTCTCCTGAATATATTAAACCATCTTAAAATGCAGAGCTTGGTATGTGAAACTCTGCTGAGTGGGTGTTAATGATTCCCAGTCAAAACTCAAAGACAAGGCACCGTGCAGCTTCTTAACAAGCATTTAATAAGCACAGAAAACCTTGTAAATCATGGTTGGAACAGCCCTTCGAATATTTGTGCCTTGGAACGTATTTTATGTATTTTAAATGACTACTATTGGGTAGCTCCTCCTGCAGAAATCCCTCTTCCTCTTGCTGTTAAATATATACCACTGGTGTTCCTACCCAGGTAAGTGGGAGTGTGACTGTGGGACACCCTCAGAGCTGGAGGAGACTTCAGGATCTCAGATATTTACCCACAGCCCCCATAGTGTCCTTTGGAAGACTAATCTAACTGCAAACATTTAAATTCATTCCCATCCCAGCAGCTTTTCAGCCTTGGGATTAATACCTGCCTTAGACTCCATGCAGATAATGTGACATAAATCCATAAAAAGGCAACCTGGACCACACAACCCTTATTTCCTGCTCCTGCATCCACCAGCCCTGTCCATAATTTGTCTTCCCTGCTCGTGCCTGTGCTGTGTGTACAAATGGCAGCTCCAAGGGACACCAGCTGCTCTCCAATCTCCAGAGGCGATTTCGAAGCACAGCTCATAAATACCCTCTCTTAAATTTGGCTGTGTCTGAGCCTTTCTAGCCCTGCTCCCCTGCCCTGCTCTCCATGTCTGCAAGGATTAAAGCTCCCCCAAGCCCCTCCCCTCCCCGTGGCTTTGATCCTTTTGTCTGGACTAAAGAAATCCAAGCTGATATATAAAGCATGTGGGATACATCAGTCTGGGAGAAAGCTCCTCCATGTATTAGCCCTCTTCTGGAGGAGTGAGATTTTTGTGGTATGATGCACAGAGCCAAACCTGCCAGCATTCCCTGGAAAGCAGGAATAAGAGGGGGGGGAAAAATCTGAGCTCATTATTTGAGAGCTGAGCGTGTCGTTAGACAAATATATCTTAATTATTAAACTAAACATCCACCCAGCTGATTTCCCAGCTGCCACCCTGGTAAAGGGGCCCTAAGAAATGAGGGTTGGAGTCAGGGAATATTGATCCATTTGGAGGGGAAGGGCTGGGTTTGTCCTTGCTGGAGAGGAGGAACAGCTGGAGGGAGCAGAGCAGAGCAGAGCAACAGCTGGATGGTCCATGAACCCATCCCAGCCACAGCTGGCAGAGGCACTTCCACAGCACCTCAACATCCCTCTTCCAGCACTGCTTCCACATGCTGTGGCTCTGCCATCACATCCTCAGCCACCCCAAGGGCTGTTTGTCACTTTGACTGTCCCCAGCCCTGACCTCGGGCCCTTTGCAGTGTAAGGAGACTGGGATGGGGAGAGCCAGGAATTGGATCATCTGCATCCCACAGGGATGAGTAAGAGCGTTTCCAAATACAGCAGCAACTTGCTGTGGGGGGCTGCAGGACCATTCCTGGGAGCAGAGATGATTCGTGTGCTCTGCCATGTGACATTGCCAATGGAATTGCATTCCCTCCCAAGTGGAATAACCAGCCCCGCTGGTGTTTAACCACACAAAGGATCCCTGTCAACTCTCCCCTCTGCTAAAGCTCTGACTAATCACTTTGCTCTCCTCATTTATGTCACAGAGGGCTTGTCAACCTCCCTCTGTGACACCATCCCAGAAACCCTTCTCCCCCCAGCCAGCCACTGGTGGTCAGAGCCAGCCCATAAAAACCACCTCCCAGGGGATGTGTGGTGACTCCTCTCTGAGAGATCCCCCATCCCACCACTGTGTCACAGGAGAAGGGGTCAGGTCTCCAATCCATGAGTCAAGAACCCCCAGTACTTGCTAAGAAGCCACAGGGCTGTTTGACCATCTAAAGATTTCCCTAATTAAAGCGAAAATCAAATCCTCAAAATAGATACGATTCTATTTTGGGCTGAGCCCTGGGTTTGATTTTGTCCTGGTCAAACTGACTCCTTCCCTCCCACTGGAAATCAGTGGCTGGAAGCCTTTGGCACCCAGTGGAATGTGCTTATTATAAAAAGTGCTAAACAGTAGAACAATAATTCCTGAAAGCTGAAATAATGGGATAGGAGTCAGATAAATTGCTGGAATTTGAGTGCTCTTGCCCAAGAGGTATTTGTCACCATGAAGTGTGGAGTCCTGAAACACTCTGTGCCCTCTGCCACACCATTCAGGGTGCTCAGAGTAGTAAAGAAAAGGCCTTTGAAGTCATGGATAATATTACAAAACAAGGATGACCTTTTTTTTTTCATACTGGGGAAACTGAGGCAAGACAACAGATTTACCAGAAAGCTGTGGTGTCATTTTGGGAAGCTTAAAATATCTCCAATGCACTAAATCCTTCATCTCCATTACAAACTCAATGATAAATGCATGAATAGGGATGCTATTAACATTTATTTCTGATTTAACCATTGCAAAAGCCCCTGGGAAAATCTGGGCCAACGAAAAGATGTTCCCAACTTCTGATTTTACAAGGCAGTAGGTTGAGGGTTACAAAACCCTCCAGGCTGAATGCAAAACAAACAGGTCATCTCCATGTGGCACAAGTGGCCCAGAGAGGTTGTGACTCTCCATCCCTGCAAGTGTCCAAGGCCAGGTTGGGCAGGGCTTGGAGCAACTTGGGATAGTGGAAGATGTCCCTGCCCATGGCAGGGGGTGGGATTGGATGGTCTTTGAGGTCCTTTCCAACCCAAATCACTTCATGATTTTATGATCTAAATCTTGTGGATGCCCTTATAACCACCCTCAACTGATTTGGGGTAAATGTAGGGCAATTCCTGGTGATGACACGAGATTCACCCCAGGCTGGGTTGAGAACCAACAGTGGGGTTGAACTGCTGTGTTCCCCCTTTAACTCAGCCCACCGACCCTGGGGGTGGAAAGTCAGCAGAAGACTCCAGGAAGGGTCCAGGAGGTGCTGGGGATCTCTCAGCACGAGGTTCAGGTGAGTAGCTCCCCTCTCCACCCTCTGTTTAGTTCAGTGTTCAATTCAGCCCATGACGCTTACGTGATTCTCAGTCTCAGCTCTGGGGAGACCTGAGAGTTTTGGAGCATAATTTTTAAAAGCAGATCTTGGTCCCTCTTGCTCCAGTTACTGATCAAAGTGGTGAAGAAACTGCCCCATGTCTGGGTTGATCTATAAGTGGGAAAAGAAGGAGAAGGGAAAGTCACTTAGGACACTGAGACTGTGGAATGTGCCCAGAGCTGAGGAAAAGGGATGGAGCACAAGTATTTTGAGTGACCTGTGGGGGGGCTCATCCTGGAGAAAAGGAGGCTCAGGGGGGACCTTCTGGCTCTGCAAGTCCCTGCCAGGAGTGGGGAGCCCGGGGGGAGTTTAGGCTCTGCTCCCAGGGAACAGGGACAGGAGCAGAGGGAATGGCCTCAGGCTGGGCCAGGGGAGGTTTACACTGAATATTAGGAAAAATTGTTTTCCCTGAAAGGGTTGCCCAGCCCTGGCACAGCTGCCCAGGGCAGTGGTGGAGTCACCATCCCTGGAGGGAGTTAAAATATGTGTAGATGAGACACTTGGGGACGTGGTTTCATTGTGGCCAAGGCAGTGCTGGGTTAATGGTTGGACTCGATGATCTCGGAGCTCTTTTCCAGCTGAAGGGATTCTCTGATTCCCTTTGCTTTCCTTTCTTTGGTTAGCTTTGGTTTTCCTAGAGGTTCAGAAGTGGAGGTGGCTTTACCCACAACGCCTCACTTAATCAGGGTCAGAGCATCGTGTCTCTCCCCACTTCCCAACCACAGCATCTTCTCTTGCAAAGACCATTCATTAACCCCCTGCAACAGGGCAAGGTTTGGCTGCTCTGCTGGATCCCTGGCCCAGCAGTGCCAGCTGTTAAGGATGACACAGCCCCTGGGTGTACTGGGAAATGGGCTGAGACCACAAAATCATCTCACCACGTCACTCACCACAGCACACAAGAGCCTTTGACCACTGCAGCCAAAACAGACTAGTCTCAAACTAATCCTCCAGGAAGAAAAAAAAATAGGAGAGGGGTGTTTTACATTAAATTTTCTATAATATGAGTGGATCCAACTTCTTAGGTGGCACAGGTTGGTTGTCAGTATTGGGGTCCTTTCTCAGGGGCTCTAAAGATGGAATAACAACAAATGCTGTCCTTTATTTTCTAATCAGGTATAATCCAGACAAATAACAGGGTGTGTTCAGCTGGGGGACTCCATGCAGTGCCTTCAGAGCCATCCCTCCAAGGGAAATGCAGCAGGTTAGAGGGAATTGTCCTGGTGGCCAAATCCAACCCTGGAATTCCCAGCTGGGTCCCTGGATAACACTGTGTGTGCGATCAGGAGCACAAACAGAACAAAGGAGCAAGACAAGAAACCCAAAAGAAAGGCTAAGACCAGACTTAGAGCTGCTTCTTGAGTCACTTCCTAAATTCCACGTTTTATGGGCAGTGTGGGATCAAGTGGGATGAAAGCAAAGGTTGCACCTCACTCTGTCCATCATCCCCAATGCCACTGCTGGGCCTGGGGTGAGCTGCACCTGAAGAGATCAGAGAATGCTGGAAATCACCCCGTTAAACTGCTCTGTGTGAGGCTGTACCTGGGAATTGCAGGGGTTTCAAAGGTATGTGGGCAATACAAAAGCAGAAGAGGCCCTGGATGGAAGCTCTGCCTGACGGGACATTTCTGCTCATATTCATGGACATTTCATTTTGACCCTCCTTTCCATCTCCTTTTGGGAGGTGTTCTCCCAAAGTTCTCTCATCCTTTCTCTTTAAATACAAACATTCAAAAATACAGATACAGCACTAGGCGATCTTTAAGGTCCCTTCCAACCCAAACCATTCTATGATTCTGTGAGTCCACTCCTAAAATCAACCCAGATAAAGCGTATCCACCATCACCAGGATGGGCTGTGTAGAGGCATCCCTGGTTCTGGTAGCACAATAACACAGTCCCTATACCTCTGATTTCCTTTACGCTCCTATACAATTCCCATGTGCTGCAGTTTTAGTGGGATCTATTCCAGATTCATGAATGTCCCTTAAAATACATGTTCAGAAAAAAACCAAACCAAACCAATGACAAAAAACCCAAAAAACCAACCAAACAAAAAAGCCAAACAAACAATTTGCTGTAAACACAAAGAAATGGTGTATTCTGTTTTCTCCCTTTTCAGGACTTACCTTGGTCCATCACAGCTGAAATTATTTATATGTGCCTTCACTTGTCCCTAGGAAATTCCCAAGGAGAAACTCAGTCAATAACCCACACCAAGTCTTACATCAAATCCAGGGCTCGGAATAGATGAAAGATATGAGGGGAAGGTTTGCTCCCTGTAGGTGAGTAGTGAATTTTTAGTTCTTAGCACCCCAATTAATAACCCTGGCAGGATCTGCCTTGTGCCCTTGCCTGGGGTTCCAAGCAAACAGGCAAGAGCAGAACAAATGAAGCAAAAGATGATGTTTTTGTTTTGTTTTGCGTGCAGTTCAGCACTGACTCCACCACAGCGGGGGAGGATGGAGGAGATCCCTTCGCTGCTGCTGTGGTTAATCAGAGGGTTTAAGGTCTCCAAGCCAGCCCTGCAGGACCATAATCTCCCCTTCCCAACAGCACCACGCTCACAAACGCCCTCTGTGCACAACTCTCATGGAAACGAGCCATTCTGCCAGACTAGCAACCATTCCCTCACTCCTCGGGGTCCTCACAAGCCATGGCCTCAGGCTCGGGTTATTCCATGTTCCTTGAGCTTCTCCGTGGCCCTGTGTGAGGTCTTTCTGGAGTTTAAGCTGGAGGACAGCCAAGGTGTCAAAGGGACACCTTTTCTCCGAGCTGTTGAGTGGAATGTCCTAAGTTTATGAACACTGGAGCAATTCTAAGCCTACGGCCCTCGTGAGCACCATCAATCAGGGATTTTCATTTCTAAACTCTCCCTACTTTTTATGGCACTTCCCAAGGCTGGGTGGGAGAAATGCTGTCACTCCCACCAGGTCAACTGCAGCTTACTGAAGTTGCTGAGCTGGGTGCTAAACTTATTTTTAATGCTCCTGGTGGAGCCTCCAGCGGATTCCTGATGAGGATTTTGGAAATCTGAGCATGAAAAACAAAAAAAACCTTCTCAAATATTGCAACTCAATCCAACTTTAGTGTAAATCCAACCGTCCCAGAGCCTGCTGGGACAGGACCTGTGTAACTAAGTGTTACTGTGGGTTTCTCATGGATAAATTTATGGACATATCCCCCAAAAACTCAGGGCAGTGAGAGATGGGAGTCTGTGGGATGTGTTTCTGACATCTCAAGTGTTTTGTATTTATATATTGATTTATCAATCTGCTGATTTATCTATCACTAGCACAGCTCTAGAAATCAGTGCTGAGGTTCCTCATTGTCACCTCGGGGGATGTTCCATGTTAAAATGCCAAAACAAAGAAAAGAAACAAGCAAAAAGCCTGAAATACCAGTTTGAGCTTTCTCTGAACACCCACAATTGTTCATTCTCACACCTTACTGGACATATTTGGATAGATGGGGATCATTTAGAATGTTCTAGGAATTCAAATAATAACAGCCACAAAGCTATCTAGTCCAGAGGAAAAGTATTCTAATTCTTATTTTGCTTTCTGCTCTTATTTTATGAAAATACTCATGAAATAACCAGAACAGACCAAATTATTATATTGGGGATCTCCCCTTTAAAAAGAATTTTGACAGAATCAAAACCTCTTATTAGAACATGACAATCCTTCTCAACCAACCTGTTGAATGCTTTCTTCTGTTTGCCACTCAGGTAAGGTTGGGAATTTGCTGGTGGGACACCTCTTTGTTCCAAAGGGCTCCTGGATTATTTCTTTTTAATGGAAAAATGTCATTTCATTGCAATAAAAAAACTTCTTTTTGTTCCCAAGTTCAGGGTAAAATTCCCCATCAGAGCCTGAAAAAGCTTCCCAAGACATTAGGTTGCTGCTTGGGAAAACAGACTGGATCAGAAAATCAGTGACTGATTTATAGATTTATGATGGAGCAGAAGTTTTATTCCACATCCATCCCTCCTTCTTACCTCTTTCCCTCTGGAGCTCCTTGGCTTCCTGCAAGGTCCAGCTCACCAGCTCCTTGCGCAAAGAAATATAAAATATCTCAATTTTACAGGCAGAAAACAAAAGAAATACTGAAATCATCTATTTGTCAGCTCTGGATTTTAAGGGAAAAGCTGAACTTGGCCCTGTATTTCCTTTCCTATGAATTCAGACCCTCCTGCTTATTCCAAACTCGACCTGTTTCATTTTCCTGTGTGGCTCAAAGGTATGAGCCATGCTGGTTTCCAGAGGCTCTCTGCTCTCCTCAGTCCCAGGAGAGGACTTTCCAGAGGTGAGGATGAACAGGCAGAGGAAGGCTAAGGAGCCATCCCAGCCTTGGGTGCAACCAGCAGCAGGGAAGGAGGAGACTTAAAACCCTCAGGGAACAGGAAGATGGACCTCACCAGACTGGACTCACCTCTCCATGCCAACACCTCTCACCTCCCCGTGGCAAAACCCATCCTTGCCAGGGCCTTCCAGAAGCAACCCCTGGGTTGTAGCACAAGGTGGTTCCATCCCTGCGCCATCCCTGCCTTTCCTACCCTCCCCTTTCACAACACGACCTCCTTCCTCCCCCCAGGCTTGTGCTGAAGCCTGGCTTGAACCAGTGGCAGATGAAAATGCAAGGGAAGGGGCCAAGGTGCAGGCAGGAATTTCCCCCAAAAGCTCCCCTAGTCCTCCAGCCTTCCCAGACATCCAGAGACTCAGCACCCTCCATCTCCCAAAGCTGCAGCCCCAGAGGCTTTGTCCAGCTACCCTGCTGCCTCGAGGGGAACAAGGAGGGTATTTTCTTCCCTTCGTCCTTAATTCAGTCAGCAAACATTCCCCACACAAAAAAACTGGGCTGGGAAGAATCCATCAAGGCACCATCTTGCATTTGCCAAATGGATTAGGGAGTAATTGCTGGGTGTCTCAAATGCAAAAGGGCTCCTGACTCCTGTGTAGGGCAGGACAGGGCTTGGTCTTTATTTCATTTATTTATCATTATTATTTCCCTCCCCCTTTCTCAGCCTGACCTGTTTCCTAAATCCTTTTCTTGTGGGGAGGAGGAGCAGGGGAGGGTTATGGGGCTCTTTCATTAGCAAAGCCTGTGAGCACAAGAGTGACTTTGGGAGGCAGGATATTAACCTTTATGGCTCCTACTGCTGCATTACAACATCTAATCCTGCATTCCAGGGCAGGCTGGAAAACGGGGAGAGGACGGGGAGGAGAGAAACCACCACTCACTGTGCAGAATGCCTACACACCAAAGGAAAAAGGGGTCATTGCAAGGGAGGAACAGAGACAAAAAATGGAGCTCAGATAGGTTTGGGGGGCATTTTTTGGGGGGGGTTCACCTGGAGAAGAGAAGGCTCCAGGGACACCTGAGAGCCCCTTTTGGTGCCTGAAGGGGCTCCAGGAGAGCTGG
>JAWWMP010000081.1:1361289-1372519 GCA_035047865.1 Dendrocincla tyrannina
CTCCAGCATTCCCACTGCAGTGTCTCCAGCATTCCCACTGCAGTGTCTCCAGCATTCCCACTGCAGTGTCTCCAGCAATCCCACTGCAGTGTCTCCAGCATTCCCACTGAAGTGTCTCCAGCATTCCCACTGAAGTGTCCTCAGCATTCCCACTGAAGTGCCTCCAGCATTCCCACTGAAGTGTCTCCAGCATTCCCACTGAAGTGTCCTCAGCATTCCCACTGAAGTGTCTCCAGCATTCCCACTGAAGTGTCTCCAGCATTCCCTACAGTCTCCTCTGCTGTGCAAAATGCCACCCGTGCTGTGGACACCAGGTCAAGCTGAACATGCATAAGCCGTTCCCAAGGCTCCAAAATTCCTGCACTCTCCACCTGGGCAGCTCCCAGGAGGAAATTCCCCGGAATGTCACCGAGTTCCAGCCTCTCCGAGACCTCGAGATTTCTTCCTGGGCAAACAGCATGTTAATCCTGCGTGGAGTTTTCACAGAGCACACAGATCGTGTCACGTATGGAGACTCTCAAGATGTCATCTGCCACTTAAGAGGGACTAGGAGAGCCAAGAATAGCAGAAAGCCGGAGCAGGGCATACCCTTGGGTGCTCTACAGCTGTGCTGGACTCTGGGAGACGTGTAATTTTCACACCATTCCTCACCAACATACATTCAGACAAGTCCATTTCCCCAGCTCTGCGGTCTGAACACACAGCTCTCCAATTTTCACTTTGTCTTCTCATTCGAAAGGGTTGGCAGTGCCTGGAGGCAAAATGCTTTCAGTCTGCTGTGTTTCTTGCTCTGGTTTCTCTTGCCTTCTGGAATTAGCTCCTCTGTTTGATAACTGTTTCTTTAAGCAGAGGTTGGTGAAAAATAACTAACCAAACCTACCAGGCTGGGTTGATAGATGCTCTTGGATGGCTTTGAGGTGGGACACTGAGAACTGGAGGTGAGAGAAACCACAGCACAATCCAGCAGAAAATGTGCCATTCCACCTCCTCCTCTTGTGGGTGAAGAAATCCTTGCAACTTTCAGTCCTAGCCTTACCCAGCCCTTCAAACAAACACACACACTCCTCTAGGTAATAGAGGTACAGAGGTTCTACCAATCCCAAGGAAGTCATTTGTGTCATCCAAAAAAAAGGAGGAATTCCTTATTGGGGAGACAAATTTGCAAACTGGCTGTTGTCAGTCATTAGTCACCACGTGGGCAGTGACAAATGGAACAGGCTCTTCTCCCAGCTGGAAATGGCCATCAATGCCCTCCCCATAAATGAAGCAAATCTGTTCCAGATGGAGAGATTTTAAAGAATTTTACACCTAAAACCAGCATGAGGTGTAGCCAATCTAATCTTTCATCAGATGGGACAGTAGGGGATACAGGAAAACACCTTGTCAGTTGGATTTCTTTTCCTGACTTTGTGGGAATCAGAAAGAAGTGTTGGATCTGCAACAGGACCTTGACACAAGCCCAAGGCTTGGTCTCCACAGGAGCATATTGTTGTATTGGGGTGAGGATGTGTTGTACAGGTCCAATCTCCAAGGTTTTCCAGCCAAACAGGGCTCAGATATTTAGATTTGACTGGTTTCCTTGGGATCTAAAGGTGCTGAGGACTCAGTGAAATGCTCTTTCTACTACAGCTCTTGTGGATCTCTGGCAGTCCTGCTGGAACTGGTGCTGAAATACAGCCAAAGGGTTAACACAATACCCAAGGAATGCTTCCAAAATGCAAACAGATTAAGAGTTAGACTTCTGGGTGATTTACTGGCACATGCAGACTCAGAGAAACATCATCCTTCACCGGTCCCAATGACCAATAACTCACTACACTCAAATCCTCTCAGGTTCAAGAATTTCAGGGATCAGATTCTTGGTGTAATTATCTGGGTTTTTTTTTTTTAAATGATGGCCCTACCATACAAGCCTTAAAAGAAACTCCACATGAGGAGAAAACCTGTCAGCAAAGAGAGAAACTGCAGATTGGTGCCTGACAGTCAGGTCTGCCTGGGATGTCTTCTTCCAGCACCAGGTCATGCCTGGATTACAACAGAGGGGTCCATCCAAATCCTCCTCTGGGTGTCACCCCTGGGAGATATGAGGGTTGAAGGTCAAGTCCAAGGAGCTCTGTCTTGAAGGAGGAACATGTTGATGCCACTCTGGGAACCAAAATGCTTCTTGCTGCTGGAGCCCTCTGCACAGACATGGGCTGGGATCTGCTGTGGATCCTTTGTCTCCTGCCTTTCTTCTCCTGTTTTTGGAGAGGGAATCCACATCCAGCACTGGGTCTGTCTCAGCAAGGCACTTCCTTAAAGATGTCTGTGAATATCTGTGCAAGAGCCAATAGATGTTTGGTCAAGATCTAAAGCAAATGGATTTCACCCTTCAGATCCTGTATCTACCCATAAACCCAGAATACCTGAGGTAGATGGGAAGAAAAATGACTTGTGAGAAAGTGATTGGAAGAAAAAGAAAATTACACTCATTTAAGTTAGGGTCACACTTGCTCCAAAACACCAAAATCCATCTATCCATGTACATAGTTTTCTCTAAACCTTAAAAGAAGCTTTTAAAGCAAAAAAATCCTAGTCTGGCTTGGATTAAACTGAGTTGAGCACAAAGACCAAAACCAGTCACTAATTAATGGTGTCTGGTTTTCTGGTATTTATGCACCATAAAAATTAATAAGGGACTTCTCTGGGAAAATAAATGGTTGGTTAGGAAGCCAGCTTTGGCCTTTGTTTTTTTCCCTGTTACTCATAACCTCTCGGTGAGATTCCTTGAAACTGTGAGCTGGTTACTTCCCAGGAACTTCTCATCATTTCCCGGAGCCAAGGTTTCAAAGGAGGAATTGCTGCAGTCTCTGCTATCAGTGTACAGAGTCTGGGTGCAAAACTGACCTGCTGCTGCTGATTCCCAGACCTCAAAAGCACTCAGGAAGACAGGCACAAAATTCAGAAGCTGGATGGGTACTTAGATGCATCTTTAATTCTCTGTATATCAAGATTTAGGCACTAAAGCCTCTGTTTTTAACAGGGGTAATCACCTGTAGTGGTTGTATGGAGGGCAGGTCTTATTTTGCACAAGAGAAGCTCCAAAACCAGGGAACATCTCGAGTGAGGATGGAATATGGAGCAGAGTCTTGCACTCCAGCCAATCCAGTGTGGAACCACGTAGAGATACCAGCTTAGTCCTTCAAACAACAAAGTTGGTATTAAATACAATATCTGAGCTGGAAAGCTCTGCTTTCCAGTGGTTTTAGCTGGTGCAGAGCTGGGGAAGCGAGAGGAGAGAACCACTCTGACAGCAAACAGGAGCTTTAGAGCCCAAGCAAAGGCCAAAGTCTCTGATATCTGATATTGCCCACAGTCCTGATCAGCATCTCAGTCCCTCAGGAGGTAAATCCATTCCACCCCCACCATTCCCAGCTGTCAAAAAGGGGCCTGAGTGGGCTGGAAGAGGAGAGAGGGAGCACAGAGCTTCTTGCTGAGCACACCTTGGGGTGGATCAGGAGAACTCAGGAGCTCATTTTTGGGGCTTCCTGAGAAGAAGCAGCGCTGACTCCACATCCTTGCATTGCAACTGGGAGGCTCAGGCAGAAGATGCTGAGATAAATCTCCAGCTGGAGTAAATTGTGGCATCTTTTGACTTTGACAGAGCTCTCCTGTTTGACATCAGCCCTCCTCTGGACTTATGTTGGGGTGTTTTTTTCCAGTCTACGCTTCTGGAATCCGTGACTCAAGCTTTTCCCCTTAATGAATCCACTTCTTGCAGCAGCACAGCACTGGAGGAGGAATCCTGCTTGGGCATTCCTAGGTCTTCTTTGAGGCCTGTGGAGAGCTGCGGGTGTTTGGCTTGGGATGAAAGGAGGAACTAACAATGCTGGTTTATTCCCGAGATTTTGCTGCAGGATCTCAGTGATGTCAGAGCCAAACCTTAGGAAAAAAAAAAATATAGAAGTGTAGTACACAGGGTTGGGTCCAGTGGATGGATTAAAAGAACAGGATTATTTTGATTACCTTGATTTAGAGCACCAGCCGAGCTGAATCATGTTCAGCCAAGGAAATATCACGGAGACAAAATTTACTCCTCTCTTTGCAGAAAAGCAGAAGAGGAGGAAGGCAGGGAGGGAAGAAAAATGACTCTGAATTCAAAGAGGAAAATACACCCCAGCTCAACATTTTCTTCTCGCAGTGATTTTCTTTCTTAGGAAGGCGACCACAAAAGACAGAGATGTTTAATCCATTAAAAGTGGAGTTTTCTGGACAGAATAATCCACGTTTTGTCAAGCCACCAGCCTGCTTCTCACTGGGTGGGCTCTGGCTGGGGAGGGAATAGGCTTTCAGTGGATTCCCTCAGAACAGGTCAGTGTGCCACGGGCTTTATGGATGGGATCTAATAACCTTGGCTGGCAGGCTGTCAACAGGAGCGCTGCAGGAAAAGGGATTATCATCAGACAGCAGCACAAATCTCACCATCTTCTGGTCCCATGGTGGCAAGGGGGAGGAGAAGGACTTTGGTGGAAGAACAGGCTTGGGGGAAGAGTGGAATTCTGGTTCTCTTTTGCTGGTTTCCTCCCCCAGTCATTTTCCCCATTTTCCTCGAAGGTTGGAAAGCAGAAGATTCACCAGATTTTGCAACCCGTGGATTAATGGAGAGGTTTTGAAAGCCTGGCAGTGTAAATCATCTCTGGTGACTGTCCTCAACTATTAGACAAGGACAGTGAGTGGATGCAGATCTCTCCTCTCCTCTGGAACAGGGAGCATTGCAGAATTTACATACAAATAGAGGGTCTGATTGGAAGATAATGCGGGAAGATGAAGTAAAGGCTTCTCTGTCATGGCAGGAGCACCACCAACCCATCACCCTCCCTCCAGTGCCTGTCCTGGCGGGGCTGCACCTTGTCCAGGACCTGGGATGTTCAAATTCAAATTTCAGCATATCCTTGGTCACTGTTTTTGTTACCAGCCCTTTGGCTCTTCTGCCATGGGCCACCAGGTCTCTGTTATTTTGTGACAAGTGTTCAGAGAGCCCAGTTTGATGTTAAGAAAAATAAGTGAAAGCTCTTTTAAAAAAAATTAAAAAGTAGATATGTATGGGACTTGAAACAAAAATATGGTTTCCTGCTCACATTATTTGTACTGCCTGCTTTCATTTGCACACAGGCTCACACAAACAGGCAGGCCAGGTCTTGTTCAGAGAATCACAGAATGGTTTGGGCTGGAAAAGACTCTCGAGATCAACAAGTCCAGCTGTTAACCCAGGAATGGTTTCACTGGGTCTTTACAGAAGCGAAGATGATTTCCCCCTCTGTCCTCTGTCAAAAGCCAAGAAATATACTTTTTATCTCTTCAGTTAAAGATGATTTCCACGTGCAAGCTTATTTTCTTCCATCAAAATCATCGTTTGTGTTGAAACAAACAGGAAAAGCGACCCTGATATCCAACAAGCCCCAAATGCAGCAGATGGGGGAGGAAATGTGGGATGGTACAGAAATGCTTCATCTGCAGGAGGTGGATTTGGATGATCCTTGTGGGTCCTTTCCAGCCCAGGATATCCTGTGATTCCAGAGGTCCTAAGAGGTCTCAGCACTGAATCCAGCCCTGATATTCCCCCATCTCTGGAGGGAGCAGCACTGCTACACCCCACTCTGGCAAAGGATAAGGGAGGAAGCAGAAAGGATTGACTGACAGAGGCTGAAGACTGGCATTCCATGCAAGGAAACTCCAGGAACATTCCTTCCTGAAGCTCATCCTGGTCCCAAGAATCTGGCTGTGGGTTCTTCATCACCAAAGTCATCCTGACCTTCTGCCCTGTGTTTTAAGCTGTCTTTGGGCATGGGAGAGCCCAGGCTCATTCCACCTTGGAATAAACACAGACAACAAACAGTTTGGGGTTCAACATTGTCCAACTCAGCTGCAAGGATGCTCTGAATGGATGGACACCTCACTGGGCTTAGCAAGACATTCCTGATGGGTAAAATCCATGGAGGCTTAGGAGTGCCAGGTACAGGCACAAAACTTGTGAGGTGGTCCTAAAAGCACACCTGAACGTGGGGATTTGGGGGGATGGAGCATATCCCAAAAGCACACCTGAACATGGGGATTTGGGGAGATGGAGCATATCCCAAAAGCACACCTGAACATGGGGATTTGGGGAGATGGAGCATAATCCAAAAGCACACCTGAACATGGGGATTTGGGGGGATGGAGCATATCCCAAAAACACACCTGAATATGGGGCTTCTTAGGGATGGAGCATATCCCAAAAGCACACCTGAACGTGGGGATTTGGGGAGATGGAGCATAATCCAAAAGCACACCTGAACATGGGGCTTTTTGAAGATCTTGCAATGTCCATTTGGTGCCATGGGAAAGAGGTCTTCTACTCTGAGGATTTGCCCAGAAAGGCCCCCAACTCTTCGTGCATACCCAGGCACAAAACCACACACAAAGGGAGCCCCAGAGGACACAGAGTTAACGACTCCTTTCCCAGAAACCTCAGGCAGTTTGTCACAGGCTAATAAAGGGAATAATAGAACATGGGGGAAAATCCTAATTAGCTTCACAAAACGTCCCCCAGGCTTCTGTTTTTGTTTCAAATATCAGCCCCACCAGAGTGGGAGTATTTTGTGTTTCTACGATTTCCTGAGGAAAATTGGGAGGAAATCGTAAAATGCTAAAAAACACCCACAAATGAGAAGTCCTTATCTCGACATGAAAATATTATTCCGAATCTCTGCGGATTGTTTTTGCTAATTTCCAGAATGGATGATCAAATACTGAGTGATCCTTCCTCGACTGCCAATATTTTTAATAGGCATCTTAGTCAATGTTAGTACAGCTGTCCTCTCAAATCAACCCTTCTGGTGACTCACACTTGGACTGGGAGATTTCCCGAGGTTTTATCTCCTTTCCTAATGCTCTTGGTGGGCCTGTCCTTGAATCCCATCGCATGAGAGAGCTGGAGGTTCCTCCTCATCCAAAACACACAACCCACCGTGCAGTGAAAAGGACACACACAATTAAAAGAGGCAGGAAAGGAAAGGGAAAGCGAGGGGAAAAACAGGGAGGGGAAAGAAAAAAAAAGACCAGCAGGGTCATTTCATGCTCCAGCAGGTGGGCATTTCTCTATAAAACTCTTGGAATGCCACGTTCCTGCAGCCACCCTCCAGCCTTACTCACGGCGAGCTCACATCACCTGCTTCCCCTTTGAGTCGACGCCTCCAAGGGCTTTGCCTTCCAGATGTGCCGTTGGAAAACCGAAGGGCAGGAAAGTCTCCACATTCTGCACAAAACACAGTTCCCTGCAAAGCCCCACGGAAATGTCACCAGCCAATGGAAAGGAGGATGAGGAAGCCACGAGACCCCATCCCTGCTGCAGAAAACAACTATTTGGTTGGCATTAGTGTTCAGTTGAGGAATTAATACTCATTTGAGGAGTTTGATTTCTCCCCGATTAAGCTTTTCCCATGTCTAATTGCTGAAGACTGAAGGAGATTCGGTGACAGAGGGGAGAAGACATTCCCCTCTAAAATCTCATTCTTCAGGTGGAAAAGGCCTTTTTCACCCAAAGTGTGACATGACAAAGGTTGTGTGCAGATAATGTAGTTTTGTTACTGCCCAGGTCGCTCCTAGTCCGGAAAAAAAGAAAAAAAAGAAGAAATAAAAACCCATGGAGAAGTCTCTGGGCTGAATAATTTTAAAGCCTCCAGTAGCTTGAAATATCTCCAAACCTATTAAAGCCTGAAACCAAAATAAACATTTTGTCCTCCCTTCATAGAAGCATAAAGAATGTCTTAAGTCAACGCGTCCACTTGCCTGCCAATCCCAAATTGCCCTCAAGAACATATTCCCCAGGGCTTTGTCAAATCAGCTCGAACATTCCTCAACCAACGGGGGGTTCCACCACGTTCCTGGAAAGTCAATTCCACAATGTGTTCCCGCAGCCTTTTGAAAAAGCACCGTAAAGTGCCCGTTACCTGCGAGCCCCAGAGCTGGAGAGGAATCACATTTTCCATTCTGTGGTAAATCCCAGGCTTTCAAATATCTTTCCAGTCTGGATCCAAAGGAAAGCAAAATATTTTCAAAATATCCTGCTAAACACGACTCTGAGGGAAAAGGACACTCGATTCAAATGTCCGTGGCAATGAAGACAAAGTTTTGGGCTGGGTTTGAGGTTTGTTGTTGTTATATTCTTAATAGAAAATATTTATTCAGGATTTGTTGTATCTATAGCCAAGATGCTGCGGCATGAAAGGCAAGAGAGAAATAATAACACTCTCTGAAACTGAAATATAAATGTTTCACTGAAAGTTATCAGAATTACCATTTGCAAACCGTATCAGCTTTATCAAATTGGCTTTTTCCAACAGGAAAACATTCCTTCAGACGATTTCCCATTGGCTTTGCAATCCGAAGGTCAGAAAGAGCGGGGCTTTGTTTCTGCTCTCCAAGAACTGAAACTGCCCAACTATTTCTTTCCCAGAAGATGCATTTCACACAAAAAAATGTTCTATTTAAATTGAAGGTTTCCTTTGAAATGGAAGGAATTTAAATGTTTTAATCAGTGCATTCAGGAGCAGTACAGGATTTATGACTACATTTAAACAGTGTCTACGCGGAGCCAATTCTTTATTTTTCCAGGATTTTAATTCTTGCACCCTTTGTTTTCTAAATGTATTTATTCAGTTAAGAACCTAAATGTTCTTTAAATTAAATAAAGCGTCAATATACAACTTGAGCTGCTCCACAAGTTAATTTTAAGTCTGGGCTTGATGTGGATTCTTAAGTCATGGAATGGTTTGGGTTGGAAGGGATCTTTCAGAAGTCATCTAGTCCAACCCCCCTGCAAGGAGCAGGGACATCTTCAACAGGGTCAGGTTGCTCAGAGCCCAGTCCAAGCTCACCTTGAATCCAAAGCTTCTCTGACAAACCTGTGCCAGTTTTTACACCCTTGTTATAAAAAATGTCCTTCTTATATCTAACCTAAATACCAACATCTGACATTAACACACGTCCCCTCTGCCAAAACCCGAGGCAGGATTCTCCCTCCCATCCTAGAGGCTTATTGAACCCCCTTCACCACCAAAGCCCCTCAACATTGATTAATAATTATTTGCAGAAGGAAGCTGCCTGCACTGTCAGACATTTAGTATTGATTAAGAAGCACTGGGCACGGAAAGGCTGGGTGGCTCCAGCTCTGGGAAATGCCAAGGAAAATAAAGCTGGTCTTAGTGATCCTCAGCTTCTTTGCTGAGAAAAAGGCAGCATTGTGGGCTGGGAGACTGCTCACCAAAGGCAGATCTTTGCCAGCTCCCTAAAAACAATAATGGCATTGCATAAATAGGTGGGATACTCACAAGGGGCACCAACAGAGAGAGTTAAAAATGAGCGAAAGAAGAAAAAAGGAGAGGAAAAAAAGGAAGGTGTTAAGACTTTCCAGCGTTCTGAGAGAACAAGGTTTTATCCTCAGTCGGGGGAAAAACAGATTTACTAAACACAGTGACCTCACTTGTTTGCACAGCATTCAGTAACATGTATTTTATTACCTAGGGTACCTCCATGAGAGCTTGCAAAGCCTTTCCAGCAACCCTGGGAAGGATTTCGAGTGTATGGAAAAGACATAAACCAGCTCGAGGAAGGAATGGCACAGCTGGGCGACACAGGAAAAAGAGAGGCTGGAAACACGCTGGTTGGGTGGAAATAAAACCGAGAGGGGGAGAGTCCTGACTGTGAGGGTGAGGAGCAAAGGGTTGCCCAGAGAGGTTGTGGATGCTCCATCCCAGGAAGTGTCCAAGGCCAGGTTGGACAAGGCTTGGAGCAACCTGGGCTGGTGGAATGAGATGAGATTGAAGGTCCCTTCCAACCCAACCCATTCTGGGCTTCTCTGAACGCCCCGAGAGACAACATTTCTCTGCTGTGCCCAGTCTCAGCTCACCAGTGAGGGCTGTTTGAACTGGTGAGGGGGAGGTTTCCTCTTGTCCCATCACTTGTTACCCGGGAGAGTCGTGTCTGAGGTAAACAATGACAGTGTTGCACCAGCTGTTCCTCCCAGCCATGGAATCACGGAATCCTAGGATGGTTTGGGTTGGAAGGGACCTTAAAGGTCATCTCATTCCAAGCAGCCACGCAAGCAGGAGTTCATTCATTGCAGACTAAATGATTTGCAATTTCCCCTTCTTTGATTTTTGGGAAGAAATCTCTCAGCAAGACAAGAATTTCCAAGGCTGGCAGGAGGGGGGTGGAAAACAACCAAATGACCAAACAAAAATTCCTCTTTTCTTTTTTTTTTCGGTTGTCCACGAGGGTTTGTGCAGTACCTGGGTGCTCTCAGCTGGCTCCAAGGAGTTCTCTCCCAGCTCCACCTGGTGGCAAAAAGGACATTTGGGCTGTTGCTGTGGTCCTCATTTGGGCTGGGCTCCAAAGGGGACAGGGGGCTGGGTCCTGCTGCTGCCACTTTGCACCAGTGCCCCTCGCTCTGTGTGGCTTTGGCTTGGCCCCATTCCTGAGGTGGGAACAGCCCTTGACTTCACGGGGAAGCAAACTCAGAAATCACAGCTTAAGAAGAAAGCAAAGGGAGCCTTGGGCTGGCAGCCAGGAGGAGCTGGCGGCTCTTTGCAGAATTTTCCTTGGGTCTGAAACCCCTCTTGACCACCAAACATCCCAAAAGACCATCAAGAATCTTCTTTGAGTCCAGTTAGAGCAGAGAGATCTTCCAGACTGCATTTAGGAGGTCCAAGGCTGAATTCACTTGCCCAGACATGGGCATTTCATGTCCTTTGGGATGAACTTTGGGTCTCCCTTGCCCTGATTTCAGTCTCAGATGAAGAAGTGAAAGTTCTTCACCACTGCCTCACACTGGTGAAGGCACCTTCAGGTCTACCAGTATATCTGACATGACTGTGGTGATAAGGAGCTGTGAAAAGACACAGATAAAAACTTCCTGAGATAACACTGGGTCAGTGCAGGACCCTTCCAAGCCTTGAATGAGGCAGATAAGAAATCCTGACTAAAATATCTCCAGGATTGGCTCAGCTCCTGGTCCAAAATACAGCTCAGGCCAGGCCTGGACACAGATTTGTCCAGATCCAACAATCAGAACAGCAACATCATTGTCTGGGGGGTTTGGGGGTGGGTTTTTTTGCTGTTACCCACTGAGACATGGAAAAGAGAGAAAGAGAAAGAGAAAGAGAAAGAGAAAGAGAAAGAGAAAGAGAAAGAGAAAGAGAAAGAGAAAGAGAAA
>JAWWMP010000081.1:1374512-1405236 GCA_035047865.1 Dendrocincla tyrannina
AAAGATAAATAGAAAGATAAATAGAAAGAGAAAGAGAAATAGAAAGAGAAAGAGAAAGAGAAAGAGAAAGACAAAGAGAAAGAGAGAAAGAGAAAGAGAGAAAGAGAAAGAGAAAGAGAGAAAGAGAAAGAGAAAGAAGGAAAGAGGAAAAGAAAAGAAGGAAAAGGAGAAAAAGAAGGAGGAGGAAAAGAAGGAGGAGGAAAAGAAGGAAGGAAAAGAAAGCCCCAGTAATTCCAGGCAAAGGCAGAGCATTCCCTAAAAGCAGGAATTCATTACAGCATTTTTCTTGTGCTTGAAATGCAATATTTTAAAATGTATAAGAGAATATATTTCCTGAGAAAACAGAGAGGAAGGAGGAATGATGAAAAAGCCCCAACCTTTTCCTAAATATTAAATATCTAATTTCTAAACATGAAAAGTTATCTAAAAGCATGAACTGGCAGGACGTCCTGGGCCTGGCTCCTGGCTGATTAAGATGCTACAGCCCTGAGCATGGAGTATTTTGACTTCTCTCATAAATCTGAGTATAAACAGTGTTATTTATGGCTGCTGGAAGTCCACTTGGGAATGCTGTGGCCATCCTTTGGATGTCCCTTGGCTTACAAGGAACAGGCCTGCGTTCAACACGCCAGGAGCTGAGGTCAGTGGAGTGAGAAACATCAGGGTGTGGGGAGTGAAGCCTTTGTGGGGATTTATAGGAGCTATAGGGGGGCAATTCCAGGTTTGGAAACACTGATACGGAGACAACACAGAATCAGGAATGGGCAGAAAGGAGGCAAAGCCATGGAAACCCCTCCAGAAACTCTGCACCCCATGGAATGCTCTGTGTTCCATAAACAACCCCAGTACATGCTGAGCTGAAGCCACAGGGAGACCAGCAGATGTTCCAGTCCAACCTCCACCCATCAGGACCTCCAGGGCAGCTCACTGGAGCTCCGTGTCCTCCACCCACTCGGGCACATCCCTCTGGGAAGGGAGAGGTGCCAGCAGGAGGAGAGAGGATGGAACAGGGAATGGTCACTTGGCTCTGTCCTGGGGCAGGGGACAGCAGAGAAAGAATTCCCACCCCAAGAAATTAAGGACAAGAGCCACAGTGTCTCCCTTAACTCCAGAATAAAACAGGATGCGTGGAAATAACCAAGGGGAAGCCAGGAATAGTTCACTAATTCCAAAGGATCTTTGGCAGTTGTCATAATAATTCCAACAAGCACTAATTGAGGCACAGCTCAGGTGGGAGCCAGGGTGGACAGAGCACTGGGGAGGGAATTTAGCAAAAAAGTTTTCATTTGGATACCTACTCATATGTTATGCTTTTTACTCCTCAAAATTTCTAGGACTAACTGTATCACAACATCTGTTTCCTCCCATTAGTGATTCCTACATCAAATCTACCTGATACACACTCTAATTAGTGAATTAAAAGCCTCATGTAAAGCAGGAATGTTCCAAAAATATCATTTGTACAGAAAAGAAACAGGGGGGAAAAAAAGGTATCTAATTTAAAATAAATATTTCTTAAAACATGGACCACATTTTCAATTGTGTAACTCCTGAATATTTAAATTTTCAGACCTCCCACAGCTGTTTGTTTTGAATTTGAAGTATAACTGGGTAGAAGCTGGCTCTGGATTTCTGTCAGGATCCAGCAGTACAGAATTCCAAAATCAGAATAAAACCTGGGTTCACATGTAAACAACCTTGACCCCCTGGGAGTGCTGCAGCACATCCCACATGCCAAGTGATCCCAGGGGAGGGAGAGGGAAAACTGAGGTGCTTTGGGTGAACTGGCCTTGGGTGCATCTTGGCAGCAGGAAAGAAATGGCATCAGGAGGCTTCAGGATAATCCTGATGATCTGCTCTGAGGTCCCCCTTACCTGCAGATAACCAGGAGGTAAAAAATCCCATAAATACTTGCACTTGAGTTTCCATCCAAGTTTATAAAGTAAGCTCTGATTTTCAGGGAAAATATTGCTGTTCCCAGCAAACTTCCTCCCTGCCATCCTTTCCTTTGGGCTTCCATGCCCTGAAAAATATTATTTTATATTTTTTTAGGAGGGTTAGAGCTCAAATGTGTCCTGTCACTGCTCTGAGACACGGCCCAAGCTGTCCCCATGAAGGGGACATGTGGGGCATCAGGACAGTCTGCTGTGACCAGGAGGTTTTGATTTACATGTGGCATCACAGCTGCATTTTCTTATTTTTTTCCTTCTTTTTCCAACAAAAAAAATTGCTTTTTGCACAGGTGAAAAAGAAACAACCCCAAAACATTATCCAACCCATGTAGGCACTTATCACCTGTTCATGCTGTTGGAATAACCCATTCCAGCTAATTTTCTGTCACCAAACCTTGCTGAACCTTCAGGAAAAAATCCTGTGTGTCTTTTCCTCCTCTCCTTTTTAGCTTCAGGTCATGGTTTCAAGTCATACCCCCATCAGGTAACACAACATTTGCTTGGTACAGCAAACCCTTCCCACTGCAGCACTTTTAAATCAAAATTCAATTTACTGCCACAATAAAACAACTTCCCTGTGAGGAACCAGATGGATGGACACAAAGCAGACATTTGGCATCTTTCCTTTCACTTATCCAGTATTTCAAACCATTTCCATTTCCCCCAGAGCCACCATAAACTATCCTTGAGGAACCAAGAGGAGGCACCCACTGGAGCACACAGAATTGAGGGACTGAACATTTCCACCCCCTCTAAATTCCTTCCTCCGTGACCTGGAAATGAGGAAATAAATGATTTGACTGTCTGTAAATTGATTTCTCTTGATGCACACCATTAATAACATCTCAGTGCCATCAGAGCTGAGATGAGCCAGCCCAGTAAAGAGAGGGAATCACGGAAGACTCAACCAGGCAAGGTTTGGGCAAGACCACCATCAGCCCAGGGCTTTGAGGTGAGCAGAGCATCCCAAAAAAGCCAAGAATGGGTTTTTTTCACAGCTACTAGAAAAAGAGGGCAAATCCAAAGCTAATGGCCAATGCACCCCAGAAATAAAACTCAGTTATAAATAACCCCCCTCCTCACTCCATCCTTGTAGAGGTTCTCAGGTAGGTACATATCCCAAGGAATAAAGAAAGGCAGACAGGCACGGGTGAGGTCATTCACACCTGAGGAAGGGAAAGCTGGGGTTTTGTTGGACTTTTCCTGCCTCACGAGACAATAAACAGAGGAACGAGAGAGGCAGCTCACGGAGAACACCACAGCAGACCAGCCTTGATGTCTGGGACATTTTACCAAGACACCAAAGCAGGCAAAGGACACCCACTAGTGCCCCAAATGTCTTTTTTATGCCTTTTTTTTTCCTAAGCTGTGTCAAATACTGCAAGTGCTGCCTTGTCGGTAGCAACTAACCCCATTTTTTCGTCTTTAATTCTTACAGAAAGCAGAGAAATTTCAGCCAGGCAGAGCCTTCTGCCCAAACCTCAAGCAGGGTTAACTGGTAGAATGTCCCAGCAGATCTTGGGGGGGTTCCCTGGGGCTGAAGATCCATCCAGATTAAAGCTCAGTGCTCAACCACCTTTGCTTTCATTTTATGCCCTCAGTCCTCCCGGGGTGTCACTCACAGAGAGCCTTTAACAAGCAGAATCCCAGAATGGTTTGGGTGGGAAGGGACCTTAAGGATCATCCAGTGCCACCCCCTGCCATGGGCAGGGACACCTTCCACTAACCCAGGTTGCTCCAAGCCTTATCCAACCTGGCCTAATCCCTCAAGGGATTCTTCTGTGCAAGTGAGAGGGAGAAATGAGTGATAATTTACGATGGGTGCCCTTGTAATTAGCACCTTGAAAATTAACACTGCCCGGGGAAGCTGAGAAGGCCAGAGATGAAAGAGCAGCCAGGACACAAATGCCATTCTGGGTAGGTCATCATCGAAGGAGAGGTGGGAAATGCACTGAAAAACAGGCTCTGGACTTGAATTCCAATATTTATCATTCATATTCTAAAATTAGTTGTACATGTGGGATTTCACCCTCCGATCAGAGCCCATCAGGGTCTGTCTATTGACTCCTTGGGGTTTGGTATCAATCCCTGCGTTTGGAATTCTTACAGGAAACGCTGCCAGCCCTTAAATTTATAGGATATGTAAGTCATAAAATCATTAAGGTTGCAATAGGCTTTTAAGATCTCCAAGCCCAACCATTAACCCAGCACCACGTTCACCACTAAACCATGTCCCAGGTGCCACATCCACACAGTTTATGAAAATTCCAGGGGAAGCACATACAAGGAAGAAGCACCTGAGTGCAAGCACAGCCACGTATTGGCAACCCAAGGTAAGAACAGTGAAGGGATAAAGAGGGGCAGGAAAGGCACCACCTACCTCTGATCACCACTGATTATCTCTCCATTAACCACAGGGGGAGGTTATACCACCTGAATTCCATACACAGGTACCTCAGTTCAGTAATTAAGGGGATTACAGCAGTTCTTGAGCATTGGGAATGAAGCAGGGGAAGGGTTTTAGGGGCCTACAAACACTGATAAACCCACCCATTAATTCCCCTCCACACTGGCTGTCATTTGCCATGAGGCTTTTTTCAAGGTCTGGCCACGTTTTATCCAAAAAGTGATGAGTTTTTTAAGGTGTGATTGTATTTACTCACCATTACAGAAACCACTTCAAGGGTAAATGGAGGCTGATGTGCTGGAGCAGCTCTCTGGGCTTGGTTCTGGCTTTCCTCCTGGCCAGCCAGGAAGGTCAACCTTCCGGAGATGTGGTTTCTCCCCCAGCAGAATCAAAGAACCAACCAACAAATACTTCAGGCTTGGCTTGTGAGGATTATTTGTAGAGCACTTGAATTTCTGCCTCCATTTTAGCACATTTAAAGAGTGGCAGGGAACATTCCTGGGCACTGGAACGTGGTCAAATATATTGTTAAAATATTAGAAAATCCCTGGCGTGCTCTTGGCTCAGGTAAAGGCACACTCCCAAGTAATTCCTTGGCATGTTAACACAGGCCAAGGGCCATTCCCAGGGGACATTTTGCATAGAGCCACCTTGTTCTGGGAGGCAAGGGTATTTAACAGGGTGGATGTGGGTTGTTTTATGCCAGGTGGCATCAGCGTGAGAACTATGTTTAATTAACCAGTGGGGCTGTAGCCAGAAAGTCTAATCCACTCTTTATACCGAAAATGTGGCTCTTGGAAGTAGGAGCAGAGATGCCCAGGGAGAGGAGGTAGGAAGTTAAATGGCTCCTCCTCTTTCCCAAGCAGCTGGGAGCAGCTCCTCTCACTACCTCTATGTCCCAGACCCTGAGGGAAATGCTCCACCTGGATTTGACAGCAGTTATACCCTTTATTGGCCTGGCTGCAGCCCACCAGTGCTGGAGCCAACAGCACACGAGGGACTCCAGCACTGAATGTCATCTCCAGCCAGCTCTGATTCCCACTGCAGGGCTGGTGGCTGGCAGAAGTGGAGGAGACAGATTCTGGCACAAGCCTGGTGAGCCAGCTGGAAGGAAACCCATTGGGAAACACGAAAACCATGCTGCTGTCCCATATCTGCATCCCATGGCAGAGAGGCAGGATGTGAATTCCGAAATGTGGCAGGATTTGTGTCCCTTTCTTGGCCTCCTGTAAAACCTCAACATCTCAAAGGGTGTTGAGGGCACTTACTGGTCCCAGGATCAGTTCTCTAAGTGAGGAACGTTGGAGTCTGGCCAAGTCACATCTCAGTTCTAGCCCTGTTTCATCTCTCTAGCCCTGTGTCTGTGATTCTAATTGAGACTAAAAAAAAGAGGAGGCGCCACATCTGTCTCTTAAATAACTCAATTAGAACCTCTACAAGGAGATTTTAAAAGCACCAACACGTGTTAACGATGATGATGAATCAATCTGAAGTGTCCAAGGACAGGTTGGATGGGGCTCTGAGCAACCTGGTCTGAAATGATCTTTAAGGTCCCTTCCAATCCAAACCATTCTGTGATTGAGACCTGTCTCTTCCCTCTCATCTCTTGGTGATTAATTTGATTTTTGTCCAATTAGCAGTCAGATTCTCATGTTTCATGCCTCTATAAAATTTGTCCCTGCATTATTTTCTCTCTCTTTCCCCTCATTCTCTGTTTTTCTCACAAAGGCACATGCTCTTTTATCCTCATCTGTGTGCAGTCCTCAGTTTCCTACGTGGATCACGTAACAACTCCCCACCAAATACATTCCTCAGCGTATCTAGAAGCTTGTAAGAGGTTCAGGCACATCATTATTTATTTCTAAGCTAAAGACACTTTTATTTTTTGTGGGCTTTTACTTAGTTCTCACGCTGCTCCTCACATCCACAGACACAGCATGAAACCACATAGCATTAACACCAAGGAAAGTGATGGGAGAGAAGGGGGGGGGAAAACCCTATCTTTTTTTTCTGGAGGTGAAATCTCTCATTTGACACTGTTTCTAATCCCAAATTCTTACAATGCATTCTAGTTTCACCCACTTCCTCTGCGGGAACAGCTGTCAAAACGCTGCCACATCCTCGGCTACTGCGGCTTTACGACTCACATTAGCAGCTCCTTAAGGGGCTGGCCAGGCTGGCTGTGAGGTTTCAAGCCCGAGATTTCTCATTACCCAATTCCAGGAAGTGTAATGAGAGGTCACTTGGGAAGCTGGAGAAGTCCGGGAGGTACAGCACAGGGGTTTGGTGGGAGTAAATCAGAGGTAGATCCATCTCCCATCCCATCATCTCCCATCATCTGCTCTTCCTGCTTAAAAGTTGAGCAACCTGCTCTAGTGGTGTCCCTGTCACAGCAGGGGCTTGGAAGGAGATCTTTAAGGTCCCTTACAACCCAAACCATTCCACGATTCTGTGAAAACTACCTGGCCCAAACAGCAGCCAAAGCGTTTTTCTGGTCCCTTTTTCTCATCACAAGAAGGGACAAAGCAGAGCAAAAGCAGGAGGGGCACTGACTGGGCAGAGTTTTCACAGCTTTAGTAAACCTTTCCTTGGGTGGGAAAGAAGCTGTGAGGAGGAAAACAGGGTGACACCATCCCCACAACACCAGCGTGACCCTGGATAAAGAGCCATCATTTCTGTCCGAGGGTGGACAGAGCTGAGTCTGTGGAAAGGAACCTTCTCTCCAAGGACTGGTTAAAAGCTGCACCACAGGGGGAAATGACACGGGAAGGTGAAATAAAGGCAAGGATTTGGCATGTACGGGAGGGAGAGAATTGGATAACCAACTGGACTTTGTGAAACACTTCGGAGACATACGCCAGAGTTTTCAAAGGAATAGAATCATCCAGTGGTTTGGGTTGGAAGGGACCTAAAAGACCATCTTATTCCAACCCCCTGCCACGGGCACGGGCACCTTCCACTAGAAGGTCCTTCAGCACACAGTCAACAAGCCCTTGTTTAAGAGTTTAACCTGCCCTGTACAGGAGTTTATCAGGGCTACACTGAAGGGGCAGCTGGGGCTAAAGCCCTTCCCAAGCTCAGTGTTTCTATCCCACGCCCAGCTCAGCCTGACACACAGTCTGGGTTGTCTCTCTGCTTGTTTGGATCATTTGGACCACCCTTAGTTGCCTCTACAGGGTGTCCAAGCATTGGTAAGGAGTATCTGGACACGTGGGTGAAAACCATGGCAGGACTGCAGGGTGGGAAGTTGCCTGTGCCAGCTGAGCTGCCATTGGTGGTGGTGGGATGTTTCTTACCCCATCCCATGAAGGTTCTTTGCATCAACATGATTCTTTGACCCCCGAGGGAGATGAGAAGGGTGCCTGGAGAAGGATCTCGAGCAGCTGGATCTCAGGTGGCTGCTGGTTGATTTCTAAACTTTCTCCTCAACCACATGAAAAAGCAGCATCTGTGAACTGTGCCAGGGCAGGGTTAGGTGGGATCTCAGGGAAAGGTTCTTCCCTCAGGGGGTGGTGGGCACAGCCCAGGCTCCCCAGGGCAGTGGGCACAGCCCCAAGGCTGCCAGAGCTCCAGGAGGGTTTGGACAACGGGACAAGGACAGGGTGGGATTGTTGGGGTGCCTGTGAAGGGCCAGGATCTGGATTTTGATGCTCCTTGTGAGTCCCTCCCAACTCAGGATATTCTGTGATTCCATGAATACCCCACAGCTGAGGTGAAGAGAAGCCGCACCTCATTTCATGCCCCCACGTTGTTCCTCAGGGACTTTGCAAACCCAAATCAACCTCTTTGAGTCCTTTGTAGGCTGCAAGATGAACAACAACAGGCTCTGGTCATTTAAAGCTCAGCTGCAATGACTTTTAGGTACTAAATAACTCCAGGGCTCCTTTGTGAAGAAGAAGACACTTGATCATGAAAGACAATGTGCAGCCTGGGGTAATGACAGTTTTTTTAATTGTTGTCATTCAGCCAGACTAAATTTGGCCCCATCCAGCCTATTCTGAGCTTTGGCCAGTTACTCGATCAGAGTAACTTTGCAGTCACATCATGACAGTGACCCTCTGCCAAGGTATCATGACTTCTCCAGAAAGGTATGATAATTATGCAATTCCAGGGAAAGCTGATGGAGCCCATGAGCCTCCTGAGCTTGTTTAACGTTGCCTTGCTCAAAATGCTGGCCCAAATTAGAGCACTGCAAGAATCCTGAATCACATCCTACTTCCTGAACTGTTTCACTGGGAAAGTAGAAGACCTGCAGAAAAAAAAAAAGCAGAAATCTGGGGGGTTTGGCCTTGATGTAGCCAAGTCACTCCATCATCACGTAAAATGGGTGTAGGGACATTTCTCCAGCTCACGGCACCACTACAACACCCTTGCTATCCTACAAAGCTTTATGGTCTTCTGAGGTTGAAATTAGCCACAAGGACAAGTTCAGAGGTCAGGAATAAGGCTGGAGGAGGCCAAGGGTCTTCCAGAGTCACTGGAAACAGGCCTTTTCCAAGAGATGTGAAGAAAGAGGAGTACACACTTCAAGTATAATTTAAAATACATTTATTGTTTCATTTGTTCTGGCTTTTTTTTTTTTTGTTATACAAAGATGTTAAATAACTTAAATACATTCTCAACAGTCACTCAGAATCAGATTTATACCTACAAGCTGTACATATGAGGTAGAGAAAAATAACTTAGGCTCCCATAAGACATTGGAAAAAAAAACAAACAAAACAAAGGAAAACGAGAAAAACACTAATCCTTCATGTTAGTATTCCCACCTCCCTTTAAAAAGGAAATGCCATCCCAGGTGTGCAAAACAAATCCTAGACTTTACATTCATGCCTCAAAGGACATCTTGGGAGAGCAGGGTGGAGAAAGGGAAATTCCTGGGCTAATTTGGTGTTGCTGTGTCAAAAAGGGTCTGTGCTCAGTGGGGCTGGAGGGATTGTCCACACATGTTTTGATGAGTCCTGAATTCATCCCCACCTCTCCTAACCTGGGTGTCTTTGCCTTTACCCCCTTCTATTTTGTCAGCAGGGAGAAACTGGCAGCTCCTCATGGGTCAGAACACCTTCTAGAGGTACCTACAGAGATTGCAAACCAAGGACTCCTTATTTAAGGGGGGAGAAGGAAGACTCCAGGCCCACTGCAAATGCATCTTTCCCAACATTCCTGAGCAAGCCTGGGATGAACGGGAGGACACTCCTGTCCTTTTGGATCACCTTTTCCCCACTTCTGAAAACACTCAGCAACAACTGAGAAAAACACCAAATTCAGATGTTTCCCCTGACAGCTGAATTTTATGTGTCTGAATAATTTACAGCCTTAATTTACATCCCATTTGCTCCCTGCACCTGAAGAAATGAAGTTATAGGCAGCCCATCCTTTTGCTTTTCCTCCTCATCCATAAAGGAATATTCTGTTTGGAAATGTTTAGAAAGATTCTGTTTCCTGTGAGTTGTAAATAATTTGGTCAAAGCCAACGCTAACCAGTGAAAAACAGAAGTAAAAGCTATTCAATGGTAATACCCACGGCCCTAAGATTGACTGCTTTAGTAATGAGCAGATTTCAGGGGGTTGACCCAATTCAACCAGGAGGTTGGAACTGGATGATCTTTAAGATCCCTTCCAACCCAAACCATTCCACGATTTCTATGGACCTGACCCTGTGCCATACTGAGTTATACCACCAGTATGGTCCCGAAAGGCACTGCATCCCCTGCAGGAAAACACTGCTCTCCAAAAGTCATCACTTAATTAGCACTCTGAAAACTGAAAACCGGGATGAGCTGAGCATGGAAGCCGGGCTGGACCCAGCAGATGTGCCCACAGAGCTGGATAAACGGGGAATGAGGAGCTTTACTGCACCTGTTCTACCCGGGTACGGAACAGACCGGATTTGACTGCAGCATCAACTGAGGAATTTTTCACAGGCACCCTAATCCACCAGAAAATTACCTTAAGCACCATCTACTCCATGAAAGTACCCTTGAGAAATCTGTCCCTTCATCCGGGGTCTCATCCAAGCCCACCACAGCCAAAGCAACCTGCTGTGTGCTCCCTGAACTAGGGCAGCTGAGAAACGATTAACAAAGGAATGCCAGACCTGGCCCGAGGGAGGGCAGATGGGAACGAGCTGGTTGACAACCAAAAAAAAATCCTCAGACATTGTTTTGCCCCTGCTCAGGTCTCCAAAGCAGCAATTCCAAGAGTTCTTTTGAAAACAGAGGGTCCACAACTCATTGCCTGCTTCCAAAGGCTTCCTGAACCACTGCCCCATCCAAACAAATTAAAATGACTTGTGTTGGATCAAGCCTAGAATTTGGTCCTCTTCATTTAACCTTCCCATGTACTCAGATTATTAACTTTTTTTCCCCCAAATAATCTTTTTAAGAATTAATTTTTTCCCAGGCCAACTGAGATCAATGGCAAATATTTGGTTATTTGGGCTTCCCTCCATCCAGACCCATCTCAAGACCAGGATGCTCAACTAGAAAAAGGGTAAACTTGAAAATTTGGGGTAGGGTTTTTTTATATTTGAATTACAAGCTACTCATTCTTCGTAACTCCTTTCGAGTGTGAGTAATAAAAATAAAAGAGCCCCTCTGATTAAACACTGCCTGTTTCACCAAGTGGAGTTTTGGGTAAGTGGAAGACAATGAGAATATAATGTTTAGGACTTGTTTTGCAGGTCTCCACATCCGGCATATATGAGTCAGTCACACAGAATAGAAGCTTGTTAAAAAACAGATGACGGGTGCAACAATTATTTCTGTGGGTTTTTATTTCTTTTAATAGAAAATTCTAATATAAAACAGCAAACGTTTTCAGTTTGCCTTGTTTACAAAAATATTATATATATTTTTTTTTATATTTCTGACATAACTAAATGCACTATTCAATAAAAATATTCTTCCATCAGCTAACTTCTCTTTTAAAAAAATTAATAAAAAAGTTATATAAATAATGGTTGCACCCCACCCCCAACCCCACCCCAAAACTGATCTTTGCAAGTCTTGCTGGATCAGCTGAGGAGAACCAACACTCGTCACTTTTGGGGGGACAGGGGTCAAAGGGGGGCAGAGATCTCCCCTACACCCATCTGTCCTTCTCCAGTTACATCTGAGCAAAAACCTGTTTCTCTGGGGGTAAGAAAAAGGGGAAAAGTTGCTTTGCACTTCTTTATATATATATATATCTATCTATCTATGAAATGACACCAGGGACCCAAATGCACTCTTGTAGTAGTTTTACAAACAGGAGCAATTTCTCTGAATTGCACCACAGATCCAATGGTGTGGGGGTGGAATTACCCCTCTGGAAAAATCCACTTGAACCCAGCTGGAATAAAAAAGGTTTGACAGGACACTGCCCTGTGTTTTATGGGGATTCAGTGTCTCTTTTATAGGACCTGTGCATGGAGCAGCACAAGCAGAAGCTCCTACTCCATGAGTTAATTCAGCTCCAACACACGCCCAAAACCCACACCAAGCACTCAGCGCGGCTTTGAGGTGGTTCTCCATCTCCTCTACCATCTTCTACTTGTTTCATCCCACTGGATTTTTCCAAAACAAGGCTTTTCCCCCCCATTCTTTCTTCAAGGATAAGGCAAACATTGGAAAACGCTGGAACTAAACACCCCCCCCACCCTCAACACACACACAACGTGGTGCAGGGCTGGGGGGAGAAGAAAAAATAACCCACATATGTTTTACCACCCTAGGTCAAAAGGCCAAGAAGACAAGTTCTCCTGATTTCAGAGTGTTAGTATATTTTATACACTGCCTATACATTTAACACATGTGCCTCGCTACTATTTAGTTATTTATAATTATTTTTTTTTTAACCACAGGAGAATAAACCTTGCTATTTACAATATATAACAGGCAAGTAATATATCCACATTAACATAAATACAATTTTGGGGTTTTTTTGTGGTGGTTTTGCGTTATTTTTTTCCGCCTTTTTTTTTTTTTGCTTTTGTTATTTTTTTTCTCTTTTTTTTAATTTCTTTTTAAATACTTACAGAAAGCATCCAGGCTTCAGTGCGTGAGTTAGAACACACAGAAGAGCTCTTTCACTCAGTAGTTCATTCACTCTTTGCTGCTTTCCTCTAGTCAAGCTTTGACAATCTGCCTCGTTTCCCACCCATCTCTCTCTCTCCCCCACATCAAACACACCGAGCTTCCCCAGCCCATCCCGCTCCAGCATTTTTCTCTGCAAGGGTATTTATGGCACCACCAGCCTCTCTTCTGTCCTAGGGGCTCATTCTCCTCTCACACCAGTGCAATGTGGAGTTACTCCAGCGAGGTCAACGGAGACAGAGACACAAGTGAGAGGAAGGAAAATGAGGCCCATGGTTTAAATATAACAATAATAATAATAATAATTAATAATAATAATGCACATAAGTTGCGGCCCATCCTTTAATTAAGGACTTTTTTTAATAGAAAGAATGGAGCCAGAAATAGCAATTCAGACCCAAAAATGCCTGTGTTTTGAGCAGGTTTGGGTCCAGCTTTACTTTGGAGGGGCAGAGCTATTCTAGAACACACATAAAACTGTAACAGTGAGTTTGCACATTATGTGTGTGAGAGAGAGAGAGAGACAGAGAATTTAACATAATACCACATTGAAACCATAAGAAGGTCCTTCTGAAGGGCTTTACAATAAATAAATGTTCGTTCAATATTTATATATATATATTTATGTGTTGGCATGTGTGAGTATATATAAATATATATATATATACACATGCACACACTGAATAATAAGTTTCTAGTCAGTTTATTTTTTAAACCATTAGATGAACTGCTCGTGGGTGACTTCCAAAGCACTGCATCCCCCAAAAGCTGTGAGACCTTCCCATGGGGTGGAAGGTGGGAATTCCACCGTGTGTGGATTCCTCCTCCTCCTCCAGCACTGCCCCAACCTCCAGAGCTGGACAGCAAATAAGCAAACCCCCAAAAAGAGCCAGTCCACTTCACTTTGCAGGACCTTGGTGCCACCAACAGCAACACCCTGTCCCTCCCCAGATTTGATGCCAATGAGCCAGGCTGGACTGCAGGTGTTTGTTACCAAGAAAAAAAACAACCAAAATAGATCTTTTCTCCTCCCAGTAGATGCACAGAAACAGCTTAAATATTAGTGGCTACTATTTGGGGGGATGGAGGGAGAAATAAAAAAATTGAACAAAAGGGAAAATAATGGTCCACCTTGGAAAATTACTCATTTTCTTTGCTAATACTATTATCTTCTACTGGTTGAAAAATTCCTCTTTCGAGAACCAGGTCGATTGGCTTATACAAAATTGGTGGAAATTGCTACTGCTGGACAATCAAAAATTGCTACCAAAAAATCAAATTAAACACCCTCCACTCTCCATTGTTTCCTTAGGAAGCTTTGCTGAGGCATTTATTGGCTGCTTCCAATCCACTTTTATAGGAGTGAAGAATATTGGTGCATCAAGTCCTGGATTATAAGTCTCCTCTTCCAGGGGGAACAAAAAGAAATGCTGAAGGTTGTCATCTGTTTCACAGCACTGAGTGATCTACCACTGCAGTCAAATTTCTGCCTTCTCTGGCCACTTGCTGGTTTGTCTCTGTGTCCACTGGTTATTCCAGATCCAGGGGTTTGTTAGGATTTAGCAGTTGTATTTTTCAAATACAGAGTCGATCTAGTGGTTAAAAATAAAATAATAATTAAAAAAAATCTTAAGGTCATAGGGTTTACATACAGCTTGTGTCATGTACCACTGCCATGGTTTAGAGAAAATGGAATGATGACCTAGTCAAAGCAAAGTCAACTCCACCAGAGGTCTGATCCAGGCCAAAACAGCTGCTGTGCAGTGCAAGACAGCCCTGGGTTCCAAGAGGCACTCGGATTTCTCTCGTCCTCCTCAGAAATGCAAATCCAAATCCGGCTGGCATAAGGCTAAAAAGTTCCAGTTGCAGATTTCTGGAGCGCTTACCACAGGGTGAATTCCATCAGCAAGAGGTGGGAAGAGGAGAGGGGAAAGAAATCAGGCACAAAAATGAGAGCAAAGTATCTAGTGGTTCTTAAAAAAAAAAAAAAGAAAAAAATTAAATTTAAGACAGCCTTAGTGCTAAAGAACCTGCATTGGGAGAAATTGTTTTAAATAAAGAACACGGGATTGGACTGGGACAGGCACGTCTGGTTTTCTACTGTCTTCCCAACCTCTTTCTTGGATATATTTCTGTCTGCAACGTGGTGGACCCACCATGTTTTTGAGCTGTATTTGGTGACAACGCACGTGGTGCTGTCATTGAAGAGCTGACCCTCCCAGTGGGTCTCTTTGTCAGAGCCTTGTTTGCTCCATGTGCAGAAACTCCACGGGAAGAACCATCATGACCCAAACACACCTCTCTCCAGATTTAGGAGAAATGAACGACTGCTTCATTCAAGGCAGAAAGGTCTCATCTGTTCAGCTCTGTAAGCACTTGGATGAGCTCCTGGAATAAACAGCATGGATAACTTATGCCAGAGAGAATCTATGAGCCTGGGAGTTCACGGAGGATTGGCGAGACCATCAAGATGTTCCGAGGACAAATGATCCGTCAAACTGCGTGGACGACTAAGGTGAAGGTCAACTGGTGTCTAACCCCAGTGTGACAGGCACTTATTTCCACGTGGTTGGACCTCATTGAAATTCAGTCTACAGGAAAACAATACAAAAAACCCCCCCAAAACAAAACAAAAAAAAAACAAAAAAAAAAAAAAACAACAGAACAACAACACAGCTGGGTCACCTGTACCCTACAAAGTGCTCATGTCTCAACACAGCGTTCAGATGCCAGAAGGTCAGTCAAACCCTGTTTGTCTCCGCGCGCCGCCCGCCCCGCGCCGAGGGTCTCCACCCAACGCAGGAGAGGCCGCGTCAGTCCTTGCAGGTGTAAACCTCCTCTCTCTGGGTGCACTGCTTGCACTCCACGTAGCAGCACCACCGCACCTGGCACTGGCACGGCCGGGTGACCACCCGGCTCTGCGTGTTGTGCCCCCGGCCGCAGCAGATGCTGTCGCAGTTCTTGTCCTTGTAACACTTCCTTCCCGAGGTGCCCGGGGAGTAGCGACTCATCATGCAGAAGCTCGGGGAGTCGTCAATGTAGACGAGGTCCGTAGTCCTTGGGATTTGATCGCTGTGACCGGGGATGGATTTCTTGGGCGGGGAGATGTCTCCTTCACCCGTGGCCTCGTTGGTGGTGCTGCCCACCTTGAGGGACGTCTCGTACTTCTGCTTCAGCTGCTTCCCTATCTCGTGGAATGGAGAGAGCTGCCTCCAGCACGTTCGGACAGTGCAGGATCCGGACACGCCGTGGCATTTACAGGTTGTCTCCACTCCAGCCTTGATGACCTGCAGACACACACGGCCCCAAAAGAACATCAGTTATGGGGGAAGAAATCAAGACACTGAGTTTAAAATGACATTTTCTGGTAGACACTTCAGGAACACCAAGGTGATGACTATTCCAAATCTATCTGTTGGAAGAGGAGAGAAAACACATACTACAGAAAATACTTGTTTTAGAAGGGTCCCAGTTTCCGGAATATGACATTTGCCAGCCAGAATTTTACTTAACTGGCTAATTGACAATACTAGAAAAGGGCATAAAGGTTGTCAAGTGCTGCCACTCATTATACACACAGAGATCTGAAACTGTGATGCAAGTAAGAGATTAATACATATTTGAACCCTTATTTATCTATGTCAATAATACCGAGTAGATAAGTTATAACACAAGTGGAGTCAGTTTAGTGGAAAAAGGTGGGTGTCACATGCTCCAGAACACAAGCATGGACAGTAGTAACCTTCTGAATGACACAGCACACTGGAACCACCTGAAACTCAAGCCATTTGTAGCACAGGCTCAGTGAAAACATGGTTAAGCTGTGCTGTTCCCACCAGCAGTGACTGGGCATAACATCCCACCCGATTCACTTTGTGACTGAAGAAAATATTCATGCAGCTGAAATATATATATGTATATATATATATATATATATATATATATAAAACCCTATAGAACCCTCGAGAACAACAGCCTGAGTCACCATCACCAAAAGCAGCAGCTCCAAAAACATCCAGGTAGCTCTCACCTCTCCAACCTGTGTTCAGGATATCATCCCAGAATTTGGCAGCACATTCAAAAAGATTGAGGGCAAGGCTTAGTTTCAAATATTTTCTTAAGTAATTGATTATTTTTACTTATTTTAAAACTCAAACTCTTGCAATGGGTGTTGCAATGAGGAACAAGACTCATCTCTCAAACCCCTTAAAAAGAGAAATAACTTGTTCCAGATATCAGAAAGTAAATGTGTTATGTCTAATTTATTCCCCAAGCAAAAGGAAGGGAGTCTCCATGGAGCAAAATGTCCAGATCTTGTTTGGGAAGAGCTTGGATGAGAATGATTCTCTTCAAATCACCACAAAATGCTAATAGAGAAGGAAGATCAGAACCACAAAGTTCACTTACGAGATGGAGGGAATAGAAAGGCAAGGTTATTTTTAAGAGGAAAAGCAGCAGAGGGAGGAGCAGTCTCAGGAAGGGAAGAGAAAACAAGGAGAGAGTCAATGGTTATTCCTCTTGGAGAGAGACAAAGGTGGTAACAGCCCCTAGAGGCTGCAAAGGACCCCAAACCCATCAACTGACTGATCCCATCACGTTATTTGGACAGTCACAGATAACCTGCATTTTATCCACAGACTATAAACTGATGTTTATCAGTTCCAATTCTCCCTTCCCCCGAAACAGGCTGCATTTTGACTTTAAATGGGTAAGGTATAACCACCCCCTAAAATAGCAGCTAACAGTAGTTTGTTTTACAGATCTGCCTCCTGGCAAGGTCCTACTGAAAGTGCCCTTCCTTTGGGCATGTGTGGTATCTAACAGAGAAGAAAACAACCTCCTCCTCTGCCCATTGTGGCACCTGCCCATGTTGTGGCCTCCTGAGAGCAGAGCACTGGCTCCAATCCACTTCCCCACCATCCGGTTCTAAATTCCTTGGCTGCACGGATCCTGCTGAGCACCATGTGCAAATGTGCAATAGGTCACGGGCTCGGAATTGGGGCCTGGCCCAATCCCGATATTCCAGAAACATTTTTAGAAAGACAATACTCACAACACAGCCTTCAGCAAAGCCCGGCCAATGGTCACACTTCATTCCTGTGACAGCCAAGACCTTTTCAAATGCAATCCAATAATACACAGTAGCATTCAAACAAGTGACGGGTTACAGAGGGAGATGTGTTGCTGCTTATAGTGCTCAGCTGGGCCGGCTTGGTTAAGGGCTGTCACGCTTTGTGTGCCAAAGTGTCTGGCCAACTCCACGAGAAATCCCACAATGTTAGACAAGAGCGTACAGAACACGTTTCAACACGGAGGGGGTGGGAAGAAAAAAACTCAGCTCTCACCCGCACAGTCCCTTATGTAAAGTCACATTTCACTGCTTGCCCAGAAGTGAGAGCTGAGTTCGTGTGAAACAAAGCTCCTCCACTTGATTTCACGCCCCAAGCATCAGCAGCCCAGGCAAAAATTGCTGAGATCCTTGGAGAATGGCTGCACGCTGCTGTCATTCAGCAGCTCAGGCTTCCCTCAACCCTTCCACCCTCCCCAGTGCATCTGCTCCACCTGGAGAAGGAGATGGCCACCTCTGTACAGGAGATGGGAAAGCAAGAAACCGATGGGAATTGGCTCAGCTAGGAGACAAGCTCCTGGATTTAGAGCTGACTGAACGGGACAGGGTCATGAAATTTAGGAAGGGAACCTGGAGACGGGGCTGTTCTGGCCAGGAGCCACCTCTGCAGAGCTCTGTGGGAGAGCTGGCACTGCAGGTGCAGCATTGCCAAGGCACCCACATGGGGCTGGTGGGGACGGCACAACACGTGTTGGAAAACCAGGTCCTGATGGATTGGCAGCTGGCGGATGGATTCAGGAATAAGCATGTAGGTTTAGGCACTCGAATCGCACTAGCCAGCCAGGGTTGACCTCACTGAGGCAAACACTTGAGTTTAAACACCTACGTTTTGAGAAACACCTCTGAACTCCCATCTGACTCAGCAGAGCCAAAGCAGGGAGAGGATCCTGCCATGAGGCAGCACCTGCTCCACTGAACAGCTCTCCAGGCTCCACTGGAGAGGTGCTGACCACATCTGCACCCTCTAACAGGAGCCTGGGGGCCCAACTCACGCAGAGGCAACGTCAGTTTAGCTATTTTAACCTGTGAGCAGAATCCCACCCCCTGGGATGAATTCAGGTGTCTAAGTAACAGCTCCTCAAATGATGGATGCTGAAGAACACTGCTCTTCACCACCAGCTGCCCCTCCGAGAGCACAAAGGTCTCTGAGAGGGTACCAACGTACATATTTAGGTAGATGAACCTATTCTCCTCATCTGGGCTCACACAAAGCCCCTAATGAATCCCAGTCTGGCTTTTCCTCACTCATTTCTAGCTCCTTGTTAAGCAGTGGCTGGGACAGCTTTGGTGTCATACCCTGGTGGACCAAAGCATAAAAGGTTTCCATTGTCCCCGTCCCCATGAATGCACCAGTTCACGAAATCCAGCGTGTGGGTTCTCACATGGCCACTGTGCGAGCGCCGTGCATCCCAACCGCCCCATAAACCTCCTCCTGGAAGGACCGGGAATGACTCAAGAATGTTACGAGGCAGCAGGAGTGAAAATCCTAGGAAAACCTCCTGGCCAGGCAGCCTCCCCTGCTGCTGTCAGTCACGATGCAGCTCCTCGAGGCGATGTGTGATGGAGAACTGCTGCCTACGGGCCCCAAACCACCCACGAGCCAAAATGAGTCTTGGCAGAGCCCTTCTGTTTCTCGTCTCGCTCCCCAGCTTCCCACAACGACCTTTCCTCCTCTTGTAGCAGGCTCCTGTCAGAGACACTTAAATCCACCTCGTTTCTTCAGGAAGCAGAGCAAGACTGATCCAAGTCAGCAGGTTGCTTGGAGCAGCGTTGGAGAAAGCTTTCCTGGCTGGGCTCTGGGACAAATGGGTAAATGTCTAGGTCATGCTTTCAAACCAGGATAGAATAATGCAGCTTTTATTACCCAAAAAGTCTAGGGTAGATGAGGCAGAATAAGATTTTTAATATAAACTTATCATTTCAAGAGCTATAGTAGCTCCTGCTTTCCTTTCAAGGCACATCACAGTTCAGAGCCTGATTTACCTCCATCCTACACAGGCCTGAAACTTCTCCTGAACACCCAAGGCATCACCACTTAATAACTGTCTCATCTCCACCAAGGTGAGTGGTCCCATGCAATGCCTCTATCTTGTCACAGATGGGAGGCAGAACGAACCAAATTAAACCCAAAGCACAACATATTGCATGCTCCCTGTGGTCCAAACTCCACAGCTGCCACACAGCAGCGCAGTTGTAACTCAGGAGTAGGAGCAATAAGGAGCATCCTTTATGTTGTATGCTGTAGAGAGCTTCTACCATGAAAACAAAGCCAAACAAAGATAACTAGAGGGTCAGGGACAGCATCACATATGGAAATTATGTCCTCCCACTCTCCTCTGAACAAGCACCTGGTCTGGAAGTCTCCAACAGAGTAATCTGGGAGGAAACAAAAGCTTCTGGAGCTGATTAGCTTGACTTGGGAACACAAATTCCCATTGATCTTGCTGTGAGAACACCAAACACCAACAAAGGCAGAGTGAGGAAAACATAAAGCGAGACAGAACCATCTTTCCTGGTGTTTGCTGCTCTGAGGAAATTAGATAGGGCTGCTGGACCGCCTGCCCAACTGGCTTTACAAGAGCCATGGGGAGAAGGGATCACAGCAGAGCATTGCTATGCAACATGTAATCCCTCCTCACAACAATGGTCCGCTGCGAAGCTCAGACTAAGTGCCCCCGTCATGATCAGTCTCAGACATGCTGCAACACACAATTTCTCAGTGTTTTAGCTGAAACGCCGAGGACAGATTCCCATTCATTCCCAGCTGGGTCACGGGGCCCTGGCGGTGGTTTTCAGACAACTCTTGTCTGGGCAGCAGCAGTGGGAATTCCTCGGTTATGGCTCCGCTGTCGTCATGGCTGGTCTGCGGCTCCGACGCTTCCAACCATTCGCTATGGTTTGGGGCAGAGGAGGGAGCACTGAACCCTCCCCAGAGTCAGCCCATCCAGGGAAAAGCCTGCCCCCGGCTTGTCTTGCTTCAGAAAGGGCTCCGGGATGCTTCTCCACAAATCAAATCCCTTCCATGCTCTGGACACAGATCCCTCTTCAATTTAAATAGGCTTAGTCATTCTCTCAGCTCAAGTATTAATGTTTGTTTGGACAGCGGCCACGGTCCCCACACAACTGGAAGACCAGATTTGTCCCTTAACACTGGCCAATGCCATTGGCTGGATTAGAATTTTTCCTTTCTTTTTCCTTCTATCTTGTAAAAAAAAAAAAAAAAAACCAAAAACTTCTTTTGAGCCTGTTCTCAACTTTTTTTTTTTTCAGAACAATTTTCCCTTTCCATTACCCTTCCTTCTTTAAAAATATGAACACTCATATTTTAGTGGCATATGCATTAAAATGCAAACACTTATGCATAGAACAACATAACCCTACTTCAAATTAAGAATTTTAGCAGTATTTCCCCACACACACACTTCAGTATTTCTAATGTGGTTCACAGGCTAAGAAAGCTCCACATAAACAACTAACTGCAATCCCTTATAGGACACAGCAAGCAAAATTTTCCAGAGTTTGGATTTCCAGGCCTTACAAAGCCTTTGGCTGAGCCAATCTCAGCCTGAAGAGAGGGAAAAATCCAGAAAGCATTCCACATGCATTCCTACCTGTCAGGACCTGCAGCAATTAATACCAGTGGTGGCCCTGCAAACTGAGCTGTACATCAAGTCTAGGGCTCATCTCAGGATGTTATTTGCTAGGTTTGGTTTGTACCTTGGTAAACATGTGATGCTGCATTTCTCACAGCAAACACACCCCTAAAAAGGTTGCTTAAAGGATGCATTATATCTTTTATTTTTTCCATGCACCAGCTGTATTAAGCTCATATATTTGTCTCCAAAATAATAATTATTACACACCTTGAAGTGCAGAAAAAAACCCCCATATGTATTAACATTTAAATTTGCCTGTTAGACAAACTCTGGAATTCCACTGGAATCATGTTTACTGGGAGGAACTGGATGGGACTGGATGGTCAGTGCTTGTAAACACTGTCTCTGCAACAGGAGAGCAGGGTGCAAGTCCCTGCCTTGCTACGCCTGTGTGTGACCTTTAGTAGAGTCACTTAATCTTTCTGGGTCTCAATTTCCCCACCCTGTAAAATGGAGATACAGAAATGAAGAGGGTGGTGTGCTCTGATAACATGTTATGTGATAGCTCATGAAGTTCCTCAGACAGATGATAGCTGGGCAAACATCTACCTGATATGGAGAGTCCGTCCCCAGCGCAGGAGGCACGCTCAGCCCTCCAGAGAGAGCCCTGCCAGCACTGCCGGAGGGGGGAAAAGCCATTCCTTGCATGGAATTCCAAAATAAGCAAGCCAACAGCAAGGAAAAGTCCGTGCACCTCCCACTATCCTCTCCAGAGCATCCCCTGTGGTTTCAGGTATAACATGTTTCAGGCATCAGGTGTCTCTGGATGGGTCTGGACTGGAATCCTACAGCAACAAGGTTGACCAGGATCATGGCAAGGGGTTGGAATGTCATGATCTTTAAAGCCTCTTCCAAAGTCTCTTCCAACCCAAACCACTCCAAGATCTTATGATCCCTTCAGAAACGTGCCCATAGTCTGCACAACCCAAAACATATTGTGCAACAACAATTAAGCCTCATGAAAGGAACCAGTTCCAAAGCAGGATATTGCTGAAAGAGAGACTTTTTTTGGGGGGAAAGACTTCTTTTGTTCTCCATTTCTGCCCTTCCACAGTTTTGCACTACACACTTTTGGCTCTCAAGGGTCGTGTCCCTCTTTCTGGAAGGATAAAGGTAAAAGGGAATGAGAACAGGATAATTTTTTTTTCCTTGGGTAACAGCAGCCCCCTTTAATAGTGCCCCTTGGATCTGTAAGACATGCTTGACCAGACATACCTCTGGAAGAGGTCAGCACTCCTGGGATTAAGAAACTTAGCAACGCTCCAGAGAGGGAGTTGGAAAGTCATGTTTAATGATACTTTGCTGAGAAACTGGGCAAATTTAATTAAAACATCACTTACTCAAGCCCAGTGGAACTAATTGAGTGCTCTAATATTCCGACTTTTCATTAATGGGTTACAAAAGAGGGCTGCACTTGTGTGTGCAAGGGGGGAAGAGGGGGGAGGATATAGAGAAGATGAGAGCCTTAGCAAGGCTGCCTGTTCTTCTTTTAATATCACTAAAACTCCATTGCTGCCAATGGAGCTTTAATACAGTTGACTTCTCTCACCACCAGCACCCCCAGCCCCTCGACACACACAAACATCTCCCCCCAGCACACACCCCTCTCCACCCAAGACCCCCTCGCAAAGAATGGCTGAATGGGAAAGAGTAGATTTGGCAAAGGAAGGGAAATTGCTTTTTTAATAAGTGGTCTATTCAGAGCTCCTACTTTTCAATAAAGAGAAGGCTGGAGAAGTCCTGGTCTAATTACCTCATCCTCACACTAGACAAGCTCGCCCTTTCATTAACCACTGAGGTCATATCATATAACTTGGTGAGCCATCACGGGCACAACATGTTCAGTGATTAGTTCATTGGTGGCAGCAAAATTACAGCCAGCCCATCAAGGTTGTAAAAAAGCAGAAGTAAAAATCATAATTAACTGAGAACGTCTACCCAGAGACACTAAAACTAGGCGGGATGGGATAATGTCACCCTCACAGAAACACACGGATTGTTTGCTGGGGTGACACCATGGAGAAACTGCTGTGTTGAGCAGAAGGGTAGAGGGTTGGTTGCCAAATTACTCAGTTAAGCACAGGTCCTTTTTCTGCTGGGTCTCAAGGGACTATTTGTATGTTTTGCCACGGTTGGGAGTAATTAGATGGGAAAAATGACATGTTAAGAGTCAGTGAGAGACCACCAAGCTCGTGCTGTATCTTTAACAGATATTCCTGCACTCCCTCAGCGAACACACACATGCACCTCCAGCCACACGCTCCAAGGACTCCAGTTCAAACTTGTTCAGCTCCAAAATGGCACAAATCAAGGCCATGTGCGCTCCTATATTGCCTTTGATCAAACCCAGATGAGTTATTGTTCAAACAGCCAAACTAGGTTAGTTCAAAGTGCTTTCAGACTGCTGCAGTCACTGGGTTAGCAAATCCTACACTCAACGACTGGAATGTCTGTATGGCAGAAGTTGATGAGCAGCTTCTTTTGAAGACAGGCAAGCAGGGAAAACATGCTGAGAATCATATTTAACCCACTACCTTCCTCAAGGAAAACATCAATAAATCCAACAAGGAATATGGTAGTGCCTGCTGAGCAGCTTCATCCTCCAAAGCTGCCCTCGCAGTGGGACCAGGAGGGAGGACACAGATGGAACCTGGTATTAATCTACACCTAAGCAGTGTCAAAGACAATCCATCACCCACACCAAGAAGGTCAATGCTCAGGCTTCAAATCGGTTTCAGTTTTGGAATCTGAAGCGAGCACTGCAAGTTTTGACCTTGGAGCTACAACACCAGCCTGGGTCCTCACCTCTGATCATCTTAAGGACACCATATTGTGTCATTAATTATTAAACTCACTGCTTTGGGTCCACATACACCAACTGTATAGATGCACGTTCTCCTGATCTTGAACCACCAACCTCCTAAAAGCTTCCTTCTCCATGTGAAATCCCCTTGTTCTATGCCTGGTTTCATGATGGTGGTGTGAATCTGGTGCTTGGCTTGTCTTGCAAGCAGACCATGGCACAATTATTCCAGGAGCACAAACAGAGAAATCCTTTCAACTGCTGCTGCAAACGGGCAAGGGAAGCTGTCAGACAGCAACACCAACTCGACAGACACATCGGGGGGGGACGAAAATAGGAACACTGGATCACTGACCTGCAGCAAAGGTCTTTGACTTGGATTGCCATGAGGGCTCTCGGTGTCTGGACAACTGTCACAACTGTTACTCAGCTGTTTAGCTGCAGATATTACACTCGTGCTTCGAAACCACTGCCAGTGACCAGAGCCTGACTGTGCCAAAAAAATGGGAGGCAGAGGATGCTGGAGAGTCCTGCATCTTCCCCTGGGAACTAACTCACAGTGGGATCTGGGCAAGGAAGGGAAGGAAGAACGGGAAGAGTCAACCCCTCCAGCTCATCCTTGGAGTTCTTTTAGCTCATGGTCACATAGTGTACAGGACAGATGATAATTAAGGACACCTAACGCAAATCCATGACTGGTCTCAGCCATACGGGCATCCTGACTGCAGATATGGGACTGGGAACATTGGGAGTTGGGTGAAATCCATTGGGCAAGTTTTTTAGCCCCGTCACTGCTGGTAGATACTCATGGAGTTACAAGAACTTGCCAATGGCACTGAAAGCCACAGCCTTGCAGGTTTTGGTGAGACTGTATTATTTATCTCTGGAATGGGAGTAGGGCCAGGACATCTCACAGCAACATCCAGCATGAAATTACAGCTTCCACGGATCACCTTCTCCATTGTCAATGCCATCTGCTACGCAGCCAACTCCAAAGGGATGGGACAGACCCTCAGGAGCAACCAACCACAAGGACTGAAACAAATTTCATCATCCTGCAAAGCCTGTTTCACACGGCAAAGAGCTGCGACAGGAGTTCAGAGACACTGAGCCCTTTAATCCAGAGCAGAAAAGCTGTCAGCCAAAACCAGACACCAGCTAAATCCAGGATGTTTCTAATCCTGATCTCAGCACTGTCTAGGAGCATCTGGTGGTGGGGAGAGGGGCAGACTTTCTGCTGGCCAGCCCTCGCTGGTGGCATTCCCCGGTGGCCCAACTCTGTCGCGAGGAATGACATTTTATACATACACACAGGAACAACTGAGCTGGGGTGGCCATTCCTAGAATGCACAACTGGCTGGGCTGCATTTGCCTGGGAAACTGGAGACCCAGGTCCCCCATCCCAGCCCCAACCCTGCATCCAATCACACAGACAATAACAAGGCTCCAAGGCTATTTCTGGCCTTACAGTATGTCCCCCTTCGAGGTTGGTGCAATGGAACACTGATCCTAAGCACCTGTGCTGGCCAATCTGAGGGATTTTCATGTTTGGGCAACTATAGGTACAGCCACGTACATTATGGGAGAAGGTGGACAGCCCCTTCTTTTCCCCCCTTGCTGGTATGACCCAGCAATTGGAGCCACTTTGTCCCTTCCATCAGTCATAGAATCTCCTGAGCTGGAAGGATCACTGAGTCCAATTCCTGGCTCTGCACAGGACAATCCCAAGAAATCACACCATGTGCCTGAGAACATTGTCCAAATGCTTCTTGCATTCCTGCAGGAAGGCACCACGGGAAGAGCAAGGCATAAAGAGGAGGAAGTCCTCCAGCAGAGAGGATAAGGATGGGAAAAGAAACAGGGGACTCCACACCCAGGCACTGTCATCTGCAAACCCATCAACTCTGGGAGACATGAAAGGCTTCTGCCCAAAAACAAAGCTGAAGAGACTTTCAGGTCTGAGGTCAGTCAGAAATTAATCTCTCCACCCTGGTTCCTTGCCAGGTTCTCCAGCCAGTTTTAAAGAAACCCGGCTGAGGAGATGCTGTACTATCCATGCCCTCCTGATCCGCTGCAAGAAGAGCATCTCCCAACCTGTGTTGTGGCAGTGTAAATCCCTTCCTCTGTGTCCTACCTCATGTAAGCCTGAAGAACCTGTCTTTCCACCCCTTTGTGGTGTAAACCCTGTTTTCTGTGTGGAAAACCAGCAATCTTTATCCCTACCTCCTATTTCCTAGACCTGGCCAGTCTCATTTCTTTCCCTCTGGTCTCTCTTCAAGAGTTTTGCACAACTCTTGATGCACAGTGACAAAACCAGGGTATAGTCCCACAAATGAGACTTCACCCTTCCAGAAGAAGGATCAGCCCATGCATTTTGCATCCCCACACCCAAATGCAACCCCTTCTTGCCCCCACAACGGCGCAAACCCCAACGCACCTTCATGCCCACAAGGTTGTTGTGGAAGTCCACCCTGGCTCGCAGGTCCTTGTTGGGCTTCCTCCCCAGGAACTCCTTGACGAACTTGTTGCTGTACTTGAGGTTGTCCCCGCAGCCCCCCCACTGCCAGGCCTCCCTGTTCTCCAGGTCGGGCGCCTCGTCGCAGGTGCATCGCTCCATCCTGCCCGCGCTGCACGCCTTGGCCATGGCGTGGGTGAGCCCGGCCGAGGAGATGGCGTACAGGAACGCTGTCTCCTTAAAACCTGCAGGGGGGAGGAGGGAGAGGTGTTAGCGGCAGCTGGAGCAAGGGTTAAAGAAAGGAAAAAAAACCAGGAGGGAGTTGAGGCAAGACACGTGCGAGAAGAGCTGGAGTTGTGGCACAGCATCACAAGTGGGGCATCCGGTCCAACCTCCCTATTCCAGCAGGGCTATCCCAGAGCACAAGGATTGTGTCCAGATAGGTCTGGAATATCCCCAGGGAGGAGACTCCACACCCTCTCTGGTCTCTGCTCAGAGCTGGGTCACTGCACAGCAAAGAAATCCTTCCTCCTGTCCAGGTGGACCTTCCTGAGCATCAGTTCCTGCCTGTTCCTCTTGTGCCATGGCTGGGCATCACCAAGCAGAGCCTGGTCCATCCTCTGACACCCTCAAAGCACGTCAAGCTCTCAGCACAGTGGAGGGCAAGGAATGGTGGACAGAGGTGGCACAAGCAGGATTAAAGAATGCAAATAAAACCCAGTCAGCTCTGTGGATGTCACTCTGGGGACAGTCTGTGCCTCAAAACAGAGTTGAGCAAGACTTGCCCCATCTCTGGAAGTGTCCAAAGCCAGATTGGACAGGGCTTGGGGCAACTTGGTCTAGTGGAATCTTGCCCATGGAAGCGAAGGTGGGAGTAGATGTACTTTAAGGTCCCCTCAAAGCCAAACCCTTCCATGATTCCAGGAGGGGTGGGACAGGCCATTGAGGTACCGTGGCACAGCAGTACTGCTACCAAGGGGTCACCAAACAGCAGGAACCCGGCAGACTTCCAGTCTGGTGGTTGGGGTAGGAACCACAAGTGCTCCTTTTTCCTCCCTCTAACCGTGAAATAAAGTCATTGGGTCCTACGGGTCCTACTCCAGTCCCACAGGAGGCACCTGAGGGCTGGGACCCCAACACAGCTCCTCATTTGAATGCCTCAAAAAGCAGTTTACACCTCAAACCTTCCCTGCACATCCTTCTTTACACCTCCACACTCACCTGCAGGGATGTGACAGCATCCACTCCCCTCTACAGTTCAGCTGACACTCAGAGAGACCCCCCATTTCAATCCACTTTATAAAAAGCAGAAATAAAGAGCAAACCTGCCAGTATTTATAGCTGCCCATTCTCCGGCCATGGAAGCCATAAACGACTGAATATTTGAGATGCAATTCCAGAACAGCTTTGGATGGGGCTCAAGAAATCCCCCACTCAAAAATAACACAAGTGGATGGTGACAGTAGTGGATATATCTGTAAGCTGGTGTGTCAACCAAGGACATGCAGAGACACTGCCAGGTCATTTTTGGAACTGTTCCTTGGGAGGTTCATGATAGTCCAAGCATGCCTATGGGGCACTACCTGGCCCGTTCCCAGAGCCTGCCTTCCCAAAACACTCCCAGGTGTGTAAGGACTGATGAAAACCCAGCCCAGGAGACTGAGGTTTGGTTCTCCCATGGGTTGTGACTCAAACCAGACTGTGGCAGGAAACATCCAACCATTTTACTGCTCACCTGGAAAAGAAGAGCAGGAACTTTTTCCTCACTGGAAGGAAGGTTAGAATAGAAATGCTCAACTCTACACTCACTGAGGACACTGTAAGGAATAGCCAGGGTTGAGAAACCAAATTCAAAGTTCTTGCATCAGTTTTTTCCCCCTGAAGTTAGACCATGTCCTCTGACACCCCAGAAACATCTCCAGCACTGCAAACACTCCCACTGGAAGAGGTGGGAGAATTCTTTATTTCATTCACACAACAACAGCTCACAGATACTGAACTCCTCGAGGTAGAAAATGCCTTCTAAGCAGCTTTTGGCCTTTGTAGGGTATTTTTTTTCTAGGTTACACCCTAAAACAGACTGCCCACATGCCTGTCAGAGGGATGCCACTTACTGAAGACAGATGTTCCCAAGCCTTTGTGACCCTGGATTGTAGAACTGGCTTCTGGCCACTGCTACAAGTTGTGCTACCAAATGAAGAAGTACCAGTGCTCTAACAGAGAGTCCTCGATGGAAAGCCCTCTCTGAAGGTCTGAGACACTGAAATCATGGAATACTTTGGGCTGGAAGGGACCTTTATGCCCATCTGGTTCCAACCCCTGTGTCATGGGCAGGGACACCTTTCTCTAGACAGGGTTGCTCCATACCCCTCGAACACTTGAGTCACAGCAAACTGGCTGGATTTATCACTCAGCCCAGATCTACCACCTGCCTGAAGAGCTCCTGATCCAAAGCACTGGGTGGTTTTGACATCTCAGCCAAGAGTCAGCGCCGTGCAACCACACAGAAAGCCGGGAGAAATGCTTCATTTGCAAGGTTCTCCCCTTCCATCAGCCTCCACCCATCAGCTTTGGCTCTGCCCTTCCCATTCTCCACCCCTGGAAGCTCCACAAACTCCCAGTGCCCATCACCACGGGTATCATCTCACCCACAGGCTGCTCAACCAACTCCATGTGACATTTGGCTCCGGCCAGATCCAAAGCCATCTCTGCCACGCACTATTTGATTGCACCAAGATATTTTGTAACAAGATAATGAGCTTTAAATCAATGCAGGCATTCTAAGCCCTGGTGCACTGACAGTCTGCCGGCCGCAGCTATCCAGTTTCAGCCATCTCCAAAATTGTTTGCGAGGATCCAAAGAGGATAACAAGTCCCTTAAACAATCCCCTGTTATTTTAAGAAACGGGCTGCATCAGCCCAAGCTCCAAACCAGCAGCCAGGCTGTTCTGGTGACCGAGCTTAAAAGCAGAGGGAGAAAGTTTTAAGGGAAAAAAAGTGGTTTGGTGGGATTTTTTCCCTGGTTTTTTCCCCCCTCTCTCTGTCTCCCTAAGAAGCTGCAGTGGTCCTGGAGGAGAGGAAACAAGCCCACACCGAATAGCTGTGTCTAGGAGGGTGATCCATGTGCCTCTTTGCCCTGGGGTATCACTTGCTGCAATGCTGAACCAGGAACCAGCAGCTCCTGGAGAGGAGGAGGAAGATTTACAGGGCGCTGTGTTGCTCCATAGGAACCCTATCTGAAGGATTTACAGCGCTGGTGGAGGGCAGGGATGTTGCAGGGATATAAAACATGGAAGAATGAGACAGCAGGCAGAGCCTTGCAGCCCCCAGGGCTGTCATTTATTACACAGGTCCCTGACAAGGGGTGGGATGGGGTTGGGGGTCCCCTGATGGTGTTTTGAGGCAGCTCAACTTCAGGCTGCTCCAAAAAATCCCCCCTGTCCAGGACTGCCCAGGGGACAGGCCATCTGAAGGAACAAGCTGTGGCCTCCAGGTGTCAGCATGAGAAAGTGCTTGGCTTTCCCAAGGCGCCACTAATCCAGGGACTCCTCTGGCATGCAGGGATATTTTTAAACGTCTTGCAGCTCTGGCTGGACCTCTTGGGTTTCATAAGGACTTTCCTTGTTTCCACCACTCAGTGACAGTGCATTAGTTAAGCCCTGGCGCTTCTGAGTTACTCCTCCTCACTAATTAGCGAGGGAGGGAGCCCTGCAAACCTCTGCTCTTATCTTTAAAGACATCAGACCCTAGGTTTATATGCCCAGGTCCATCTGTGAGTGTGGGACTTTCTGGAAGGCACTAGAACCTTGGAGATCCGTGCACAGATTCTGTAAAATGGTCCTGCAGGCTGGAAATAACTGGATTTACTGGGAGGGTGGGGGAAACTGGACTGTATGAGATAACACAGAGGAAAGAGATAAAAGTACCACCTGACCCTCCAATATTCAGAGGATCATCTCCACCTGAACTGCTGGAAGAGGTGTGGGAATTACCCTCCACTCACATCCAAGAGCTTTTCCTTGGGTAGATCAGTAACAGGACACAAGCACTTGAAGGATTTGCCCTGTACTATGACATGGCTCACCTTGCCCTCTTCAACAGGACAGCACAGAACAGCCTGGTTTGCATTTTCTCAACTCCTTTCCTGACAGACTGCCATAAGAAACGGGGAAAATAAATAGGAAAAGTAAATAAATCAGGGGAAAAGAGGGGGGGCAAGAGGGAAAAAAAGAGGGGGGGCAAGAGGGA
>JAWWMP010000081.1:1406348-1427620 GCA_035047865.1 Dendrocincla tyrannina
AGAGGGAAAAAAAGAGGGGGGGCAAGAGGAAAAAAAAGAGGGGGGCAAGAGGAAAAAAAAGAGGGGGGGCAAGAGGGGACAGCTTTGGGAGCTTCAAAACCCTCCTCTCCAGCAACAGCTCAGCTTCCAGCAGAAATGAGGAGCAAAGGTAGCTCCTGGCTGAAGACACACAGACACCTCCAGCCTGCAAGGAGAGGAGCCACAGGCCAGCAGAAGGGAGAAGCACCTCAGTGACCCCCACCAGCACATCCTCTGCCTGCTGTGCCCTTCCATGGATGAGCTGGAGCTCTTTCAGGACCTCCAAGGAGGCAGCACGGGACACATCGAGCAGGGTGACGGGTCCAGGAGGTGCCAACACCCCGAGATGCCAAACCCACTGACCTCTCTTGAGCAGGCTGGCGCGGTATCGACCCTCGAGGGTGCAGTTCCAGCGCTCGAAGCGGAACTGGTACTGGCACTCGAGGGCGCTCATGCTGATGGCCTCCATCAGCGTCTCGGCCACGCCGGGGTCCCGCCGGCACATCCTGCGCTGCTTCTTCTCCAGCTTCAGGCGGTCACACACCTTGTAGTGGGCCTTGACTGCGGCTTCCTCCATTTCTGAGGTCAGAGGGAGGATGGTCAGGGGTTCGTTCCCCGTCAGCCTGCAAAGAAACACAGAGGGGCACAGCGGTGAGGGAAGGGGGGAAGAAGCTTTAGGGAGAAATCTTTAACTGAGAGGAAGTTTTAGGAAGAAATTCTATACTCAGAAGGTGGTGAAGCACTGGTTGGCCAGAGGGGCTGTGGCTGTCCCATCCCTGGAAGTGCACAAGGCCAGGTTGGACAGGGCATGGAGCAACCTGGGATAGTGAGTGACATCTCCACCCATGGCAAGGGACTGGATCCAGAGAGCCTGTAAGGTCATTCCAACCCAAAGCACTCTGTGATTCTGTGAAATACATGGTACAAATGGAGTCAGTGGTGGGATCAGGATCTCCTGGTTGAGCACCCGTGTGGACTTGATGTTTGGGCGAACAGTGATTTCACAGTGTGTGTGCAACGTGGGAGCAGGATTTGGATTTGTGTTCCCTTCCAGCTCTCACAGAGCCTGTTTGGACATAAACCCTTGGCCATCTCCACCACAAGACTGTGTTTAAACTGAAACTGGAAAGAAATAATTTCAGGTTCCTAATAGCACAAATACATGAGCACTACTGTCACCATCCTGTGCATAAACAAAAAAAGAAATCATTTTGGCCTATCAAGCAGAGCCAGAAAACAGCTTAGGAAGGGGTAGATGATGATTTGCCCCACCAACCCCCAAAAGACACACTGAGGAAGCACATAAAGCCACCCTGCCCTCAGCAGAAGAGATCCTGACATAAAACCCAGTGAGCCACAGCCTGAGGTTTGAGAGCAGGAAACACTTTCCAGGAGATACTGCCAAAAGCTTTTACAAGACCGAACAAGCTCAAAAACCTTAAAAATATGACCTGAAGAAGTTCGTGTCCCGTTGCCTTCTCCCCTCCCTCCTCCCAGCACAAGGTCCTTGACTCTACAATGTGCAACAAAAGACCAGCGAACTGTTCCCGGTGTCAAGTGACGAGCTGCTGGAAAAGGACCAGCCTGGCATGGGCCCCAGGGAGCAGAGAGGCTGCAGGAACATCTGCTGGGCTCAGCAGAGCTGTGTTGGCCAGCCTGGCTGTACCCCACTCTCCTGGCTCTGCCCCGTCCCGGCCACGTGCCAGTCCCGGCAGTCAATGGGAATCACTAGGAAGGGTTTGGGAGGACCTGAGCATACATTGCCCAGCCAAAAAGGGAGAATGGCTTCAATCTGGCATTGGAAACATGCTGGAATGTTGCAATCCTGCAGAGGGGAGCATGGGGATGGGTCACAGCCTTGGACATCATCTCCACTGCTGCAGGTCCACCAGGGAAAATGGGAAGAGGAGAACACACTCACCCCCTTTGCTGGACACAGATGGACCCTGGAAACCCTTTAAAGCCCCATCTGTCCCACAGGAGCAGGGATTTGTTGTTTTGAATGAATATTCCTCTCCAATCAGTGGGATGCATCCCGCCAGGAGCACAGTTCCTGAGGGTAGGCAGCTCGGATGCTTTAAATCCCAAACCCCGGTGCACAAACGGGCATGAAATCCCGAGCTGAGTCCCAGGCAGCAGCATCCAGGACAGATCCAATCACTACAGATGAATTGGTGAGGTGATTTAACATCAGAGATCTAAGAAAAAATGGGCTGAGTTGGGATTTTTAGGAGAGCAAAGATGGGCAGGAAAATATTCTCCTTCAGTTCCCTTCCAGAGTATTAAGATCTCCAGAAAAAAAACGTGCAGTGATAAAAATCCACTGGAAACATGGAAAACCAGTGTAAATTCACCAAAAATTAGGTTTATCCCAAATTTTGCTCCCCCAAAATGAGAAAAAAAAATTCTAAAAGACCAAATAGCATTTGAAGCATAAATATTAAACCTTTCATTTTTGGTCTCTCTTAACTGGGACAGTGTGGACTTGGTCATGGGGGGACATCACACAGTCCTGGAGCTCCCAGAAGGCTCATTCATGAGGAAAGTGCCTCAGTCTGAGCTTCACAGGAGTAAAGACCTGTAACAAAATCTCCAGGACATTCATTCCTGGCCTTCATGACACTCTGAAGGTTCATTCCTGCGAGCTTCCATGGTTGGCACAAGAGATCCTCAGCTCGCTCTCAAAGGAGAGAGAGGGAGGCAAAGCATTCCTGACAGCTCTCCCTCCCCATTTCACCTTTCCATCTGAGCAGGTGCAGAGGGTCTGGAAAACACACGCTCCAAGTATCACAGTGTGGAGGGATACAAGAATTGATCCTACAGCCAAGATTTCTGCACAGCAATTGGTGATTTCAAACCCCTTCCCCCTGTGATTGTTGGCTTGGAGATACTTCAAATTATGGTTTCTCACAGGTCAGCCTCCCAAAACTTGCTGAGAGCACAGCCTGGTTGCATGTGCCTCCAATAGCAGTTAGCTAAATAGGAACAAAATAAAGATCCAGGGATAGGGAGGTGGTAGAAAATAGGGTTCATGGTGCCACAACAGCTGCTGGAAGAACAAGCCATGCAACACACAGGGTGAGCAGAGATCCATCCATCACTGCCTGGATTCGTGCTCAGAAACTCCCCTAGAACAAGACAAGGAGGAAATTTAGGGGGGAAAAAAAAAGGGTTTTTCCCAGCAAACAAGCCACCAAACTCTTCCAGGTGAAGACCTCCACGAGCAGAAGCCACACACATTTTCCCTCCCCAGCACTGGATGGGTGGCCAAAGGACGACGCAGCAGCCTCAGCTCTGCACACACATTCCAGAACCCCGGGCAAAGGGGCGAGGTGGCACTTTCCAGGGCATGGCATCAACAGCCCAGCTCAGGCAGAGCCAGGGAGCTCCACCTGACACGCTGCCTCGGAGCTCCCGCTGCACGGAACCTTCCTAATCCCATAAAGCCCTTTTATGCAACCCAGGCTGAGTGGGGTCCTGTGAGGCAACCGTGTCAGTCGGACGCTTTCTCAGCTCCTCACAAAGACCAAGCTGTTCTGTCCAAGGAAGTTTTTCAGGGGAGGGCATGTTTTTTTTGTTTGGTTATTTTTTATACACCCAATCCCTAATTGTTGGGATTGAACTGCTAGCCAGGACCCTGGGATTGGATTATTTTGCATCAAGAGGGGGCTGAGCGCGAGGTAAAGTGGTCACCTTCTAGTGGAAGGTGTCCCTGCCCATGGCAGGGCAGTTGGAACTGGGTGATCTTTAAGGTCCCTTCCACCCAAACCATTCTAAGATTCCACAAGATGGTGTGTTTGTCCTCTAGGAACCTGGAGAGAAGACCAAACAGGTCATTGCACACAACCCAGGAAGCTTCAACTCCCTGGCCTCTCTAAGAGCAACATGAATCTACAAAGTGGTTCTAAGTCAGGCTTTGACCTAATCTTGCCTGACTTCTCCAAGTGACACACCTGCACCACCCAACCTGAGGAAGGACCTGGCTGCCCTCTGCCATACCCAGCACACTGAAAGGAACCTTTGCAACATCATTTGAACTATTCCCCTTCCAGTTCCACCTGGCACTAGTCTGAAGCCAGGAAACCAGAAAGATTCCTGATGGAATCACCAGACCCATCCAGTTTGCACACATGCTACTGGTGCCATTTGGCTTCCTTGGTTGGGAACTTCACCTCAAACATTGCTAATTGCTTTGTTTTTGCCTGGAGTTCAGTGTCCAATCACCAGGACTTGGGAGCAATCCCAAACTCAGCCCCTGCCAGTGTACAGCTCACACTGACAGCTGTGAAGCCAAGTTTTATCTGTGGCACCATGGAATGATCCCTTCCAGACAGGCAACTCAAGACAGATCCTGCTCTCAGCTCATCTCAGAAGTCAAGAGTTTTTATTGCCTCATCAGCTCACACTTCCATCAGCATCCCTGGATTTTCCCTTGTTTAAGTGGGGACTTTCCTGGTGAGAATTTAAGGGGGATGATCCAGAATTAAGGCACCTCCACAGACCTGTGAGTGCCCTCTACAGAAATTAATGATTTCACAGCTCAAGGAGTCACACTGAATTATGCTGGACACCAGGGCTAGATTATTATTATTTACACCCAACAGCCTTCAGTTGTCCTCTCTCTCCCACCATCACACTCCCACTCTGTGAGGAAGCTTTCCTAAAATGATTTACCATGGTCCCCCCCATCCCACAAAAGCCAAGTGAATAATTGAAGTGTAAAAACCCAGAAGTCCAAGAAAAAAATTCTGAATGTCATGGTGAGTGATGAAGACTTGATATTTGGAGCAAGAGTTGGCCAGTGAAGCATCAACCACTTTGTTCTGCACTGTGTTGTTTGGGTTTTTAAGTGTTTATAGGTACAAGTGCTCACAGTAACTCAACATGCTCTGGAGGAAACCATCTCAAGAACATTCACCAGCTTCATTTCTGCTCTTCCCAGAGCTGTCAGAAGCACTGGTAGACCCCCAAATCATTTGGTGCCACAAAAGATTTTCTTTTTTCTACTAAATAATTAATTCTTTATTTTCTTTCCACCCCTCAAAGTCAAAACTAAGCTTTTTTGCTCAAGACACGTCGTTCACCCCAACATTCAGGTATTTCTGACTATTCCTGCCTTGCTTAGACCACAAAACCTGGGGCCACTCAGGCCAGTTTCAAAATTCTCTGCCATTCTCTGAGCTACAAAGCCAAAGGTTTCCTACTCTGGCTAATTTATACACACTAAAATATCACATATTTCCTTAAATCCTTACATAAAAATAAGGCCATGGATTCTCCAAACCTCAGCAGGGACTTCTTGCCTTCCACAATGACATCTGAGCAAGTGTTCAGCCCCTTCACAAAGACTGTCCTGTTGGAGCTCTCCACTTCTTCAAGCTCAACCCTTCCTCAGTGTAAGTTTTCCACCGATCTCCTCTGGCAGAATGCTGGGACATGGCTGGGGTCAAAGGAAGTGGCAGAAGGAAAAGTCCTGTTCCCAGCCTGAGGAGATCTAGAACATCCAGGGCTTTACAAGGCTGAGGTAAACAGCCAACACTGCACCTAGAAATCCAAACCAGCTTCACTAAAACTCATCTATCCTGGCATTTTCCAGGCTTCCTCCCCTTATCAGCATCCACTGATCCCTACATGTGTTAATTCTCTTCCTTCAAGATCATTCCCAACCAACTCTGTCTGGGCTCACCTCTCCTTCTTGATCTCCATGAACAATGGAGACTTGTTGGAGACCAATAAGCAAAACAACTGGAAACTCCAGTAACAAAACCAGCTTTTCCCATCACAGTTTTGTCCCAGCTTCTGCTTTCATTCCTCTCAGCATCATGGCCTTGCTTTAGATGGCAACCCCTCAAACATGGGTTTCCTCATTAGTCAACAGTGCCCAAAACTCAGTTGTAGCTTCTGTCTGCAAAGACAAGTAACAGCCCCCACCACAGAGACTACTACAGCTTTACACACTTCCACACAGGAGGGGTAAATAGGGCCTTACAACCTCCCCACATCCAGGTGGAAGCCACCACCCCCTGCTCATGCTCCAACTCAGAGCATGAGTGTTTTATGTGTTTTTCTAGCAGAAGGTGTCCCTGCCCATGGCAGGGGCTTGGAATGAGATGGGCTTTAAGGCCCCTTCCAACCCAAACCATTTTGTGATTCCATGATAGAGGGAAATGTCTAGAAGTCCTTGGATCAGCTTCTGAGTGGTGGGAATTAGGAGAGAGAGGAGAAGAGCTACAGCATGGGGAACTTCCAACCCAAAAGATGCCACTCACCAGGGAAGGAAGCACCAATCTCCATCATGTTCCTAATGAAACACGCTCAGATATTTGGGGGGTTTTGTTCTTAAGAGAAAAAAGGTGCAGATTCTCGTAGGCTTCAGTCATTCAAGCCTGTCTTCAATCATGTAGATTGAAGATCAACACAGGAGTTTCCTCTGGGCATCTCATGATGGTCAAGTGGATATGGAAGGACCCTTCCACACACACCTACCAGGCTCTTGGGTCCTGACAAGAGTTCTTTCCAGCATCCAGCAAAAGGGCAAGTAACAGCTGTTTCTAAAAGTAAGAATTTTCTGGTGCAAATCGCCAGCTCTTCCCTTTCCAACACAGCTCTCCTGGATGCTTCCAGCACTCACAGCAACCACTCTGATCCTCAGGCCCAGGTGTTACCACAGAGATGTGGGAGTTTCCCATTTTAGCCTTAGATGAAGTTCACACCAAAGCTGGAAGACCTTTCCAAGGCTGCTGAACACAGAGGTCCAAGAGGAATTTCCCCAGGCCAGTTCTCTTGGATTGAAGAGAGTGTTGGACCCCAACACCCCACAAAAGGTATCGTCACATCACTTCAGAAGGGAATTTTCTGTGGATGGGGCAAGACAAGGATGGTTTTCTCCCAGATGAAGGACAGCTGTTAGTATGTCTAAATAAACCTCCATCCAATTTCCTGCCAAAACTTGCCCTCTCCTTCTCCTCTACAAATGACCAAAAAGTTTGGCACATAACACACGAGGGCAAATAATTTCCTTCAACTGAAGGAAAAATATGTCAGTGAATGAGCAAGAAATATTACTCTGTTCAGAGTAGAAGGCTGGAGATGTTCCTGCCATGAGACCTTCCTGCGTAAGATTTTTGGGATCAGTGTGCCAAGAGGAACAGCTGGTTTTGCACCTCAAGAAAACACCTCATTCCCTCTGCATTTCCCACTCATGCAAAGCAGGAGACCTGCCCAGGTGAGGAATTACTGTAATAGCACTTCCCTAAAGGAAGGAATTGGCTTCCCTCCTGCCTCCCTTCCCCCAGTGAGGGGGGCACAAACAACCAGAGAAGGGAATCAAATTTGGGTTTTTCACCCTGTGTTGGTGTATCTGAACCACAAAGCTGAACTACCCCTCCTCTTTCCTCCCCTCTCCTTACAACATACTTTATTCAGGAAGTTTCTGGTCCATCAGAGCAAAAGGCATTTTTATTTTAGGTAAATAGCTGCAGGAAGGAGATTCACCAGAACAGAAACTGCACCAGGGCCAACATCAGGATCAGCTCTCCAGGCATTTCCAACTTTCCCTTGCAATTCCCGTGCCTTGTGCCGAGCAGTTCCCAGCACCAAACCACCCTCAGGAAACACTGCAGGGCTTTTTGGGGAGGGGCTTTAACACCGGGAGGCCACAGGTAGCTTGGCCCCAAGACCTAATTCCACTGGAACAATTCCTCTGGAACAACCCATTCTGTTCCTGAGCAAGCAGAGGCGGAGAAAGGAGGCAGGGAGGGAAAGGCTGTTTCCTCTCCCCTTCATCCTCTCAAGAATGAAACAGCAATCAGTGAGATTTAAGAAGGATTTTCAACCCAACTTAAAACCAGCCTGTGCCAGTGGAATGCACAGGCCAGGCGGCAACAGGGGCTTTCACTCCTGATTTAAGGTGGAATTAGCTTTGCCCTTGGCAGCCTGTGCCAGGAATTACCCCCCTTGCCCAGCTGGACAGCTCCTGGACCCCCACCCCACAACCCACCCCTGCTCCTTATCCACCCACTGCTTATTTTTATGGATTTATTTTTTTAATTTTTTAAGCTTGACATGATTTCTTTTGGCCTGAGTCCCACCAGACCGTAGGCAAGGTGTAGCTGTGAGTTTTGGGGCAGGGAAGTGGCTGAGTGGGAGCAATATGATGGAAAATGAACACATAAACCCAGAGGAGAAAATAAAAGGCTTGTTTTAACCTATTTAGCTCCAGGTAGTCTGGAGGGGGGGGCAGAAATAGGGGATTTTGTTTGTTTGAGGGAAGTTGTTAGCTTTTTTTTTAAACTGCTGAAAATCCTGCCACCTCAGCTCCCTGTTCCAGTGAAAAACAGCTCAGCTACACCCCTGACATGGGTTTAGAGTAGTTCCTGCTCTCAGGCACACGATGGGATTCTTGGGGTTGGACTCCATGCTCCTTGGCGGTCCCTTCCAGTTCAGGGTATTCTGTGATTTAATCTAGAATTGGGTCTACCAGTTTCCCACGATGTGGAACAAAAGGGACTTTTCTGCATGACCTCTGTAGAAAATACATTTGACCATCCTCCCCCCTGCCTTCTTTTTGAATAGTTTTTGGAGGGACTGAGGACCAGGAGAGAACCACAAATGTCATGGATCACATGGCAGGTAGAGCAGAAGAACTTATACTAGATTTTAAAGACAGGAAACCAAAGGAAACAGGCCAGATATTCAACGGTCTGATTTTCTTGCAGCAAAGTTGAGCCACATGCAAACTCTGTTTCATCTCCTCCTACCATGAAGCCCAAATTCCTAAAAGCCAGAAAGTCATCTGTTCTTTAAACCTGCAGCAATAGCTTTGTTTTCCTGTTGCAAGCAAAGAAAACTCAAATTCATGGTCCTTCTCAGTAGCTTCCCTTGTCTGGGAAGAGTTGCACAGAGCAAAGGATATTTGGCATTTGAAATCTAAACAGAGGACCAGAAAAACTCATGTTTTTTGCACTGCTGCTGCTTTATATTTATGCCAGCAGATTTAAAGAGAAGGAATCTGAAAGCACCACACATGGAGTAGTTTCCAGATCCCAAAACACCTCCTGTCCATCCTTCTGGCTCTCTGCAGATCAAGGTACTGCCATGAAGCCTAACCAAGGATCCACCCAAGGCTGGAAGCTCCCCAGGGATCACTTCCCTCAGGGCAGTGCAGGGATCAGACCAGGCACAGCATTAAAACAGTACAACTTAATGTTAGGCACTGAGAGCAGAGCCTTTTTTCCAAGCAGCACCTCATTAAACTTCAAGGCCCATTGCCACCGGATGTTGTGAAGCCCAAAATGATGAACAGATTCCAGAAGGGATTAGACAAGTTCAGGAAAGGGAGGGTTCATCCAGATGGGTGATGAAACACAAGGGCTCAGGAAGCCTTTCAACCACCGACTGCCAGGAGCAAGCAGGACACGTCAGGAGCCACATCACTTGTCCCACTTCTCCCTGGATTCCCCAGATGTCCATGCCTGGCTGGACAAACCTTTGGTTTGACCCCATATGGCAGCTGTTGTGTTGTCAACACCTCAACAGGCACCTGTAAGACACACCTTGCTTTGGCTACAGCGTTTAACCCACCTGCTCTCCAACCCTTGGGATGACAGCAAGAACCAACCCAGAAGTGTCAAGAACACACCACACTGATATTTTAGCAATTGTGGCCTTCCAGTGCTTAAAGCAGCTTGTAAGAAAGAGGGAGAGGGACTTTTTATGTGGCACAGTGATAGGACAAAGGGGGAATAGCTTTAAACGGAAAGAGAAATTTAGATCAGATGTTACGAATAAATTCTTGGTTGCGAGTTGCCCACAGGATGCCCCATCCAGGGATGCATTCAAGGCCAGGTTGGATGGGGCTTGGAGCAACCTCCCAGCAATGCTTCCACGTCCCCAGCAAGCCTCCCACCCACGGCAGCCCTCGGCACGCCGGGGTGTGGGAATGCCTGGCAGGGCCAGCCATGTGTCAGTGTCAGTCTCTCCCACCGCCCCTGCCAGGGAACGATCCCCCCTTCGGAATGAATCGCCCGTCTGTCTCCCTAACACCTCAGCCAGCCCTTTTGTCCAGTGCAGGAGATAAAGCCCCAGCAGCTCCATCCAGCAGGATTTGGCCCGCTGCTCTCCCTGCCCTGTGGGATAAACCCTGCCATCCCTCCCGAACACTGCCCGCTCTGTTCTCGGCAGATGCTGCAGTCGCAGAGCTGCCCTTGCCCAGACCACAGCCACTGGCAGCCAGGGAACAAGCTCCTTAGAGCCAACACAGCAGCTTCCTCGCTGCCTGGAGAAAGCCCTGTGCACACACACATGCGCTCAGGCAGCACAGCAGCTAAAGGGAAAACAAAGCTGACTGTCCAGACAACACAAATTAAATGAAACCCTTGAGGGAAGCAGAGCGAGGGCAAAGAGCTCCTCGAGTTCATCGGCACAGAAAAGCAACTGGAGAATGAACTTCTTCCTCCCTTCCCTGATTTTACACCCGGGACCTGGAGGTCCCAGCTGGAAGCAGAGACTGGCTGCTCGTCAACTTCTGGATAGATGACAACTTCTAGAAACAAGCATGTGGGTTCAGGCAGAAGTGTGTGGGGGGGTTTCACCTCCCCCTCCCCTCAAAACATGCTCCCCTGCCCCTATTAGATATCGCAGGGAGGTCAGCTCGTGGAGGGTTTAGATGGTTGGGCGGGTTGACACATCATCTGATCTATTTTGGGAGCAGTTTACGGTTCTGCAATTCCTCCCCGGCACAGCAGCGATAGCTTTTCCACTCTAATGTCACATTATCCTCGTGGCAGGTTTAAAAACTAAACAGGTGAAAAAACAAACTTTTGGGGTGCTGGAGAGAGCAGGATGCATGAGAGACACCACAGTGATGGGATAGGAGAAGTTTATCCTTGCTCTGAGCCCTAGCAGAGGTTGTGGGAATGAATTGGGAACACAGAGGTGGATTCCTTAGAGAACTCAACAGGGAGATACTCAAAGGCTCTTGCATGGAGGTTATCCCATGACTAAAGGTGTCTCTTGAATGCTTTTCTGAAGGAGCCCTGAGGTTCTACAAGACTTCAATAGTCAGAGCTTCAGCTCAACAAATCAGCTCTGACAAGGTTTCAAACTCATCAGAAAAGGACAAGCTATCAGGAGATTATGTTCTTGTTGCTGTATCCTAGAACAGGTTCCTATGAAGCCAACCACCATCTCAAACTACTGCCTTCTGCTGCAGAGTTAAGGGCACAGTGTGATTCTCCCTCCCCTGCCACCCTTGGAACATTGCTCTTTCCCTGGATCTCCCCCAGCACCCCAAAACACTCCTCTGTCCCCACCACAAAGAGGAAAAAAACCAAACAGCATGACCATCTGCCATCAGACTCCTGATGTTCATTCACAAAGACAGGCCCAGGTCCCACAACACTCTCGGAACAGTGTCGTCCTTCCTCAAAGGATTAAATCCATGCCCAGTTTTGTGGAAGGGAAGCAGATGCTGTCACAGCGGTTGATCACAGGTGATGAATGAATATTGAGAGCCAAGCTGCTCCTAACAGACCTGTGCTGCTGGCAGGACCCTCACTTACCTTTTGAAGGTGACCTGACTACAGAATATTGGCAAGGACCTCAGCCAGACATTCTTTTTTAGTCAAAATATTATGATTATAGCCCAGGCAGAGCCACAGTTTTATTCTGTGAGTGCTGCTGAGCAGATGGGACTGCATTTCATCCATAAGAAAATGAAGAGACTGATTTGTTTACAGGGACAGACAGTGAGAGGACAAGGGGAAACAGGTTTAAACGAAAAGAGGAGAGATTCTGATTAGGTTTCGGGAAGAAACTCTCCCCTGGGAGGGTGGGCAGGCCCTGGCACAGGTTGCCCAGAGACGCTGTGGCTGCCCCTGGATCCCTGGAAGTGTCCAAGGCCAGGTTGGAGCAACCCTGGATAGTGGAAGGTATCCCTGCCCATGGAAGGGAGTTGGAACTAGATGGTCTTTAAGGTCCCTTCCAACTCCAACCATTCTATGATCCACCTTCAAATCAATGCATTTGTGCTCAGTAATTAAAAGAGAAATCCTTTATGCACTGCATTAAAGCAGCACGTGGGCCACACTCAACCAACCAGTCTTAAGGAAAGCATTTCCTTCCTGTATTGATCACCCATCCATCCAACAAAGTGGCATTAAAAAGGCAGGAGGAGGACAACAAGCCAAGTGTTATACATAGCCAATTCTGCTTAGATTATGAAACTTTAAGAAGATCTTAACAAGTGGACAGTGTGCATTTTACATAATTAGCTTGTTACTTATAAATGCCTCCCATAGTGCCAATGGCAGATTTTCACCACCTAAAATAGCCTAAAGCTGCTGGATTCAAGAGCTCCTGCCATCCCAATTTAGATCAACTCAAACACAGAAACCACGAGGTGGTTTCGTTACACCAAGATTAAGGATTGAATTGGCCCTTGTGTGCCTGGATGTTGGAAGGGGTAGAAGATTACAGAGGGCAAAGACATATTATGTCACTCTGCACCTCGCCAGCCCAATCCTCACTGAATGTGAAGGCTGTTCCTCACACCATTCTGAGAGCCTTCAAGTTACTTCTGTGGGGACAGAGCCTTGCTTTAAGGCTGGATGTAGAGATGCAGCCTTGTGGGATGCCACAGCTGCATCCATATTCATTTAGCAGAGATTATCCATTTAGCTGCTTCCCAGCTCCATGAGACACATCCTTCATCCAGCTGGGGCTGTTTCACCTCAATTCCAAGAAGCAGCTCAGAGCAAGCCTTGAGTCACAGCCACTGCCTAAAAAAGGTGACCTCAGAAGCAGCAAACCAGGTAAAGAAACCATCTGATTTGCAAGCTGTTCATGTCTGGGAAGGAAGTCCCAACAAAAGCAGAGCTGCACTGTTATTCCAGTGCCAATCCCTGCAATACCCTTTCCCAGTGCCTGCAGACAAGATAAAGGGAGAAACATTTTCAATTCTAAATAAAGAAGTGCAAGAAAACCTGCTGGAAAGATCTAGAAAAACTCATGAGAAGAGGATCCATAGGCTTGGATTTATCCCAGCACACAAATATCATCCAACACACCAACAACTAATTTGTTCAAGTTCCCATTTTCTAAACCATTCACCAACAGCTCAGAAAACAAGCAGAGCAGAAAGACAGTCCTTGAATCAGGGCTTACCCAAACCAAATGATGCCCCATCTTCACATATTGAGACACCAACAAACTTCCCTGGGTAATACTGAGTGTATCCTTTCATAATGGCCATTGCCAAGGACTGAAGGGGAAAGTGGTGGCCACGTGCAGTGAACAGTCCCAAAGAACTCCAGGGAAAAAGGAAAATATTTCTTGTACCTCCTGGGAGCCCTACAAGAGCTGGGGAGGGACTTCAGACAAGGGCATGGAGTGACAGGATGAGGGGGAATGGGTTCAGACTGACAGAGAAAAGGTTTAAGATGAGATCTTAGGAAGAAATTCCTGTCTGTGAGGGTGGGCAGGCACAGGGTGCTCAGAGAAGCTGTGGCTGCCCCTGGATCCCTGGAAGTGTCCAAGGCCAGGCTGGAGCAACCTGGGCTAGTAAGAGATGTCCCTGCCCATGGCAGGGGGTGGAACTACATCTTTAAGGTTCCTTCCAACCCAAATCATTCTGGGATTCTGTGATTTCCTTTCGTCTCAATAGTTTTACTCCTCAGACACCAGAAACATCATCAGATGCTCCCTCTCCTCAACAAACCTACATTACAGGATATTAATCTTTTCCTTTAGGAAGATTCCCAAATTACAGCTGAACAGAGGGGACGAGACTTCAGCTGACTGTGAGAAACTCCAGCAAGGCCAGAAGCTCCAAATGAGAGATATCCCATTAATCTACACATCTGGGAAGAAGCAAAGCCAACTGGTGCCCCTTTTGCACGCAGAGTGTTGACCCAGGATGATATTCTGCCTTAAATTGTTTGTGTGGTCTGAAAATACAGGATCCATCTCCCAGTCCAGGGCTGGAAGATCAGTTTTTCCCAGATTTAAAAGCATTTGCTTGACATCTCATTTGAAATAATTATCAATATCCCCAAACTCCTCCAGAATTCTGAACGCTAGACAGTCCACCTGTGAAACAGATGAAGGGATTTGGAAGTTTGGTGTCTAAATTATTCCTTTGAGAAGTAGAAGTAAAAAGAATTAAATGGTTACACACAAATGACCTGCATTTCAGCCCCTGAAGGGCCGGGAAACATCAGCATAATTATGTGTATACAGTAGGAAATCAATTCTATTTCCATGGTTATGTGGCCACATTCTGCCTGAGATTCTTTTCCAGATTCCCATCTTGTGTTTATTCCCTCAGGACAACTAGAGGGAAAGAAGGCAGTAGAGCATGGGAGGAGCAAACTGATCTTATGAGCACCATTGTTGAGAATTAAAACTCATTCTCACGGGGCCACAATAGAAGGCAAATTGAGTGAAAGAGCTTTCACAGTTGGTCACAAGTCATTTGCAAACCTCATTTTCCAGTCTTTAGGTTCCCCCGGTGTGACAACCACGCGTGGGATGACCTAAAACAATTCCAAATACTCCAAAGGAATGAAAAGAAAGCTCCAGCCTCAGAAGGGATGCTGGGGGTACGTGGACTCTTGACAGCTTTCTCTGAGCTCTGTGTCTCAGACAACACCCCCGAGGAACCAAATGTGTTTTCCATTGAGTACACAAGGTGGATAATGTGTTCTAAATCAGCCTCGGGGCCAGGCAGTTAATGAGAACAGTCAAGAAATATTTAGTAATTGCCCCTTCTCTGGGAGAGGTGAGGAACTTGCAGAACAAACCTTGCATGTGATCACGAGACCGAATTCCATCACAGTGCAGGCACAGAGGAGATGATTGAGGTCACTCCTACAGTTCACCTCTGGAGTTTCCCCAAATTAAACTGTGAACCCTTATATTTAGTAATAACTGTGTTTTAAAAGGTATCTCCAGACCCTTTCGGTGCTGGGATCAAACCACACTATGCCTGGATTCACTTGCTGATGTATTTCAGTAATTATGGTCCATTTTTACATACATTTCTCAGCAATTTTGTTCAGCCCTACAAGGAACAAGCAAATTCCAGGGGAATTCCAGGGACTTCAGCCTGTATTTGGAACACCAGGGAAATCTTGTGGCATTTGTGACAATGCAGGTGGAATTTGTCCAATATGGAAATGCTACAATATGAAAAATAAAAATTAAAAATAAAAATTAAAAGCCCCATTTTGGGCACATCCCACAAGCGAGAGAGCTTTGCTGCAAATCTTCACAACCAACCCAAGTCTCCCTTTTCAACTCAGCCCTTCGTATCTGAACACGACCAGTAATAAAGAACACCCAGAACCCCCCTCAAACTACTCCATCAACAGATGTTCATTAGAGCTAATCACAACCAGAGCAGCTCCAGCCTGAAATGGAGTTTCCATCTGTCTTCAAAATGCACGTGGGCTCGCTGCACAATTCCCACATCCCACCTCTTCTAGTGGGGCTGGAGACTGAGTCGTCATTCCCAGGATGATACAGGGCACAACCACATGGAACCCACCAGAATTAGAACCAACGGGGTAAAACACTTTAAAAAAAATAAAATCAGGCGGATTTAGCTTCATTTCCAAGTGTCACAAAAGTGTTGAGCCACAGAATGAAATCGAAAAAAAATATGAATAATGATAGATGAGCAAAAATAAATTGATATTTCCAAGAGAAAAAAATAACTTGCCCATTAATAAACCTCTCCAGTAGATTCCCTCACCACGGGGATAAGCAGGACCAGAGCTGCCCATTCAGTACAAGATAACACAAAGATAATTCAAGGCAAAAGAGGTAAAAATTTGGCTGAACCCACCCATCTGCACCCTTCTTGCACCTTAATTTCACAGGAATTATGTTTTCCCTTGAATCCTGTGGCAAAGCTTATTTGAAAGGAAAGCTACGAACCCAAATCGAAGGGAAATAGTTCGGAAATTGAGGGAATTTTTGAGTTTTAACAGAGACCCACCCCAAGATGAGCTCTCTCCTTGGTTTCTTGTACAAACTGAACCAGAATTCCCAGCACTTCAAGCAAATCCCTGCACAGCCACATTGCTGAGGCAGCAGCTGAAACCCAATAGCGCTGCGACGAAACTTGGCTACGTCCTTCTCTGGGCTTTTACATCCTTCCCTGGTAGACAGGATCGCATTCCCCATCCCTTTTCTTCCTCTGAGCTTGAGACTTTCCACTTGGCCCCATGTCAAGAAAACTGTCCCACCCCCAGCCTTGGTCTCTCAGCCCTGCAAGAGCCTTCTGCCAAGCCCTCGCTGAGGGTACAGAGGCATCCAGCACCCCCTGACCTGCATCCCCATGGGACACCATCCCACAAGTCTCACACCTCACTTCCTTGAAGCTCCATGAGCGTGGGTCCCAGCCCCGAAGGCTGAACCACAGGAACAAGAGTGGCAGGAGCTCACTTGCTTGGCCAGCCCTCGCTCCACCACAATCCCCTGAGTGACATTTGTTTTCTCGGTGGTGGGGAAAGGAATCCCTCCAGTTTATCGCCCTCCAACCCCAAAACAGCAGTGGCTGAGAGTGCCCCAACAACATATGAAACTCTCACATGCAGCTGGAGCAATAAAAAATAAAAAAACTATAAGTAAAAATCAAAGGCATTTTATAGCAAGGGAACTACTGGGAGACATTCACTTTGTTGTTACAGCCTGACTAGCAGGTCTCAGGATGAAGGGAGCAAGAACAACCCATCCTAGCACATAATTATTGCCATTTATCATCAAAAACACTCTTTGTATTCACTTCTGTGTCAAAGAGTTTAAGCAAGTACTGAAGACTAGTCTCCTGAACTCATGACATCCCACCCAACTTCTTGCTGAGGGGTGTCCATGTTGAACTGTCTCCACATTTCAGTAACAAACTCTGATCTATTCTGGAGCTGTCAAGAAGCAAAGTGAACCTTAGCAAAGAAAATGGCAGCTTCGAGGAGGAAAGACCCAAATAACACAAAGATAAAAGGCAACCTTTCTACTGGAGCTCTGTAACAATTTCTTTGTGAATCAAAAGCATTCTCCACACTGGAATTTTCCTCCGAGGTAAAGAGGGCTTGCAACTAATTAAAAATAAAGCCCTCCAAGTTTCCAAAGTATTTCAAGTGATAAAACCAACGTTACAGCCTGAAAATAAATCATAACAGTAATATGCACACACTTGAGAGAAGAAAAAAAAACAAAAACATAACAGATATAAACCTACACTGGAAAAATCTTACACTTCATGCAGCCAAAATGCCAGTTGATACATGTCACATTTGGGCGCTCCAGGCAACGCTATCACAATGGCTAAGACGGGCAGGCAGGGCTCCAAGACCCATGTCCAAAGCCCAAGAGGACACACAGATGCTCCCTGGAGCCTTAAGAGAACAGTGATGGCATCTCAGGCCTTTTGCTGAAGCTTTCACACACACGTTCAGCATCTTGAGCGGCGGCGCGAGGCAAAGCAAGGCTACGACCTTTCAGGCACCATGACCAGCTAATCCTTCCTGAAGGAGGGCCTCAGAAAACGTTTAGATTGAAGTATCCATGAGATTAAGATGTTTATCCCTCCTCTATTCTGCACAGTTGTGATTTCAGTGTCTCCTGGCTGTGAGAGCTCAGAAGGACCAAGGGCCAAGAACGAAGGAGAGCGACCCGGGTGAAGGGAAAGGATAGCAACGCTAACAAATGCTCTGTGTATTTGCTGGAAACCTGTCACCAGCCTGCAGATAAAAGTGAAACAAAGTCAGGGGAGATTTTCCCCCAGATGGAAATACCTCCTGTGGCTGAGCTGACAGATCTGTTGGGAGCAACAAGAACTAAGAGCAAAATGTGAGGCTACGGGGAGCAAAATGTTAAGACTTTCCAGGTGTTTGTATCTGGATTCTGCCAGAAGTGCCATGAACCCATTCAGGTCACCCCAGCCTATCAACAGCCCAAAGCTGTCTCATCACAAATGCTAAGAAGGAGGTCAATTAACTCCTGCTCTGACTGGAGAAACTGTTCCAGCAACCACATGTAGAGATCAGGGTCTTCCCTTCTCCCACTTCACCCTGGAAGGGTGTTTGGCACCAGAGTCCCCATGGGGGAACCTCATGGAGACACTCAAACCATAAAATACCCTGAGCTGGAAGGGACCCACAAGGGTCATGAGTCCAACCCCTGACCCAGCACAGACACCCCAACAATCCCACCCTGTCCCTGAGAGGATCATCCAAACCCTCCTGGAGCTCTGGCAGCCTTGGGGCTGTGCCCACTGCCCTGGGGAGCCTGGGTAGTGCCCACCACCCTCTGGGGAGGGACCTTTCCCTGAGATCCAACCTAAACTTTCCCAACAGCTTCCTGCTGTTCTCTTGGATCCTGTCACTGGTCACTAGAGAGGAAGGACCAGCACCTGCCCCTCCACTTTCCCTCCTGAGGAAGCTGCTCACTGCTACATCCCAAGAGGATAATGCTGAGCTCTTCCAAGCAGTTTGCAGCAAGGGAATGAAGGTCTCTGAAGCAACTTTGGCCACGTACCACAGCAAAACCATAACATGGAGAAGAAATACACTTGCTATAAAGTACAGAAGAACTCAGCACAACAGGAGGGAGGATGGAGACACAGCAGCAGGAGCAATCCTCAATGAACATGGAGAGAGGAGGCAGGGGTTGATGGCAAGGTGAGCAGTCAAAGCCTAACTCATCTACATCCTGGAATAACGTGGATTTGCAAAGTTCACCAAGCACAGTCTGCAGACTGCAGAGTTAGGACACTCACACCAGGCATCTCTGCTCGCAGATGAAGAGACACCAAAACTTTGTTCCAGCACAGCAAACCCACACTGAGCCAAGGCCAGACTGGACAGGGCTTGGAGCAAGCTGGGCTAGTGGAAAGTGTCCCTGCCCATGGCAGGGGGTGGAATGGGATGATCTTTCAGGTCCCTTCCAACCCAAACCATTCCCTTTGAGCTGGATGCTGCATGAGGGCATGGGACAAGTTACCCAGTGCTTCCATGAAGTCTGTGCCCATACCTAGTGTGGCTCACTGAGGATGATGGGGACTTGGTCCTGAGCAAGGATGGTCATTGATAATTTTATGTTCCTACACACTTGGCCATAATAAATAAGTGGATCAGAGGCAGAGAATGTCAGGACACCACCAGACATCCCCCAGGCAAGGTTTTAAAGCCTTCCCAAAAAAGCCCCATTGGTTCCACACTGAAGGCCCCAGGGCTCGTGAGGCAGGTTTAATTTTAGAGCACACTCACGGGATTTGCTTACATAATTTTCTTGATTTGGAAGGCTTTTTATTTTCCTTAGTGAGAAAAGCTGTCCAAATTTATCACGTTAAGTAGGGGGCTGCTTGCCCGTAAGGATCTTAAAATACATTGGCTGCGATTCCCCTTTTAAAGTTTGCATATCACAATTAGGGCAATATGGAATTAGAGCAGCTTTAAAAAGTGAGGTGGGAAAGAAACCATTAAAAAGGACAAATCCTTACCAAATTATATTGGCACCAAAACACAAACAGCCCACAGGTTGTCCAGAGGCTGCTGAAAACAGGGCAGCAAGAGATCAAGACGTGTTCCAGCTTGAACCCATTAAGCAGGATGTATATAAATCCCACAGCAGAGATTTTAATTGATTTGAAGAGTTTGCAGTGATTTTGAGTACACTATCTTTTTGTTAAAGGTACATTTTATAACCTTTTTACTACTGGAGATGTTGGCTTTATGGAACAGGACAAGAAATTTCTCCCTTGGGTATCTTGCAAACCAGTCCCCAAAGTCATAGGGATGGGACTTCGCAGCAGCCTTGACACTATTTCAGGTTTAATTCTGTTCAGCTCCTCCACCCCAGTCACTACGTGATCGCAGGAAGGACTCAACTTCTGCAAAAAGCCATGAAACCCTTACACCAACACCTCACTCCTAATTTTGATACTGATTTGTTCATTTTGGTAGACGGAAGTTCTCTTACAGGAGCTATTTCCAACCCTGTGGATGGACAAGCTGCAGAAGTAGAAAGAAGGGGGTCAATTTACAAAGAAAATAAAGCAAGGAAACCCCACCAATCCCACAGGCCAACATCCCTCAGGGTGAAGATTCACAGGGGGACAATTCAATTAAGACATTGCAGGTATCTTCTACCTACTGAAAGCCCATTTCAAGGGCCATCCAGCAGGTCCTTTACCCTCCTGCCCACAGGTCATAGCAATGCACACTGGAAGAAATTGTCCCTTGAGTGGAACCATTTCATTTGGGCCTAAAATGCAGCTCACAGAACTATGTGGATCTTGATTTATGTTTTCAGCACTTTTCACTAAAGAGCAGCCTTGGAGCTCTCTGGTACCACCCCAGGAAGCCACAGGGGATGGAAAGCCACACTCTGGGCTGCTCTTTGGTGTGAGCAGTTCCCACTTGGAAGGCAGCTTGTTAGACTCCTGCTTTGGATGGTGGATACCCACTCAAACTTCATACACTGCATGACCTCAGAGAGGCCTTCAAAAAGCTATCCTGGAATGGTCATAGAATCACAGAATGGCTTGGGCTGGAAGGGACATTAAAGATAATCTCATTCCACCCCCTAGCCATGGGCAGGAACACCTTCCACTAGCCCAGGGTGCTCCAAACCCCATCCAACCTGGCCTTGGACACTTCCAGGAATGGGGATCCCCCAGTCAAGAGGATTCTTTGGGATGTATTAATGCTCCTCTTCATAGATCCTGAGGTTGGAAGACATCATCCCCAAGTAAAAACATGTACCTGGGTGAAACACCTCTCAGCAAGGTGTTTCCTCAGGAGTGAAGTTACAGCTTGGCTGTTGCCACCAAAGTGATGTGTTCTCAGTAGTCATTATTTTCAGTACTTCCCAGAGCAATAGCCCCAAAAAGTCTTTAAGAAATACCAGAGATGAGATCAATGGCCTCTTTTCTTCAAGAAGGAAACACCAGCACCTCATTGTGTTAAACTCACCAGGCATTGCCACCAAAAACTCAGGGAGAGAGAGGTAATTAAAAACCTAAAAATATAATGCAGTGATAGGACTTTCTACCCCAAAGGTAGAGAATACTCTGGGTATTTCTTTTTGAGGGTACTCTTTGAGCAAGACTAGGGATTTAGGTTAGATATGAGGAGGAAATTCTTTACTCAGAGGGTGCTGAAGCCCTGGCAGAGCTGTGGCTGCCCCATCCCTGGAAGTGTCCAAGGCCAGGTTGGACAGGGCTTGGAGCAACCTGGGCTAGTGGAAGG
>JAWWMP010000081.1:1438602-1449790 GCA_035047865.1 Dendrocincla tyrannina
GGGCAGAGAAGCTGTGGCTGCCCCTGGATCCCTGGGAGTGTCCAAGGCCAGGTTGGAGCAACCTGGGATAGTGGAAGTTCCATCCCCATGGCAGGGGGATGGAACTAGAGGGTCTTTAAGATCCTTTCCAACCCAAACCATCCTATGATTCTCCAGTACACCCAGCCTGCCAGCACAGTGGGTTAAGCAGATAGAAAAAAAAAAAATCAAGAAAGCAGCAAAAACTGACAAAACTCAGCCTGGTCAGAAAGACTCAAACTAAGCAGCATCACAGTGGCTTCTCCATGCAGTCTCCCAGACCTTCCACTTCACTTCCTCCCCCTTCCCAATCCCAAACCTAATTCAATTACCTGCCACCCACTAAGCCTCCAGGCGCTTCTCATTACCCCTCGATAAAGCACAAGGCCTTTAATTATTAAACACTCATGGGCTTTTTGTGTTGGGGTTGTAGGGCTGGACTCCCTTTTATTGTTGTTAGCAGCTTCCAGAAAGCAAGTTAATCATTGACCAGTCCTTTCACCAGGAGAGCAGAGTCCTGTGGATTCCTGGTCCTGCATCACCAGGCTAAAGAACTGGACTCCTGCTTTGCCAATTATACATCCAACATTCTCCTAACAAGCCATCTTCTCCCCCCAGGGTGTCATTTACAGCACTGGTGACCCCTGCAAATAAAAACTGGCAGTAGTTGGGCACACAGGCTATGACAATTCTCACCATTATGTTGAGCTCAAAGAGAAACTGCCCCAGTGTCTTTTCAGGTGAGGGAAACTGAGGCACAAGGTAGTGGCTCCCAAGTCTCAAGCAACATGGTCAATCCAGTACATACAAGCCAAAAAAAATACTAATCCCTATCTAAATTAAGTGTTGTTCCACCCTCTAAGTACACAGCAGGCAAGAGGAGCTTTCAGGTACTTCCCAGGCTGGTTTGGGACAGATCCTGGTCCCCAGGGATGGAGATGCAGGTGTGGCAGACCTTACCTGCACACAGTTATTTTTCCAAGCGTTCCTGGCTTTGTCACCACCCTTATGGCACTCCATCAAATCCAGTGCCACTTCCAAGCATCCACAAAGCAAATGCTGCTTCTGGGCACAGGAATGGAGGTTAAACACTGCTTTGAACTGACCCAGAGAGGCCAACTTTGGGAGAGACGCCAGCCAGGACTCGGAGCAGTCCCTACGTGACAACTCACCCAGCTCAAATAAAAAAGTGGGGGGGGGAACAAAACACACAACCCAACCCAGAGGCACACCCTTCCTAGGAAACCCTGGAAACCCAGCACCTCAAAACCCACCTAGAAGGGGCAGAACACGACGGGGTGGGATGGCAGAGCCACAACTCCAGCCCCAGGAGCTGCCTCGGCACACTCCAGCTGTGTTTGCCTGGGCTCCACATTCCAGCCTCGCCACCCGAGCCCAGGTTTTGTTTTTTTGGGTTGCTCCGAGAACCAGCTGCTCCATCTCACACACCACGCCAGCGACGAGCGGCGCGCCTGGAAAAGCCAGCGCGCTTGGCCCGGGAGCTCACACGCCTTCGTGTGGCCCCACACCACCATCCAGTGACAGGTACAGAAATCCTGGACATGCAGCAACCCAGTGTGTCCCACAGGCTGGAAAAAAAAACCACCCAGGCAGCAGAGCCCATGGGCTTGCTTTTATTGGAGGTGACATTCAAGCTGACGCCACACGCTCGTAGTGACAGGTCAGAAACTCACCCTTGTCAGGCAGCCAGAATCACAGAATATGCTGAGCTGGAAGGGACCCACAAGGAGCAGAGCCCAGCCCTTAGCCCTGCACAGGACCATTCCTAAGAGTCACACCGTGTGCCCCAGAGGATCATCCAAACCCTCCCGGAGCTCTGGCAGCCTTGGGGCTGTGCCCACTGCCCTGGGGAGCCTGGGCAGTGCCCACCACCCACCCCCTGAGTGATCACCCCAATACCCCTTCAAATCCAAGACCCAGCTCTTTTTCCAAGCACTTTCAGCGAAATTGCACCCTGAGCCATGAGGTTCCCACCCAACATCATCTACAGCATAGAGTTATATCTGCAGACACCTATTCTGCACCTGCCAAAGGGAATAAAAATATATTGCACTTCCCACACTAAAATCCCCCTCTGTAGAGCAGAGGACCTGCTCTCACCAGGGGTGTGTTGGTAAATTAGGGCAAGCTATGCTTCCCCCCCCTCCCTGCCTCTCCCCCCCGCGAGCATTTGAGGGTTCCTGTTGCCTGCGTGCAGTGCACAGATCAGTTACATTTATGAAGAACATTGCAATCTGTCAATATAAACACTATGTAAGCATGAGCCACTTGTAACATTACTACTGTCTTGACAAGTGTTTGCAAAGGGGGCAGAGCTGCTCGGCTCCTTCTGCCGCCCAGGGACAGCAGAGCAAATCCCAACATGCTGGAAAAAAAAAAAGGCTCCTTCAGCAAGGAAAACAAGGAAGGGGTGCATCAAAACCAGAGCAGACCCTAAATCAGGACACCCAGAAAGAAATAGAAGGGGTTTGATTTATGGCCCGGACAGGTTGTCACCTCAAATCCACAGATCAGGCAGCTCCTACAGGCTGCTTTCCCTTCCCACCAGCACCAGGGCACAGCAGGACTGAAGCTCCTCAGCCTGCCCGTCACCCCAGCACGGCTAATCTTGTCATCTGCCACTTCCAGAGCCCAGCAGAGCAAGACCCAACACAATCCCCAGATGCCACTCTGGCATTTCCACCAGCCACAGTGGAGAGACGAAAGGGAGGAGGGAGGGTACCCACACCCAGAGCCTGTAAGGCACAGGGAAAGCAGAGCGGGGAGGAAAAGTGAAATGCAATGCTTTCTCAGGGATCCCGGCAGGCTGGGGCTGCTCCAAACTACCCCCACCAGCCAGTTGTAATGTGGTGCAAATTAGTTTTCAGACAGCCCAGCTGCAGAGGTGATGGCTGAGCAGAAAAGCTTCGGGAACTTTTGGAACAGCCAGTGCATCTCAACACGCCGCTCTCAGCTGACACTTCTCTCAAGGCAATGCTTCCCCCTCTGGTGCAGGCTCACCCTGGAACAGTCTCCTGCGTGTTCTCCTACCCCAAAATGCACCCATCAGAAATGCTGATGGGCAGCTCTAAACACACAACGAGCCATCGGGGCTTTGCTCAGGTTTGGAGACGTGGTTTTCTGCTCTTTAGCATCAAGAAGTTTCTTATCAGACGAGGCTGGGGAGCTGTAGCATCACCACATCCCGGCAGCCGGTCTCTTCCAGCTGTTTTCCAGTAGTTAGGGCTGACTATAACCCCTAAAACCCATTCCTGAGCAGGTGCCTGCAGGTTCTCAGCTCTGCTCATGCTACACACCAGTATCATCTCAGGTCCTGCCCTTGCTTTCTATCAGCTCCAGATCAACCTGGCACCTGCTTCTCTCCTGCTCCAGGGAGGAGATCTGCAACACCCAGGCTGTCAGGTCGTTCCAAGGCAAGGGAAAAAACCTGTCCCTCCCTTTACCCTGGACAGTGAACCATTTCCTTCAGCACATCTCCTCACCAGGCAGCTTGGGGATGGAGCAAGGCAGCAGCCAGAGCCCCATCTGCACCAACATTACCTCATGCACACACACCAAGCTCTGCTTCCAGAGGGCATTTATCACTCTTGGCTGCTTGTGCATCCCTCCAGGAATGCCTGAGCCAGACTTCCAGGGAAGCAGCAGCCTCCAGCCGTGGTATTCCCACCCCAGCATCCCCTCCCGCTGTCTGGTTGCCCCTCGGGACAGCCACAGGCATAACTACATGCTGACACAATCTTGTTATCGTGTAACCATGCCCCATTTCTGTCCCCACTAATTCCCCACCAGGCCACGCACTTGGAGACACGGAATTCTTTCCCTGAAATAAGACATTGGGGATTTGGGGGGAAGGGATCATCCACAGCTGTCCCTATCCCCCTCCAGGCTGTGGAGTGGAGCGGAGCAGCCAAGCTGCAGCTACACCATGACATCTGTTTAACACAGTCTGTGCCCCACCACCTCCCCTGACAGGGATGCCAGCACCCAGAGCAGAGGGTCCAGCAGGCCACCAAGAGGTGTCACAGAGACTTTGGTGATGCCTCAGACTGGGAAGGAGCATCCCTTGCCCTGCCTGGAGAGGCTGGTGCATAAACTGAGCCCAATTCGGTATTTTAGTTCAGATGATGCATTCAGGTGTTTAGAAAAGACTCATTAGAGTAAACAGATATGCTCCTCTCCTGGAGCAGCTCCTCCATAGGAAGAAGGGTCAATATCAGCCTTCACAGAACACTTGCAGAGACACCAAGCTCTGCAGGAACATCCAGCTTTTTACCACGCAAGATTGCCTTCCTTATCAATACACCGAAGCCCTCCCGCTGAGGAGGGCTCAGCTCTTCCACACACACTTGTTATATCACACCAGGAATTATCAGGACCTGGGCTCTGAGCTCTGGCTGCTCCCAGTGTCTCCAGCAGCTCAGCAAGTGCAGCCTCTGCTTGAAGCCTCTTGGAAGAACAAAGAGCAGATTAGCAGCAGATGCTGCTCCTTCGCTGTGGCTTTAAGCAGAGCTCGGGATGCTTTGCATAAGCAAACTCCACTGCACACCACAGCAGCCCCGGAGCACTTGGAGCGCACATCTGGCTGGGTGCACATCTGGAATCTCCTATCCCCTCCTTACTGCCAGAGCCTCAAATCAGAAACAGCAGTTGCACCGAGACAGAGAATAACCCAAAGTGGTCAGGACAGACCCAGCAGTGGCTCAACATGTTCCCTCTTAAGTTAAACTCTCCACCAGGCAGGAGAGAAATCCCAGCAGGAACTGGAACGAGTTACCTGCTGCCCCTGAGCAGATACCAGCAGTGCACAGATTAATAGGAGAGTTACAGCCAAGCTCCTTACAAACCCTGTCAGTCCCCAAGGCACAATTCCACTGCTCAGTGCCGGTGGTCTTCAGCAGACACATGAGCTAACGGGCTCAGTACAGCCCTCTGTGTGCTGCTGAGGGACAGGAGGGCTTTCCCTACAAACCTGCACACACAGGACAGGCTGTTTCCTCAGAAAACCAGTCCCAGCAGCAGGAAGTTAAATGGTTCTGGAGCTGGAAACACAAGATGTAAGTAGCGCTGTTTGGAAAAGTTTGCCAGACCACAAGCAATGGACAAGCCTCAACACCAGGATTTGTTTTACTGGAAAGAAGGGGGGAAAACCTCAACTCTGCTAAAACATTCTCCAGGGCTGGTCCAGTGGCTCCTACCAGCGGTCACAACACAACATCCCAAAAAAAGAAAAAAATCATAAAATAAAAGCAAGAATCACCATTCTTGAGTAGGCTTGCACCAAAACCTCTTAGTCAGCTGCTCGCGTCTCACTCTCCTCACAAACCGACAAAGTCTTGGGGGCAGATAACTTTAAAATAAAGGGCAAGAGGCAGCGACACCCCAAAAAGCAGAGGGGGCTGCACAGGGGGAAAGAGGCGGGGAGGCGAAGCCCCGCGATGTGGCTGCGGGAGGCTCTGGAGGCGCGGGTTGCATTTGGGACCCCCTGCTCAGCCCCGCGCTCACGGAGCGGGGGAAAAGCGGGAAAAAAGTGGGATAAAAGCGGGATAAAAGTGGGATAAGGGGTCGGGACCGGGATCCACCTGCGCGGCCGGGCTGGGGGCGCCCCCTGCCGGCCACACCCCGCCCCGCGCACAGGTGAGCGCCGGGATGCGGCGACCCCGCACCGGGGGGACCCCCGGGAACCGCAATGCCATGCACCCCTCCAAAAGAAAAACCCCAAAACAATCCATAACATCACCCCCGGCGCGATGCCGGCAGCCGGTGTTGAGGCGTGCGCTTGATGGGAGGGGAAATAAGTTTTTTGGGGGGGCTGCCCCATGCGGGTGGGGGTGACAGCCCGAGGGTCCCTTCCATGCGGGTCAGCCCGTCAGGGAAGGGACACAGCCCGGAGAGCAGGGCGGGGACAGGCAGCTCCAAAGGGATTCGGGGCGGTGGGACATCGGGGACAGCGATGGGGACAGCGCTGTGGCCGCCGGTGCCCCTTTCCTTCCCAGGGGCGCGGCTGGCAGGACGGGCTGCCCCGCCCGCAGCGAGGGAAGGAGCGCGGCAGCATCCCCACCCCGGGCAAGGCGAAATAAAAAAAAAAAAAAAAAAAAGAAAAAAATACGGAAAAAAAGTAAAATAAAAGTTCAAAGCGCTGCGGGTGTGGGGGGACACCTACCCGAAGTAGGCGGCGGAGGGCCGCGGGGCGCAGGCGAGCAGCCCTAGGAGCGCGCAGGAGGAGAGCCATCCCAGCAGGACGTGTCCATCCAGCATCTTGCAGCGGCGCCGGCGCTGCTCATCTCGTTCTCCCCGCCGCGCCCGCTGCGGCCCCGCAGCCCGCCCCGCTTCTTATAGCACGGCCGGCAGAGCGAGCCCGGGGCGGGCCGGGGGCGGGCCGGGTGCGGGGACACCCCCCGGGGGAGGGACGGACCGACGGACGGACGGGGAGCGGCGGCGGGGCGGGCGGAGAGCGCAGGGACGGGAGCGGGAGCGCCGCGGGGGGATAAAGGGGATGGAGAGGGATGGGGGTGAAAGAGAGGGGTGGGTAGTGGTGAGAGGGTGCGTGTGAGAGGGGTGGGTGTGCTGCGGGGAGAGGGGTGGGCAGCAGTGCGAGCAAGGGCCAGGTGTGCCAGGGGTGGGTGTGCAAGGGGGTGGCAGCTGGGCAAGGGAGGGGAATTCGTGCAAGGGGTGGATGTGCCAGGGATTGGCACCTGGGTAAGGGATGGGAAATCATGCAAGGGTCTCATGTGCAAGGGGTGGGTGTGCCAGGGGTTGGCAGCTGGGCAGGGTAGGGGAAGTCACGCAAGAGCTGCATGTGCAAGGAGTGGATGTGCCAGGGATGGATAGTTGTGCAAGGATCAGGGCATTTGTGCAAGGGGTGGGTGTGCCAGGGACTGGCAGCTGGGCAAGGGATGAGAAGTCATGCAAGGGGTGGGCGTGCAAGGAGTGGGTAGTTGTGCAAGGGTCAGGGCATTCATGCAAGGGGTGGATGTGCCAGGGATGGGCAGCTGGGCAAAGGTGAGGTGGCTGGGCAAGGGTCAGGCGTGCCAAGGATGGGTAGTCGTGCAAGGATCGGGGCAGTTGTGCAAGGGAGGGATGTGCCAGGAATGGGTAGTTGTGCACGGGCCAGATAGGAGAGGGATTGATGTGCCACACTTGGGCAGCTGAGCAAGGGCTGGGCAGTCGTGAAAGGGCTGTGTGTGTGCAAGGCCTGGAAATGCAAGGATCAGGCAGTTGTGTGAGGGTTGGGTGTGCAAGGGGTGAGTGTGCCAGGGATTGGCGTGAGCAAGGGATGGGCAGCAGGGCAAGGGCCAGGTGTGCAAGAGGTGGAAGTGCCAGGGCAAGGCAGTTGTGCAAGGGTCAGGTGTGCAAGTGTTCCATGTACACGGACTGGATGTGCCAGGGTTGGGCAACTAAGGATTTGGTGTGCAAGGGCTTGATGTGCCAGGGCAGAGCAGTCACACAAGGACTGGATGTGCCAGGAATGGGCAGCTGTGCAAGGGCCAGTCAGTCACGGGAACACCAAGTGCTGGATGTCTGTGTGGTCACACAAGGGCTGCAGCTCCAGGTGCTGATCCATCAGGCTACAACTGGGCAGTTGTCCAGGGGTTAAATGTGCCACTCAGTATCTCAGGGACTCGACAGCCATGGAGAGACAAGGTGGGCAAGGACTGATCCAGCATGCAAGGTCTGTAAAGTAGTTAATGCCCTAAATGTCACCCTTTATGGCAGCGTTTTTCCAGGTAGGTGACGTCACTGGCATCGTCATCCTGGAGGTAATTTCAGCGCTGCTGCCACTCAAGAACAAAAAGGTTTCCCTCCTGAGCGTGTGTGTGTGTCACACTGCTGAGCCACCCCGTGTTTCCACGGGGACAGGGACAGGAGGACACAGAGGTACTCGGTTCTGGGCTCTCATCTCAAAAGCCATTGTCCCCAGGGGTTTAAACTCAGCTCCACAAAGCTGTGCCCAGCAGGTGACAACAGGGTGAATGACAAGACAGCAAGACCTGGGTGACCATGGTGGGGCTGACTGTGTTTCTGACCCCCAGAGTCCGTGGACAAACCAATGCAAGAGCCACGCAGGGAGTGGAATATTGGGGATGAACCTTTTGTCCTGGAATAACTCCTGGAGCGACACCGGGAGCTCAGTGAATTTATTCACACCACTGGCCATGCACTCAGACATTTCCAGTCTTCCCGTGCAAATTTCATGGATTCTTCTTATTTTTAGCGTGGGGGGAGAAGATGTTTTAATTTTTAATGTATAAAATATTTCAGTGCAGTTCCTGACCAAACCTTTTCAAAAAGACCCCAAACAAACAAACCAAACCAACAACAACAAAAAAACCAAATAATAATAATAAAAAAACAAGCAAAAAACCCTCAAACAAAACAAACAATTGTGGAAAAGCACCGTTCAAACTTCGTCCATCCACCCGTGTGTGGGATTTGGGGTTCCCACTGTGCCTCTGCATCAGCACCCTTTGGGGTGGGAGCTGAACTATGCTGGGAGGGATGTGAAATCCAATGCAGCTTCCTCAAATCCCTGTGATTCGCCAGGATCTGGGAATATCTCCGTTTCCCCATCCCACTGTTGGGGTGGGGTGGCACTGTGCCACCACCCCCTGTGCCCCCGTGGGTGCTGGGTGCTGAGTGGCTCCGTGGGCCATCACAGCCTGGCAAAGACCAGCAGCAATGTGGCATTAAAGCCCCATCTAGAGGCCTTTCATTGAGGAGAATTTGGGAGGTAGGACCAGCTCTGAGGTCGTGTTGGGTGTCCTTATCCTCCCACTCGAGTTCTTCCAGCTTTGGAAAAGGCAATAAAAGGGCTGTTGATGGAGGGAAGGACAAGCAGTGTTATATATTTTCATTGGGAGGCTTTGCCTGAGCGTTTCTCTGCTGGAAAAGACAGTTTAAGAGTCATTTTTCACGCACATCCTCAAGAAGCTGGTGATCCCAGCACGTGGAAGGAAACTCCGGTTCCTCCAGGCAGACCCAGGGCAGAGGGTCATGGAAAGGCAGCGACCCTGCCTGTTACTCATTTCCTCTGCCCACAGAAGGTGCCGTACCCGAGGTGATGCTCTGGGACGTGTGTGACTCTTTCCGAGGTGAGGCAGCACCAAAAATAGGCACCACTTCTGCTTCCAGCCCTGGAAAAAGGGAAGCCTGAGCAGGCACTGACCCCTCCAGGGCTTTGCTGCCTGTCATGCCAGGGGACCATCCACCAGCCCTGGGCACAACATCCTCCTGGGACGCCTCTGTGGCTTCCCAGGTTCTTCACAAGTGCCTCGGGGGACATCAATCCCGGTGTTTCTGCTCAGCCCCGTGTCCCCACAGCCACCGACAGCAGAGGGCACTGCCACATCGGCACAGCGCCTCGTCCACGGCGGCGTGGACACATTGGAATGTCTTGGGTGTTGAAGTGGGAATTTTTGGCATGTTCTGTCCAGGATGGAGGGGACACACCAGAGCCAGAGGGAAGCAGCCAAGCACCCAAGGAGTTTCATGCTTTAAGTGGCAATTTCAGAGGGTTGTAACCACACCAGGGAATAGCATCGCTGCCAGCAACATATTGTCTTCTTTAGGATCAAAATAAGATGACAGGATACAAGGATAATGCTGGGAAAAAGAGCCCCAGAGTGGCTGTCACCTCTGGTTTGGCATCAGCAGAAAGCCTGTGTCCTCCTCCTAATCCCAACCCCACCGTTGTTCTTCTGTAATATGTAATATGCAATATGTAAGATGCTCTGCACCAAAACACTTGTGGGAGTGACCTGTGAGGATCCCAGCAGAGGGTCTGGCATCCTGCAGAGTCCTGACATCCTTCTCCCAGTGCCAGGGCGAGCCCTGCCTCCCAGTGGGCACAGCCAGCGGGATCCTCAGCCAGCACAGGTGGCTGTGGTTCCTCCATCAGGCTCTTCCTGGGCACGCTGGACCACAGGGGGATCTGAAGGGTGACTTCAAGTTTTCCTGCTCCATGACTCAGCTCTGGAGCGGGGCTCAGCCTGCCTGTATCATTCCAAAGGCTTCCCCATCCCAAGGAGCCCTCGCTACCATCCATGTGGGGGTTTTGCAGGACACCCAGCACCTCTTTTGCTTGGGGTTCCCCTTCCCTCCCTGTGGCTCTTTTGAGGGTGCTTCTCTCCTGCCAAGCAGCTCCCATTAGAGAGAGGGGGATTTTGCCCAGCTCACCAAGGTCTCCCTGCATGAACCAAACCTCTCCAGGGCAGCAGCTCCGGCTCAATGGGGCGATTGACTCATAGGAGTGCAAGAGGGAAGAAGAATACCCATGAGCTCATCTCCTTCATCCCTCCCTGCCAGTCCTGCATGGGTTCCCCACTAGATCCTTGGCACTGACTCCTAGATTGGAGTAACTCAACAAGGCAACAAAAGGTGGGGGGGGACCTCACCAGGCTGGGTATCTGAGGCTGTGCCTGGGATAGCTGGGAATCCTTCAGCAGCGTTTCCTCCCAGCACATCGCCTCCAAGATGAACCACTCACATTTCCCTTCCTCAGTTCCCTTAATTAGAAGTGGGCCTGGCATTTCTCTGCCCTCTGGATACAGCCTGAAATAACAGGCAAGGCCCGGGAATGCTGCCTGCCCACGGGACATGGGTTGTTCCACTGTCCCAGGGATCACGCCGTGCAAGCCTCCCCTGCCACCCCCACTTCATTTCCAGTTACTCCTTTTTCACCATCACGTGGAATTCCAGGGTGTTCCCTCCCTTTGAGTGACCACACACGGGCTGGAAGCCAGATTCCTGCTTCTCTCCCATCAGGCTTGGATGCAAAGTCAGCCCAGGGATGGCTCCGTGGTGTGTTGTGCCTCCATCCCTTCCCTCCATCCCTTCCCTCCATCTCTTCCTTCCATCCCTTCCCTCCATCCCTTCCCTCCATCCCTTCCTTCCATCCCTTTCTTCTATCCCTTCCCTCCATCCCTTCCCTCCATCCCTTCCCTCCATCCCTTTCTTCCATCCTTTTCCTCCATCCCTTCCCTCCATCCTTTCCCTCCATCCCTTCCCTCCATCCCTTTCTTCCATCCTTTCCCTCCATCCCTTCCCTCCATCCTTTCCCTCCATCCCTTCCCTCCATCCCCTCCCTCCATCCCTTCCCTCCATCCCTTCCTTCCATCCCTTCCCTCCATCCCTTCCCTCCATCCCTTCCCTC